>OY979769.1:24041822-24181822 GCA_963855975.1 Andrena chrysosceles | reverse complement strand
CAACAACAACAACAACAACAACAACAACAACAACAACAACAACAACAACAACAACAACAACAACAACAACAACAACAACAACAACAACAACAACAACAACAACAACAACAACAACAACAACAACAACAACAACAACAACAACAACAACAACAACAACAACAACAACAACAACAACAACAACAACAACAACAACAACAACAACAACAACAACAACAACAACAACAACAACAACAACAACAACAACAACAACAACAACAACAACAACAACAACAACAACAACAACAACAACAACAACAACAACAACAACAACAACAACAACAACAACAACAACAACAACAACAACAACAACAACAACAACAACAACAACAACAACAACAACAACAACAACAACAACAACAACAACAACAACAACAACAACAACAACAACAACAACAACAACAACAACAACAACAACAACAACAACAACAACAACAACAACAACAACAACAACAACAACAACAACAACAACAACAACAACAACAACAACAACAACAACAACAACAACAACAACAACAACAACAACAACAACAACAACAACAACAACAACAACAACAACAACAACAACAACAACAACAACAACAACAACAACAACAACAACAACAACAACAACAACAACAACAACAACAACAACAACAACAACAACAACAACAACAACAACAACAACAACAACAACAACAACAACAACAACAACAACAACAACAACAACAACAACAACAACAACAACAACAACAACAACAACAACAACAACAACAACAACAACAACAACAACAACAACAACAACAACAACAACAACAACAACAACAACAACAACAACAACAACAACAACAACAACAACAACAACAACAACAACAACAACAACAACAACAACAACAACAACAACAACAACAACAACAACAACAACAACAACAACAACAACAACAACAACAACAACAACAACAACAACAACAACAACAACAACAACAACAACAACAACAACAACAACAACAACAACAACAACAACAACAACAACAACAACAACAACAACAACAACAACAACAACAACAACAACAACAACAACAACAACAACAACAACAACAACAACAACAACAACAACAACAACAACAACAACAACAACAACAACAACAACAACAACAACAACAACAACAACAACAACAACAACAACAACAACAACAACAACAACAACAACAACAACAACAACAACAACAACAACAACAACAACAACAACAACAACAACAACAACAACAACAACAACAACAACAACAACAACAACAACAACAACAACAACAACAACAACAACAACAACAACAACAACAACAACAACAACAACAACAACAACAACAACAACAACAACAACAACAACAACAACAACAACAACAACAACAACAACAACAACAACAACAACAACAACAACAACAACAACAACAACAACAACAACAACAACAACAACAACAACAACAACAACAACAACAACAACAACAACAACAACAACAACAACAACAACAACAACAACAACAACAACAACAACAACAACAACAACAACAACAACAACAACAACAACAACAACAACAACAACAACAACAACAACAACAACAACAACAACAACAACAACAACAACAACAACAACAACAACAACAACAACAACAACAACAACAACAACAACAACAACAACAACAACAACAACAACAACAACAACAACAACAACAACAACAACAACAACAACAACAACAACAACAACAACAACAACAACAACAACAACAACAACAACAACAACAACAACAACAACAACAACAACAACAACAACAACAACAACAACAACAACAACAACAACAACAACAACAACAACAACAACAACAACAACAACAACAACAACAACAACAACAACAACAACAACAACAACAACAACAACAACAACAACAACAACAACAACAACAACAACAACAACAACAACAACAACAACAACAACAACAACAACAACAACAACAACAACAACAACAACAACAACAACAACAACAACAACAACAACAACAACAACAACAACAACAACAACAACAACAACAACAACAACAACAACAACAACAACAACAACAACAACAACAACAACAACAACAACAACAACAACAACAACAACAACAACAACAACAACAACAACAACAACAACAACAACAACAACAACAACAACAACAACAACAACAACAACAACAACAACAACAACAACAACAACAACAACAACAACAACAACAACAACAACAACAACAACAACAACAACAACAACAACAACAACAACAACAACAACAACAACAACAACAACAACAACAACAACAACAACAACAACAACAACAACAACAACAACAACAACAACAACAACAACAACAACAACAACAACAACAACAACAACAACAACAACAACAACAACAACAACAACAACAACAACAACAACAACAACAACAACAACAACAACAACAACAACAACAACAACAACAACAACAACAACAACAACAACAACAACAACAACAACAACAACAACAACAACAACAACAACAACAACAACAACAACAACAACAACAACAACAACAACAACAACAACAACAACAACAACAACAACAACAACAACAACAACAACAACAACAACAACAACAACAACAACAACAACAACAACAACAACAACAACAACAACAACAACAACAACAACAACAACAACAACAACAACAACAACAACAACAACAACAACAACAACAACAACAACAACAACAACAACAACAACAACAACAACAACAACAACAACAACAACAACAACAACAACAACAACAACAACAACAACAACAACAACAACAACAACAACAACAACAACAACAACAACAACAACAACAACAACAACAACAACAACAACAACAACAACAACAACAACAACAACAACAACAACAACAACAACAACAACAACAACAACAACAACAACAACAACAACAACAACAACAACAACAACAACAACAACAACAACAACAACAACAACAACAACAACAACAACAACAACAACAACAACAACAACAACAACAACAACAACAACAACAACAACAACAACAACAACAACAACAACAACAACAACAACAACAACAACAACAACAACAACAACAACAACAACAACAACAACAACAACAACAACAACAACAACAACAACAACAACAACAACAACAACAACAACAACAACAACAACAACAACAACAACAACAACAACAACAACAACAACAACAACAACAACAACAACAACAACAACAACAACAACAACAACAACAACAACAACAACAACAACAACAACAACAACAACAACAACAACAACAACAACAACAACAACAACAACAACAACAACAACAACAACAACAACAACAACAACAACAACAACAACAACAACAACAACAACAACAACAACAACAACAACAACAACAACAACAACAACAACAACAACAACAACAACAACAACAACAACAACAACAACAACAACAACAACAACAACAACAACAACAACAACAACAACAACAACAACAACAACAACAACAACAACAACAACAACAACAACAACAACAACAACAACAACAACAACAACAACAACAACAACAACAACAACAACAACAACAACAACAACAACAACAACAACAACAACAACAACAACAACAACAACAACAACAACAACAACAACAACAACAACAACAACAACAACAACAACAACAACAACAACAACAACAACAACAACAACAACAACAACAACAACAACAACAACAACAACAACAACAACAACAACAACAACAACAACAACAACAACAACAACAACAACAACAACAACAACAACAACAACAACAACAACAACAACAACAACAACAACAACAACAACAACAACAACAACAACAACAACAACAACAACAACAACAACAACAACAACAACAACAACAACAACAACAACAACAACAACAACAACAACAACAACAACAACAACAACAACAACAACAACAACAACAACAACAACAACAACAACAACAACAACAACAACAACAACAACAACAACAACAACAACAACAACAACAACAACAACAACAACAACAACAACAACAACAACAACAACAACAACAACAACAACAACAACAACAACAACAACAACAACAACAACAACAACAACAACAACAACAACAACAACAACAACAACAACAACAACAACAACAACAACAACAACAACAACAACAACAACAACAACAACAACAACAACAACAACAACAACAACAACAACAACAACAACAACAACAACAACAACAACAACAACAACAACAACAACAACAACAACAACAACAACAACAACAACAACAACAACAACAACAACAACAACAACAACAACAACAACAACAACAACAACAACAACAACAACAACAACAACAACAACAACAACAACAACAACAACAACAACAACAACAACAACAACAACAACAACAACAACAACAACAACAACAACAACAACAACAACAACAACAACAACAACAACAACAACAACAACAACAACAACAACAACAACAACAACAACAACAACAACAACAACAACAACAACAACAACAACAACAACAACAACAACAACAACAACAACAACAACAACAACAACAACAACAACAACAACAACAACAACAACAACAACAACAACAACAACAACAACAACAACAACAACAACAACAACAACAACAACAACAACAACAACAACAACAACAACAACAACAACAACAACAACAACAACAACAACAACAACAACAACAACAACAACAACAACAACAACAACAACAACAACAACAACAACAACAACAACAACAACAACAACAACAACAACAACAACAACAACAACAACAACAACAACAACAACAACAACAACAACAACAACAACAACAACAACAACAACAACAACAACAACAACAACAACAACAACAACAACAACAACAACAACAACAACAACAACAACAACAACAACAACAACAACAACAACAACAACAACAACAACAACAACAACAACAACAACAACAACAACAACAACAACAACAACAACAACAACAACAACAACAACAACAACAACAACAACAACAACAACAACAACAACAACAACAACAACAACAACAACAACAACAACAACAACAACAACAACAACAACAACAACAACAACAACAACAACAACAACAACAACAACAACAACAACAACAACAACAACAACAACAACAACAACAACAACAACAACAACAACAACAACAACAACAACAACAACAACAACAACAACAACAACAACAACAACAACAACAACAACAACAACAACAACAACAACAACAACAACAACAACAACAACAACAACAACAACAACAACAACAACAACAACAACAACAACAACAACAACAACAACAACAACAACAACAACAACAACAACAACAACAACAACAACAACAACAACAACAACAACAACAACAACAACAACAACAACAACAACAACAACAACAACAACAACAACAACAACAACAACAACAACAACAACAACAACAACAACAACAACAACAACAACAACAACAACAACAACAACAACAACAACAACAACAACAACAACAACAACAACAACAACAACAACAACAACAACAACAACAACAACAACAACAACAACAACAACAACAACAACAACAACAACAACAACAACAACAACAACAACAACAACAACAACAACAACAACAACAACAACAACAACAACAACAACAACAACAACAACAACAACAACAACAACAACAACAACAACAACAACAACAACAACAACAACAACAACAACAACAACAACAACAACAACAACAACAACAACAACAACAACAACAACAACAACAACAACAACAACAACAACAACAACAACAACAACAACAACAACAACAACAACAACAACAACAACAACAACAACAACAACAACAACAACAACAACAACAACAACAACAACAACAACAACAACAACAACAACAACAACAACAACAACAACAACAACAACAACAACAACAACAACAACAACAACAACAACAACAACAACAACAACAACAACAACAACAACAACAACAACAACAACAACAACAACAACAACAACAACAACAACAACAACAACAACAACAACAACAACAACAACAACAACAACAACAACAACAACAACAACAACAACAACAACAACAACAACAACAACAACAACAACAACAACAACAACAACAACAACAACAACAACAACAACAACAACAACAACAACAACAACAACAACAACAACAACAACAACAACAACAACAACAACAACAACAACAACAACAACAACAACAACAACAACAACAACAACAACAACAACAACAACAACAACAACAACAACAACAACAACAACAACAACAACAACAACAACAACAACAACAACAACAACAACAACAACAACAACAACAACAACAACAACAACAACAACAACAACAACAACAACAACAACAACAACAACAACAACAACAACAACAACAACAACAACAACAACAACAACAACAACAACAACAACAACAACAACAACAACAACAACAACAACAACAACAACAACAACAACAACAACAACAACAACAACAACAACAACAACAACAACAACAACAACAACAACAACAACAACAACAACAACAACAACAACAACAACAACAACAACAACAACAACAACAACAACAACAACAACAACAACAACAACAACAACAACAACAACAACAACAACAACAACAACAACAACAACAACAACAACAACAACAACAACAACAACAACAACAACAACAACAACAACAACAACAACAACAACAACAACAACAACAACAACAACAACAACAACAACAACAACAACAACAACAACAACAACAACAACAACAACAACAACAACAACAACAACAACAACAACAACAACAACAACAACAACAACAACAACAACAACAACAACAACAACAACAACAACAACAACAACAACAACAACAACAACAACAACAACAACAACAACAACAACAACAACAACAACAACAACAACAACAACAACAACAACAACAACAACAACAACAACAACAACAACAACAACAACAACAACAACAACAACAACAACAACAACAACAACAACAACAACAACAACAACAACAACAACAACAACAACAACAACAACAACAACAATAACAACAACAACAACAATAACAACAACAACAACAATAACAACAACAATAACAATAACAATAACAATAACAATAACAATAACAATAACAATAACAATAACAATAACAATAACAATAACAATAACAATAACAATAACAATAACAATAACAATAACAATAACAATAACAATAACAATAACAATAACAATAACAATAACAATAACAATAACAATAACAATAACAATAACAATAACAATAACAATAACAATAACAATAACAATAACAATAACAATAACAATAACAATAACAATAATAATAATAATAATAATAATAATAATAATAATAATAATAATAATAATTCGTTTTATTTACCACAATTACAAAAGAAAAAAAACTTATGTGATAAATAGGCGAGGTTCAGCATACTTGCGGTTTTGCAACCTAACCCAAAAACAATATCAAACAAAACTAAAGCTAGCGAAACAACAGATAAGCGAGAGAGAGAGGACCACATAACAAGGGGAGTTAGGGATAGTGAACAAGAATAAAAGAACGGGCAGCACATTTAAAAGCGGGAGTAGAGGTCAGAGAACGAATATCCATGGGAAGAGAATTATAGTAAAAGGATGATAAATACGAGAAAGATGCCGTAAATTTGACCGTACGATGAGCAGGCACAGACAGGTCAGCCCCACGCCTAGTAGATGGTGCATAAACAGAGTGCAAAGATGAATTGCTACATAGTAATTCACTTAGATAGATAGGCGTTTCAGATACCAAAGCCTTGTGCACGATGCAGCACAGGTGTAAAATCCACCGCTGTCTGACATTGAGCCAGCCAGAGCGAAGAAAAAACGGCGAAATATGATCAAACTTACGGACATTATAGGAATAGCGAAGACACGAATTCTGGATACGTTGAACTATTGAGAAGAGACGAGAAGAGAGAGACAAGAGCCATACACAACATCGGCGTAATCAAAGAGAGAAATAACAAGTGACTGACAAAGCGAGAGCTTGGTGTGGGTGGACAAAATATGACGAGAAGTATGACAAACCAGTATGGCGAAGTTTAGCCATCAGCAGGTCATGATCAAGCGTATCAAATGCCTTAGAAATGTCTAAGGAGATAATGGCAGTTAAGCGTCTAGAATCAAAGCTCCGCAATACAGTATCCGACAAATGCAACAAAGATGTAGTAGTGCTATGACCACGTCGAAAACCAGACTGAAAAATTGTGAAAACCCAATCATGCGGGATGATGGCATAACTCCATGTGGGGAAAATATATGTTTTGACAGGTAAGGCTTATTTTCACATATTCTCAAAATTTTTATGTTTATTCCTGATACGAGTGGATAATTTCATAGCTTTGATTTTTTCTCTTAGTCCGCGCCGAGGTTCGTGTATCATGGTCAGAAGATACGCATTAACATCCGTGGGGGGCAAATATTTGGAAATTGGAATCAACGTAGGCCGATGTAGAAGTTCTTCTCGGCGATAACCATGACAATCATCTCATATTACCATGGCATACATGGAATGTGCTATTCGAAAGCCATACATCCATCGAAGAACGTGCACAATTGCCTGAACCAGACTCGATGCGGATTGATGATTTAATGGCAGAATTTCTCCGGATCTTTGATTCACCGATTGTGAATATGACACGAGGTGATAACTCACAGTATTTGAAACTGAATACAGTATCATTTTTATGTAATCTTGAGCGATGCGTAAACTATGTGTATCCGCGGCTGTATCAAACTGCAGAAGATGTGAGAGTAAAATTTGAATCACTTGTTAACGTATTGCAACAGAACGATGTTGCCTGCGAAACATTAGATACGTCGTGCTGCTAAAATAATACATGATAGCGAATATTACGATGAGGATTATCTTGTAGATTGCGAACTGGTAGCATGTGCCATCAATGATATTCTAGCTGATGCTTGTAGGAAAAAAAATGTTAAATTATATTTTTTAATTTTATATTCTTTTCGTTTGTACAAATATATATATCTTAAACATATATCATTTCTCAATTTTATTTAAACTTCACTCCTCGCCACATAATTTTAAGATTCGACGTTTAAAAAGTATTATATTTCGTTCGCGCCTTCTTTACACTGGTGAATGGTACGTATCATCTTGCAGGTGTCCCTAGGGACTCTAATTACGCGAGATCGCGCGATACGCTGCGACGTTAAGTCGGAACGCTTTAAAAAAACCTGGCTAGCTTTAGAATGCTTGCTGCATATTTGTTTGAAAAATATGTCTGTTTTCTATATAATGGTTCGGTAGATCGCTGGTTAAAAATTATTATTTCTCTGTGTGGTTGGGGATAAATGTCTGTTTGCTACATGTTGGTATGAAAAAAAAATTTCCGATGGCGGATCGGGGTTTGGAAAAAATTTCTGGGGTGGGCGGGGCTTGTCTGAAAAATTTTTTTCAGACTCGATCCACCCCCAGAAATTTTTTCAGAGGGGCATTCTCTCCCTCCGTGGAAATTATCGGCGGTGGGCCAGGTCTTGAGAGGTCTCCGCGGCGGTTCGGCCTGGACTGATCCCCTCAATGATTATGGCTTCCCCCACTCCGCGGCTCGTGCGCACGCAACCTGTCTTCCTCCCTCAGAGGACCTGGGTTAAAACTCTCCTAGACATACGACTGACAGCCCTTCGCAGTGCCTCACCCGATTTTTATGGCTCTTTCCGGAAAAAGGTATGAATCCTGGGCCGAACGTAGCGAATTGAGGTCGAGCCCCCGCAGTCGGCGGTGAAATATCCACTACAGCGTATTAGGAAATTCTTTTCGTCATCGTATCGAAAGGGAAGTGACGCCAATGGATTCCTTATGTTTTTCTGGTGAAAATCATACTTTGGTATGAGTCCGATTTGCATGATATTTGTATCATGCAAATCGGACTACTTTGACACAAGTTATTTGTATTCCTTATGTAAAAGTTGTCCGATTTACACGACGTTTGGCATGATTTTCATCGGAAAACCCCAAGGAATCCATCGGCGACACTTGCATATCCATACGATAAAGAATAAAGAATTATATTATTTCCTAAACAGATACAGGGTAATTCTGGAGATACACCCGTTACGCCTGTGGCGAGGACAACACCCCGCAGTGCTCATCGAATTTTATGGCTTTCGACCCTCGAAGGGTTTGGAATATCATTAAGAAGTGAGAAATGTTCAGGATTTCAAATGTTTGCTTTGTGACGTCCCACTATTTTTCGGGCGGCATTATTCAAAAGTCTCCCTCATAAATCTCAACACAACTCGATCAAAATCCCTCGAACTCAAGTCTTACCCCTTTGCCCCAATCACTGACCACCTTGGCGATGTACCTTAGCGGTCCCCATCTCAAGACGGTCAATTACGAAACCTCCTTCCCCATTCGCCTTACGTGGAATGACCACTTCCTTCATATCTCATTTAAACAAATCCCTTGTCCCAAAAACCTCTCTTAAATCGAGACCACGTCTCACCCCCTCTCTATGACCAAAGAGGTCAAAGCCACGACCACCCATTTCCAATCAAACCACCTAAACTCCATCAAATGGGTTGAGTATTCCCTTCGCAAAAGCTCAGAAATCCTATTGCTGCGCATATTTCGTACAAGCGCCTATAAAAACCCCGGAGGCCCAAAATTCTATTATCTACAAGTCTAATTATAGACTCACCTTTGGTACCTATAAAAACCCCAGAAGTCCTATTGCGACGTATATTTCGTAAATAGGTCAAGGTGCATACCGTGCGTACCCCTCACACCTGACAATCTTGTAAACCATATAAATACGAGGGCTCGAGTGGCCGCATCTCTCTTCTACGGAACTCACAAGGGGAGTCCACGGTGAGGTAGTCATTGATTTTGATGAGCCTTGGCACGATGAATCTATATCGAAAATAAGTAAATACGTGTCCGAGCGTTTCTGCCATTGGGCCTTAATAACAGAGATAATTGCATATAAATTATTAAACATTTCATAGCGCCGATGGAAAACATAAAAGCCATAACCTCAGTTTAAGAATATACCGTGGAGCGTTCGGTATGGCGTCGGCGTGGTGTTGTTGCGGTCGTGAGTTCGATTCCGCCTGTGTCTGTATATTTTTTTCATACTTTATTTTTTTCACACTTTATTTTTTCCACACTGTATGAATAGTGAGATGGTGACCGTGGGGTTTTAATGGGTAAAAATCCCACACTACCCTGGCGCCCTCGGGGGATTCCCCTCTGGAGGTGTCGGGGTGTCTTTTGAAGATTTCCCCACGTTAAAAAAAAATTGTATTTATACATTTAAAAGAATTAATGAACGTTACTACCGTTACATTTTTTCTCATTATTCATACAGTGTGGAAAAAATAAAGTGTGAAAAAAATAAAGTATGAAAAAAATATACAGACACAGGCGGAATCGAACTCACGACCGCAACAACACCACGCCGACATCTTGCCGAACGCTCCACGGCATATCCTTAAAATGAAGTTATGGCTTTTATACTTTCATCGGCGCTACGGAATGTTTAATAATTTACATGCAATTATCTCTGTTATTAAGGCCCAATGGCAGAAACGCTCGGACACGTATTTACTTATTTTCGATATAGATTCATTGTGCCAAGGCTCATCAAAATCGATGACTACCTCACTGTGGACTCCCCTTGTCAGTGATACAAGAGTTACCTTTCGCAGTTTTATTATAATTCAATTCAGTGTCCATTGATCATCATCATCAATCATTGTAAGCTATTATCCTTCCTGATAAACATTCCGTCGCATCTCTCTCTCTTTTGCAATGACGATCTTCGGCTAGCCTTCAGAATCTCACTGGAACCTACTTCCGGTCGGCTTCAGCGGCTTCATTGGATTCATGTTCCTGCTCCTCGGATTCCATCTTGAACAGCCGTCTGCTCTCTCCACCTGCTACTCCAGCCTCTACCGATGCTGACTCCACTGACCTGTCAACGAGTGATGCCTCGCTTACTCATGTCATATCTGCACACGCTAACCACCTAGTGATTGCGCATCTTAATGTACGGTCACTCACCTTGCATTTTTCGGATATTGTCGACTTGCTTGCGAAGTACAATTTTGATGTTGTTGCCTTATCAGAAACGTGGTTGTACGAGGGTTTTCTTTCCTCGTCCCTCATAATACCCGGTTATACATTACTACGTGTGGACAGGCATTCCGATCTCCTCCACCGCGGTGGCGGCATTGCGGTGTATGTTAAGACCAGTATTCGCTTTGACATTGTGTGTGATAGTGTACCAATTATGTACAACTGTGACCCGCTTCTCGATATCGCTTGTATTCTATTAACGTTTAATCGCACTCGTGTGTTGCTGTTGGCAGTATACCGTCCACCTAGCTGCCACATTGGGTCTCTTGACGCACTGCTAAACTATATCCTTGACACGTACTGCAATGCGGATCACCTAATCTGCCTGGGTGATTTTAATGTTGATATGAACTTGGCGAGCAATTTGGACGCGAGGCTCTTAACTCATTTCATGACTGTTCTTTCTCTTAAGCCTACACGTATCACTAAATCTTCTCCGACGCTTATTGATTTAATTATGCTATCTAGAGATATTATCCCGACCGCATGTGGCGTGTTGGACGCTAGTCACATCAGCGACCATTCTTTAACTTACGCTGTACTTGACCTCCCCTCATTGTCGCGCTCGCACCTTTATCTAATGCGTTGGAATTTAAAAGCGATTCCGATTGATGAGTTCAACGCGGCTCTCCAGTGTATTGACTGGTCTCCCCTTTACGATGCCTCCTCAACTGACGATAAAGCGAATCTCCTACATGCGCACATAATCTCACTCTTTGAACGCTTTGCGCCTATTGAACGAATTCGGGTAACCAAACCCACATCGCCGTGGATGACGAGCAATATTCAAAAGTTTATTAAGATGCGTAACAGAGCGTTAGCTAAATTTAAAAGATCCCACGGGGCACTACACTGGTCGAACTATAAAAACCTACGTAATCTTTGTACGCGCGCAATTCGGGCGGAAAAACGTGTCTTCTTTCAGCATCTGTCGACTGCATCACTTTCCTCCAGGCAATTCTGACATTACCTCTCTCTTGCTGGTCTCCACTCATCCCGACGACGCTCCTCTTTCTTTATGCCCCTACACGACCTTAACTGTATTAACAACCACTTCTGACCACGCCTGAGTTTGTTGCAAAATTTCTCTCTTCCTCCGCGACCAACTCCTTCTCCTTCTCTCCGTCCACTCTCAACGACCTCTACCTTGCGCTTAAGAACATAAAACTTACATCCGCCGGTCCTAATGACATTTCTGGTACAATGGTCCTCTATTGTATTCCTCATTGTCTTGGCCCGATCCTCCACATTTTCAACTCATCCCTTTCTTCCAGCGCAGTCCCTTCCATTTGGAAACATGCAATTGTTCATCCTATTCCAAAAACTTCCGTTCCTTCCAAAGCTCAGGCATTAAGCTCGCTTCGTCCTATTTCCATAATTCCGTTCCTATCCAAGCTTCTCGAGAGGTTATGCTGCAGGCAGCTGCAGAACTTTGAGGAACAGTGTGGTGTCCTTCCGCTTCATCAGTCAGGATTTCGACGTGGGTTTAGTACCGCGACCTCTATGCTACACATTTCTGATACCATTCTGCGTGCGTTGGACTCTCGTCGCGTGGCTTTTGTCACGTCTCTGGACTTTTCAAAGGAGTAGTATAGTTATGACAGTTCTAACCCAAATTTGAGTTTGAACGCCGCCGAACATAGTCGGGAAGTCCAACAGGTGTTCTTGAAAGCACTCTCTTTCTAGCGAAAAAATTATGTTTTAGTTAAACTCAAATCGGTTCGCTACCATGCTTTATGCACCCGCCAGCGGGCGCGCGCCCCCCGCACTGATCCAGCCAAACCAATACTAATACCCGGGTCAAGTTGGAAAGTAGAATGCGTTGTGTCGGAATAAGTGAACAGAAATACTGTACAGTGAGGCGATCGTGGTGAGGTGATTGAAACAATTTTCCTTCAAATCCATGAGGAAAAGTTTACCAAAGGTTTTTGCGCATATCTTAAAAAGTAAGGCCGACCGAAGGTTACATGTATAGGAAAAAGATGCTCAGAATCATGCCCCCTACAACATATTTCAAGGTCATCGAAATCGATGATGGTCATGCTAATCGACAAGTTTACCGAAGTTTTTCGCAAATATCTCGGAAATAAAAGTCAGCTTCGTTATTTGTTATGTCCCATGCTGGCGCAGACGCTGCCACGGACGCGTACTGTAGGTAGATATACGGCAGAATACATTGTGTAGTAGCAGCAGTTTTTCGCGAATATCTCGGAAACGAAGGTCGAGCGACGGTAACATGTATAGGAAAAAATTGCTCGGAATCGTGTCCCCGACAACATATCCAAAAATCATTGAAATCGGTGAGGATGGAAGACTTCTAAATAATTACCATATTTTTCTTCATACCTTTCCGTTCATACAAAATTTCACATTTATTGCAACTTTAACGTGAATGTGCCACGTCTTCCTCTTATCCGATCAACTTCATCTTTTACGGGAATTATTTTCTTATCCAATGGAACAATTTTAGGGGGCGGCGTGAAAAAATTTTGCAAAAAAATTTTCACCCAGAGTAACTAAGGACCACCCTAAGATACATCTGCGGTATCGAGAAGCGCGCCGTTACTTTTATTTCGCACTTGCTCCTACGCTCGGATGGCCGGTTCTTTTGGGAGGGATGTAAGTTCGATTGATTAGGTTAGGAGGTGTGAAAGTTGCTAGACTAAATTTCAACAATAGGGAGCAGATTGTATTAGAACCAATCGAATTTGCATCCCTCACAAACGGCTGCTCTCTTCAAGTGGCCCTCTTCACAACAATATCTCCTCCCCAATGCCCACCTTCCCTCACACGGAATACGTCAACGCATGCTTTTGTTTTGATATTGAAACTCGTCTTTATACTCGAGAGGACCACGCGCCGACAACGGGCTACTCCTTTTCTTCCTGTGTTTCTCCACGAGGGGTATTGACGGTGGATTGTAAGAGCGTAGATGTCTGGATGCCAGTTATTGAATTCAGGAGACGATAGAAACACTTTATTACAAAACACACATGTACTATAATTAAAGTAAATCGTATTCCCCTCGGGCAGAAGTACTGATAATGATCGAACTGGCGCCCCCACTTCGCGCAGACCGATTTCACGGAGGGTAGTCGCATCACACACTGCACAAATGATACCGGGTAAATCTGGAACAACGCTCGTCATGGAGATGCGGCCTCGTACACCGTGGAGAGGACAGCCCTTCGCAGTGCCTCATCCAATTTTTATGGCTTTCGGCTCTCGAAGGGGTTGCAGTGCCTATAATGAAGTGAGAAATCTTCGATTTCCGCACTTCTCATCAGATCCTTGCGAAAAAGAGGCCAAATGATTCCTCATGTTTCGCCGATGAAACTAACACCAAGAACGACGTAATTCGGACCATAATGAAGAAAATTCCATGGAAAATCGATTTATATCATTTCAAGCTGACTTGACTTGGTTAAAAAAGGCCGATTTACATGAAATTTGGTATGATCTTCATCGGAATAGCATAAGGAATCCATTGGAGCCATTTTCATATCGATGCGATGAAGAAAAGAAGCTGTCACGTCGCGGGTGGAGGTCTTTAGGACGATGACTATGTGGGGTAAAAGTCTGGCGAGAATCTGTAATCCTGCACACTGGGGTCTGACGGAAGTTAGGCGAGAATGCGAAATTCAGCACACTGAGGGTTGGTGGAGGTCAGGCGAGAATCTTAAATCCAGCACGCTGAGGATTGGGGGAGGTCAGACGCGAATCTTAAATCCAGCACGCTGAGGATTGAAGGAGGCCAGACGCGAATCTTAAATCCAGCACACTACTCGACCAGGGAAGGTTTAAGAGTAATCACTCCGGTGGGTTACACCCGTTAGAGCACTTTGTTTTGGCTTGGTAATTGGATTTACCGTTGCATAGGTATAAGAAGTCATACGTAATATTTCCGCGAAATCCGTCTAGCCATATGGCTCTACACGGTCTATGCGAAAATACGTTTGTATACACTTGTAAGAACACTCGCGGCCGCGAACCGGAATCAGCTGTTGCAGTAGCCTGTTTTGATTTGGAGCCTTCGTAACCAAAGGATAGACAGAATAATTCGAAGCGTGATTTAAAGCAAAGCGGTTTATTAACTTTGTTGGAGCACGTTTATATGCACTGTTAATGGGATAGAGGTTAGTTTATAATAATGCGTAGGACAATGAGCATTTGCACATAACATTTATATAAATGGTTATAAACTATATAATATGTGTATGGACATGAAATACAGGTGTATAAGCCAAAGAAAAAAATATGTTTAGCAATAAGCGTTAATAAGACGAATTAATATGAACGCAGTATGCGTTAATAGAACAAAAATAATATGAAAAGCGATAAACGTTAATAATACAAGAATAATATACAAAATGTAATAAGCGTTAATAATACAAGGAAATAATATAGATGAAGATGATATGCCGTAGTAATAATGGTAATTATAATTATTATTATTATTCTTAAACGTCTTTATTGCAAACACAACAGATAACAACAAAACAGAGAAAGAAAACCAGGACACAAGCAAAGGCAAAGTTCAGTCAGAGACTGTTTTTCAACTTAACCTATAACAAAACAAAAGCTTAACCTAGACCTAAATTATTACAAGAAAATAATTAAAATAATTAAAAGAAGAGAAGTAGACAGGACATGCTGCCCAGACCGGCGAGCAAGATTTGTAGCATTATAACGGGTGAAGTAGGAGAAAAGATTTACAAGAACATCTGAAAGAGGAGAGAGTCGGAAGCGCGCGGATTTCAGAAGGAAGCGAATTATAATAATGGGGGGCGACGTAGGAAAAGGAAGCACGAAGGTAGTTTGTACGATAACAAGGGATGGAAAGCATGTCTTGCGAACGGGTAGAGTGTGCAGTGTGAAAGAAAGCGTTGGTAGGAAGGAGGTTGAACAAGTAAGGAGGTGATCGGGCACGCAAAATCTTGTATGTGATGCAACAGAGATGGAGAATCCATCTCTGCCTCATCGGAAGCCAACCAGATTTTTCCAGAAGAGGCGGGACGTGGTCAAATTTACGGGCACAATACGAGAAGCGGAGACAGGAATTCTGAATAAGTTGAACACGGGAGGCAAGGCCGGCGGATAGGCGAGGACCATACACAACATCACAGTAATCGAAAAGAGAGGAGATAAGAGATTGAGAGAGGAGAAGCTTCTGGGGAGTAGTAAGGAGATATTGTGAAGGAAATAAGATACAGAGACGAGAATATGCAGGACGACAAAGGTCAGAAATGTGATTTTCAAAGTTAAACAGAGAATCGAACCGGAGCCCAAGACTCTTAAGCGAGCTGCTAGGGATGATGCTAGCAGAATCAAAGGATAGGGAGAAAGGAGGAAGCTTGGATAACATGGTAGGGGAACCGATTACAATCAAGGAGGTCCTAGATGGATTGAGGGATAGCCCGTGCGATTCAGTCCAGCGCAGTATATCCTCTAATTCCTGTTCAAGTTCAGCGGCGGTTGTATCAAAGTGAGCAGGGTTAACAGGAGTAATAAGTTGCAAATCGTCCGCGTACATGTGAACAACCGAGAACTCAGAAACGGATAGCAGGTCCGCAACATAGATTAAGAATAGAAGTGGCCCAAATACAGACACCCCTGTGGAACACCACGCAGGATGTATCGGGAAGACGAGTACTGAGGGCCACCCGCATTGACGACGACGACCTGCTGACTGCGATCCGAAAGGTAGGAATGAAACCAATTAAGCGCGAGAGAAGAAAGGCCAATATGATGCAGCTTGGCAACCAGCAGATCGTGATCAAGGGTATCAAAGGCCTTTGAGTAGTATAGTTATGACAGTTCTAACCCAAATTTGAGTTTGAAGGCCATTTCCCCCACCCCTCCCCCGACCTTGAAACTCAAATTTAAGTTTCAAGGTCGCAGGAAATCCATCGCAGCGGACGACGCGACGGCCAACCGGGCGGCGGATGACGTCATACAGATGGGCGGAGTGGTGGGGGGTATTAGCGCGAGACCAGATATCGAATCAATCGATAACCGAATCCGCATCGAGGAGGAACCGCGGGTGAATTGCTGCTACTATCGGGCGTGGTATCGTCACAGTCGGTAACGAAGGAAATATTAATTTAAGATATTAATATAAATGAAAAAACAGAATCTCGGGCGACGGGGCTCGAACCCAAGACCTCCGCGGTACGAGTCAGCCGCCTAACCAACTCCCCCAACGCCGACGCTCTAACATTAGTCTTTAATAAATGGTACATATACAGAGCGTCACCAAGCATAATACATTATTTTTTCATCGGACGATGTCGGACAATCTCGGGTGTGATCGCTTTAACCTCGATTAGAACGTCTTCGGAGGGTCGGAAAGAGAGAGCAATATTTTATAGCTAAATTCGAGAGAGGGAAAGAGACAGCGCTACATAGCGATACAAACACATTTTATTCTAAAGCTAACAGTATTCTAAAGCGTTCCGATTTAACGTCGCTGCATATCGTGTGTAATTTGAATCTCCTGGAACAGTCGTGCAGGATGGCGACATTTGGCAGCGCGAATCATAGAAAGAATTATGCGGCGTCAGCATAAACTTTTTTCCATACCAATATGTGATGGAAAGTTTTCCCCAACACAGAGAAATAATAATAATTTTTTAATCACCGATATAGCAAACTGTTATGTAGCAAACAGACATATTTTTTCGAACCATTATGTAGCGAGCATTCTAAAGCTAACAGTATTTCAAAGCGTTCCGATTTAACGTCGCGGCGTATCGCGAGATTTCGCGAAATCTGACTCTTCTGGAGCAGCCGCGCTAGATGACGTCATTTGGCAGCGTGAAGAACAAAATACAATACATGTAGAAACGTCGAATCTTAAAATTATGCGGTATCAGCAGAAAAAACCTTTTCCATATCAACAGACATTTTTTCCCAACGCAGAGAAATAATAATTTTAATCCCCTCCCTCACCGATCTACCGAACCAATATGTAGCAAACACACACTCTAAAGCTAACAATTTTTATAAATGTTTTTCAATCTTAACATCGCAGCGTATCGCGCGATCACGTGTAATTTGAATCCCCCGTGATGGGACCGCCGTGCAAGATTACATCATTTGGTGGCGTAACGAACGCACGAATCATAAAAAGAATTATGTGGTGTCAGCAGAAATTGGTGAGGTGAGAAGGAGGAAGACGGATAAGTAAATAGAGAAATAATATGTTTAAGAAATTTAATTACAATTAAAAGAATATAAAAATATAAACAGAAATGGAATATAATTAAACATTTTTTTCCTACGAGCATCCGCTAAAATATCATTGATGACAGATGATACCAGTTTGCAATCTACAAGATAATCCTCGATGTAGTATTCGCTATCACATATTATTTTAGCAGCACGACGCGTATATAATGTTTCGCAGGCAGCGTCGCTCTGTTACAACACAGTAACAAAAGTTTTAAAGTTTGTCCTCACATCTTCTGCAGTTTGATACAGCCGCGGATACACATAGCTTACACATGACTTAAGATTAAATAAAAATGATACTGTATGCAGTTTGAAATACAGCGACTTATTACGTAGTATCGTCTTTAGAATTGGAGGCGAGAATCATAGAAAGAATTATGCAGAGTCGATAGAAATTGATGACAAGTGAAGGAGGGAGACAGACAAGCAAATAGATTACAATATTTGTAAAATGATTACATATTGTTCAATTAATTAAACAATAGAAATATAAAAATAGAATATAAATAGTGTATCAGCAGAACCATCTCTCTCTCTCTCTCTCTCTCTCTCTCTCTCTCTCTGTCTCTCAATCTCTCGTTCTTTCTCCTTCACTTTTTCTCTTCTTCACATCTTTCGCAAGACAACATGAACATTCTCGAACAGCTGATGGACTTCCTATTTACTTTTCGCGACATCATACAATACATACTCTTCCACACAACACCTCGTCTACATTCATACGCACTCACGCTCTCGTGACCGACCCGAGTGCTCAGTTACACAGAACAGTAATAACTCAACAACATTCGCCGAAAGTGTTACGTATCTATTGTATCGCCTCAATCTCTAAATAAACCGCACGATTCTCAACATCTTTGAGTTCTCTCCATACAAATAGAATATAAAAAATACAATATAAAAAAGACAAAAATATAATAATAATAATAAAAATAATAATTTAATTTATTGCCCACTTTTGCGTTACAATTTAACGATGAAATAATCTTTCCATTTCATTCCCATGATTGTGTCAGTGTAAGTCCCACCCTTCTAATGTATCCTGCTGTGTCTTAACAATTTTTTCTATTTTACAAGTGTTTCCTAATCTATTCTATGTTGTATAATATTCTTTTATCACTTTCCTGTTCTTCCCATGTTTTCCTTCTCCCTATTATCTCCCATAGAATAGCCAAGTTTTTCCCTTCTCCTCTAATTACCTCTTTCCAATTCCTAAATACAACACAATATAAATATAAAAGAAAATACAATTAAATAAGAAGTATAATAAAAAAGAATATAATAAAATAAAAGTAAATACAATTAAAGAAGAAATATAATAAAAAGAATATAATAATATAATAAAAGAAAATAAAATAATAAAAAAAGAAAATACAATTAAATATCAAATATAATATAAAAAAGAAAAAATATAAAAATAGAATATAAATAGAATATAAATAGAATATAAAAATACGAAATAAAAAAATAAAAATATAAAAACTCAATTCAATATAAAAATACAATATAAAAAAAATAATATAATAAAAGAAAATAAAATAATAAAAAAAGAAAATACAATTAAATATTAAATATAATATAAAAAAGAAAAAATATAAAAATAGAATATAAATAGAATATAAAAAATAAGAAATAAAAAAAATAAAAAATATAAAAATTCAATATAAAAGTGCATTATAAAAAAAAATATAATAATAATAATAATAATTTAATTTATTGCCCACATTCGCGTAACAATTTAACGATCATATACTCTTTCCATTTCATTCCCGTGATTGTGTCAGTGTAAGTCCTACCCTTCTAATGTATCCTGCTGTGTCTTAACCAATTTTTCTATTTTACAAGTGTTTCCTAATCTATTTTATGTTGCATAATCATCTTTTATCACTTTCCTCTTCCTCCCATCTTTTCCTTCTCCCTATTATCTCCTGTAGAATAGCCAAGTTTATACTTTCTCATCTAATTACCTCTTTCCAATTGCTGCCATTCTCTCCACTTACTTCACATGCTTCAATCACGTGTTTCACTGTTTCTTCCTCTTTCTTACAAAGCCTACATATCCTTTCATCTTTCGATATCCAATATTTACATGTCCTCGTTTCACTACCTTGTATGAATCTTCCTATCCATTCTAATTCTCCTCTCCTTTTTTTCTTCTTCCCTCATAAGTATTTCGACTTATCTCCTGGTTTGCTTGCCACCTCTCTTAAGGGGGAACACCACTGTGACGGCCGGAAAAATGAGCCCATTTTTAAGATTTTTTTAAGGGACAACTTACAGTTTTATTATAAAATTGTTATTACCTATCTTTAGTACAATGTCTTAAGAGACTATAAAAAAAAAGTAATAGAAAAACATGCATAGATTTCCATATACAGTTAATCTCCTACATCCCACACAAGAATACATAGGTCGCTTATCGAAACGTTATCTTTGGAACGGCAACTCTGAAATCAATTTTTTTTTTTAATATAATCGGTATGAGTGTAGTTTCCGTTGTACGTACCGATTTTTTAAAAAAATTATTTTTGTAAAAATGGTGCGCTTGGGAAGAAAAAGTTTCGAAAATTCGCAAAAAAATGGATAGTCTTTCGAGCGTATTTAAAAAAATATGTTTTCGATCAAAAAATCGGTACGTACAACTGAAGATACTTTTGTTTTAAAGATCCTATCAAAATTTCAAGTCGATCGGATAAAAATTGACAGAGCTATTGATTCGATCAGTTAGAAAAATGTCGTTTCGAGAAAATCGCGTTTAAAGTTTGCACGGGAAAAATCACACTTCCGTTCGTGACGTTCACTGTCACTCGAATGCCCGATCAACGGTTGCATTTCTTCGATTCTCGAACGAACAGCGTACCGTGCGTAAAAACGGGAAAAACCCAAAATTTATAACCTTTAACAATGTGGGGGAACAGTGGGTAAGAAAAATGTCGGCGCGCTATTTGCCGCTAACATAGCGCGCTCGGAACGGCATCGTGACGCGTCTCACAAAATGCACTGTATCTTCGTCAATTCTTTGAATATCAACTTGAAATTTTCAGAGAGTATTTTTGAAGAGTTAAACATTAAGAAAGTGAAGAAAAAAAAATCGAAATTTTTTCAACTTTCACAGTGGTGTTCCCCCTTAATTCTCTTAGGAACTTTGACTCTTTTATTTTCATCTCTCTTTCTTGTTCTTGGATGTATATACTTATCTGCTCTACTTTCGATCACACTTCTTCACCAATAAAATATAAAAATACAATTGAAAAATAAAATAAAATAAAATAATAATAAAATAAAATAAAAGAAAATACAATTAAATACGAAAATAAAATACAGTACAATACAATATAAAAAACAATAAAATACAATTAAATAAGAAATATAATGTAAAAGAATAAAATAAAATAATAAATATAATATAAAAAGAAAAAAAACATAAAAATAGAATATAAAAGAATATAATATAAAAAAGAAAAAATATAAAAATACAATAAAAATATAAGATAAAATACAATACAATATAAAAAAAATATAAATGAATATAAATGAAATTAAAAATATAAAAATATAAAAATACAATTAAAATAGATAATAAAATACAATGCAATATAAAACTCAATAAAAATATAAAAGAAAATAAAAAAAATATATATATATATGAATATAAAAATATGAATGAAAAAATAAAAATATAAAAATTCAATATAAAAAATACATTATAAAAAGAAAAAATATAATAATAATAATAATAATAATAATTTAATTTGTTACCCACTTTTGTGTTACAATTTAACGATCATATACTCTTTCCATTTCATTCCCATGATTGTGTCAGTGTAAGTCCCACCCTTCTAATGTATCCTGCTGTGTCTTAACAATTTTTTCTATTTTACAAGTGTTTCCTAATCTATTCTATGTTGTATAATATTCTTTTATCACTTTCCTGTTCTTCCCATCTTTTCCTCCTCCCTATTATCTCCTATAGAATAACCAAGTTTGTCCCATCTCCTCTAATTACCTCTTTCCAATTGCTGCCACTCTCTCCACTTACTTCACATGCTTCAATCACGTGTTTCACTGTTTCTTCCTCTTTCTTACAAACCATACATATCCTTTCTTCTTTCTTCTTTCGATAGCCAGCCACGGAGACCTCTCCAGACCTGACCCACGCCCGAAAATTTTTTATACCTAGCCGAGTGAGGAAATGACCTTGGCCCAACCCCGAAAATTTTTTCCAAACCAATATGTGATCGAATTTTCCCCCCAACACAGAGAAATAATAATTTATTTTTATCGGATGATGTTTCGGATAATGTCGGGAAAGATCGACATTTTACAAACCACGTATTCGGAGGAAGGAAAGAGAGAGCATTACATTAAAATCTAAATTCGTGGAGGGAAAGAGAGAGCAATACTTAGCGTCGCAGCGTCTCGCGCGATCGTGTGTAATTTGACTCCTCTGGAGCAGCCGCGTGCGATGACGTCATTCAACGGCGCGAAGAAGGCTCGAACGAAATAGAATTATGCAGTGTCTGCAAATGTTAGAATTATGTGGCGAAAGGAGAAGGAAGACGGGTAAATAAAATGTAGAAATAATATAAGTTTAAGAAATATATATTGTTATAGAAAAAAAATAAATATACAACTAAATAGAAATATAATAAAAAAGGAATATAATAATAAAATATAATAAAATAACATGGAATAAATATAAGAATATGAATAATATAAGAATATGAAGAAGAATATGAATAAAAGTATGAATAATAATAATATAAAATAGAAAAAATAGTAAAAATAGAAAAAAATAGAAAAAAATAGAAAAAATAGAAAAAATATATACAAATGAAATTAACTAAACAAATTAAAATCTATATAAATTAATCTCTCCGCGCTGCGTTGGCGGTGGCGCGAGCAAGATCCGGGAGCATGTCCCGCAAACGCTCTATCTGGGGCGGTGGTGGCAGCGGTGGCAGGTTCTAAAACATGTGAACGCAAATATAATATTAATACATTCCGCACAATATCCTATCACAATATCCTATCACAATATCACTTACCAGCAAGCCATCAATGGCTGCAGCGATGTTGTCGCTGTCATCGCTGTCATCGGTGTCATCGGTGTCGGAGGATGAGGAGTCCTCGATGCTGTCCTCACCACCACCACCACCACCGACTGCTCCCTGCAAATCCTAGAACATAGAAACCTTGATATAATATTCACGTGTTAAACGTAAAAAAAAACGTACAAAACATTGTTATGTACATACCTCCTGATTATTCCCCCACATCTCCTGGTCCTCGTCGGGCGCAATCCTGAATATTCTCATTATTTTTGGTTGGAACTATTGCCTTTAAAGAGACTGTTGCCGTCAAAGAGTTGAAGACAACTGGTCTCGCTGCATCTCCAGGCTCTTGCATTTAAAATCTTATCATGAAATCGAGAAGTGCGTAGCTTTGCAAAAGTAAGATGCTGTTGTTCTCCACATTCATTTTCGCTGACCAGCCTCTCCTTCTAAACACGCATCTTCTTTCCCTTCTTCTTTGGACACACCAAGCGACTAGACCAAATCACTTTGATCATGTATCGAACGGGTATTGAACAGCTTTGAACATGTATCAAACGGGTATCGAACGTGAATCGAACGTGAATCGTACCACTCTGAACGTGAATCGTACCACTCTGAACGTGAATCGTACCACTCTGAACGTGAATCGTACCACTCTGAACGTGAATCGTACCACTCTGAACGTGAATCGTACCACTCTGAACGTGAATCGTACCACTCTGAACGTGAATCGTACCACTCTGAACGTGAATCGTACCACTCTGAACGTGAATCGTACCACTCTGAACGTGAATCGTACCACTCTGAACGTGAATCGTACCACTCTGAACGTGAATCGTACCACTCTGAACGTGAATCGTACCACTCTGAACGTGAATCGTACCACTCTGAACGTGAATCGTACCACTTCGAACATGCATCGAACGTCAATCGTACCACTTCGAACGTGTATAGAACGTGTATTGGACATGTAATGAACCACTTCGAACATGTATCGAACGTCAATCGCGCCACTTCGAACGTGTATAGAACGTATATTGGACATGTAATTAACTACTTCGAACATGTAATGAACCACTTCGAACATGTAATGAACCACTTCGAACATGTAATGAACCACTTCGAACATGTATCGAACGTCAATCGCACCTCATCGAACGTGTATAGAACGTGTATTGGACATGTAATGAACCACTTCGAACATGTAATGAACCACTTCGAACATGTATCGAACGTCAATCGTACCTCTTCGAACGTTTATAGAACGTATATTGGACATGTAATGAACTACTTCGAACATGTAATGAACCACTTCGAACATGTATCGAACGTCAATCGTACCTCTTCGAACGTGTATGGTACCACTTCGAACGTGCATTGGACGACGCGTCACGGTCTTCGTATTACAAAGATACACAGCGTGCTTCAATTCGCTCAATCTCCATGGCTCCGCGATTACATCGAACTCAATACACGGTTTTGAACAAGCGCGACAATTGACTTTGAAAAAAATTTGTACAAATTGATGAACAACGCGGTATTCGGTAAAACTATGGAAAATGTATGAAACCATGTGGATGTAAAACTTTTGATACATCGGGAAGGGCGATATGGCGCGTTGTTCATCAATTTGTACAAATTTTTTTCAAAGTCAATTATCGCGCTTGTTCAAAACCGTGTATTGAGTTCGATGTAATCGCGGAGCCATGGAGATTGAGCGAATTGAAGCACGCTGTGTATCTTTGTAATACGAAGACCGTGACGCGTCGTCCAATGCACGTTCGAAGTGGTACCATACACGTTCGAAGAGGTACGATTGACGTTCGATACATGTTCGAAG
This sequence comes from Andrena chrysosceles, assembly GCA_963855975.1. Taxonomy (NCBI): domain Eukaryota; kingdom Metazoa; phylum Arthropoda; class Insecta; order Hymenoptera; family Andrenidae; genus Andrena; species Andrena chrysosceles. The sequence goes on along the minus strand of OY979769.1, from coordinate 24,155,342 downwards.
TGGTTCATTACATGTTCGAAGTAGTTCATTACATGTCCAATATACGTTCTATACACGTTCGAAGAGGTACGATTGACGTTCGATACATGTTCGAAGTGGTTCATTACATGTTCGAAGTGGTTCATTACATGTCCAATACACGTTCTATACACGTTCGATGAGGTGCGATTGACGTTCGATACATGTTCGAAGTGGTTCATTACATGTTCGAAGTGGTTCATTACATGTTCGAAGTGGTTCATTACATGTTCGAAGTAGTTCATTACATGTCCAATATACGTTCTATACACGTTCGAAGTGGCGCGATTGACGTTCGATACATGTTCGAAGTGGTTCATTACATGTCCAATACACGTTCTATACACGTTCGAAGTGGTACGATTGACGTTCGATGCATGTTCGAAGTGGTACGATTCACGTTCAGAGTGGTACGATTCACGTTCAGAGTGGTACGATTCACGTTCAGAGTGGTACGATTCACGTTCAGAGTGGTACGATTCACGTTCAGAGTGGTACGATTCACGTTCAGAGTGGTACGATTCACGTTCAGAGTGGTACGATTCACGTTCAGAGTGGTACGATTCACGTTCAGAGTGGTACGATTCACGTTCAGAGTGGTACGATTCACGTTCAGAGTGGTACGATTCACGTTCAGAGTGGTACGATTCACGTTCGATTCACGTTCGATACCCGTTTGATACATGTTCAAAGCTGTTCAATACCCGTTCGATACATGATCAAAGTGATTTGGTCTAGTCGCTTGGTGTGTCCAAAGAAGAAGGGAAAGAAGATGCGTGTTTAGAAGGAGAGGCTGGTCAGCGAAAATGAATGTGGAGAACAACAGCATCTTACTTTTGCAAAGCTACGCACTTCTCGATTTCATGATAAGATTTTAAATGCAAGAGCCTGGAGATGCAGCGAGACCAGTTGTCTTCAACTCTTTGACGGCAACAGTCTCTTTAAAGGCAATAGTTCCAACCAAAAATAATGAGAATATTCAGGATTGCGCCCGACGAGGACCAGGAGATGTGGGGGAATAATCAGGAGGTATGTACATAACAATGTTTTGTACGTTTTTTTTTACGTTTAACGCGTGAATATTATATCAAGGTTTCTATGTTCTAGGATTTGCAGGGAGCAGTCGGTGGTGGTGGTGGTGGTGAGGACAGCATCGAGGACTCCTCATCCTCCGACACCGATGACACCGATGACAGCGATGACAGCGACAACATCGCTGCAGCCATTGATGGCTTGCTGGTAAGTGATATTGTGATAGGATATTGTGATAGGATATTGTGCGGAATGTATTAATATTATATTTGCGTTCACATGTTTTAGAACCTGCCACCGCTGCCACCACCGCCCCAGATAGAGCGTTTGCGGGACATGCTCCCGGATCTTGCTCGCGCCACCGCCAACGCAGCGCGGAGAGATTAATTTATATAGATTTTAAGTTGTTTAGTTAATTTCATTTGTATATATTTTTTCTATTTTTTCTATTTTTTTCTATTTTTTTCTATTTTTTTCTATTTTTACTATTTTTTCTATTTTATATTATTATTATTCATACTTTTATTCATATTCTTCTTCATATTCTTATATTATTCATATTCTTATATTTATTCCATGTTATTTTATTATATTTTATTATTATATTCCTTTTTTATTATATTTCTATTTAGTTGTATATTTATTTTTTTTCTATAACAATATATATTTCTTAAACTTATATTATTTCTACATTTTATTTACCCGTCTTCCTTCTCCTTTCGCCACATAATTCTAACATTTGCAGACACTGCATAATTCTATTTCGTTCGAGCCTTCTTCGCGCCGTTGAATGACGTCATCGCACGCGGCTGCTCCAGAGGAGTCAAATTACACACGATCGCGCGAGACGCTGCGACGCTAAGTATTGCTCTCTCTTTCCCTCCACGAATTTAGATTTTAATGTAATGCTCTCTCTTTCCTTCCTCCGAATACGTGGTTTGTAAAATGTCGATCTTTCCCGACATTATCCGAAACATCATCCGATAAAAATAAATTATTATTTCTCTGTGTTGGGGGGAAAATTCGATCACATATTGGTTTGGAAAAAATTTTCGGGGTTGGGCCAAGGTCATTTCCTCACTCGGCTAGGTATAAAAAATTTTCGGGCGTGGGTCAGGTCTGGAGAGGTCTCCGTGGCTGGCTATCGAAAGAAGAAAGAAGAAAGGATATGTATGGTTTGTAAGAAAGAGGAAGAAACAGTGAAACACGTGATTGAAGCATGTGAAGTAAGTGGAGAGAGTGGCAGCAATTGGAAAGAGGTAATTAGAGGAGATGGGACAAACTTGGTTATTCTATAGGAGATAATAGGGAGGAGGAAAAGATGGGAAGAACAGGAAAGTGATAAAAGAATATTATACAACATAGAATAGATTAGGAAACACTTGTAAAATAGAAAAAATTGTTAAGACACAGCAGGATACATTAGAAGGGTGGGACTTACACTGACACAATCATGGGAATGAAATGGAAAGAGTATATGATCGTTAAATTGTAACACAAAAGTGGGTAACAAATTAAATTATTATTATTATTATTATTATTATATTTTTTCTTTTTATAATGTATTTTTTATATTGAATTTTTATATTTTTATTTTTTCATTCATATTTTTATATTCATATATATATATATTTTTTTTATTTTCTTTTATATTTTTATTGAGTTTTATATTGCATTGTATTTTATTATCTATTTTAATTGTATTTTTATATTTTTATATTTTTAATTTCATTTATATTCATTTATATTTTTTTTATATTGTATTGTATTTTATCTTATATTTTTATTGTATTTTTATATTTTTTCTTTTTTATATTATATTCATTTATATTCTATTTTTATGTTTTTTTTTCTTTTTATATTATATTTATTATTTTATTTTATTCTTTTACATTATATTTCTTATTTAATTGTATTTTATTGTTTTTTATATTGTATTGTACTGTATTTTATTTTCGTATTTAATTGTATTTTCTTTTATTTTATTTTATTTTTCAATTGTATTTTTATATTTTATTGGTGAAGAAGTGTGATCGAAAGTAGAGCAGATAAGTATATACATCCAAGAACAAGAAAGAGAGATGAAAATAAAAGAGTCAAAGTTCCTAAGAGAATTAAGGGGGAACACCACTGTGAAAGTTGAAAAAATTTCGATTTTTTTTTCTTCACTTTCTTAATGTTTAACTCTTCAAAAATACTCTCTGAAAATTTCAAGTTGATATTCAAAGAATTGACGAAGATACAGTGCATTTTGTGAGACGCGTCACGATGCCGTTCCGAGCGCGCTATGTTAGCGGCAAATAGCGCGCCGACATTTTTCTTACCCACTGTTCCCCCACATTGTTAAAGGTTATAAATTTTGGGTTTTTCCCGTTTTTACGCACGGTACGCTGTTCGTTCGAGAATCGAAGAAATGCAACCGTTGATCGGGCATTCGAGTGACAGTGAACGTCACGAACGGAAGTGTGATTTTTCCCGTGCAAACTTTAAACGCGATTTTCTCGAAACGACATTTTTCTAACTGATCGAATCAATAGCTCTGTCAATTTTTATCCGATCGACTTGAAATTTTGATAGGATCTTTAAAACAAAAGTATCTTCAGTTGCACGTACCGATTTTTTGATCGAAAACATATTTTTTTAAATACGCTCGAAAGACTATCCATTTTTTTGCGAATTTTCGAAACTTTTTCTTCCCAAGCGCACCATTTTTACAAAAATAATTTTTTTAAAAAATCGGTACGTACAACGGAAACTACACTCATACCGATTATATTAAAAAAAAAAATTGATTTCAGAGTTGCCGTTCCAAAGATAACGTTTCGATAAGCGACCTATGTATTCTTGTGTGGGATGTAGGAGATTAACTGTATATGGAAATCTATGCATGTTTTTCTATTACTTTTTTTTTTATAGTCTCTTAAGACATTGTACTAAAGATAGGTAATAACAATTTTATAATAAAACTGTAAGTTGTCCCTTAAAAAAATCTTAAAAATGGGCTCATTTTTCCGGCCGTCACAGTGGTGTTCCCCCTTAAGAGAGGTGGCAAGCAAACCAGGAGATAAGTCGAAATACTTATGAGGGAAGAAGAAAAAAAGGAGAGGAGAATTAGAATGGATAGGAAGATTCATACAAGGTAGTGAAACGAGGACATGTAAATATTGGATATCGAAAGATGAAAGGATATGTAGGCTTTGTAAGAAAGAGGAAGAAACAGTGAAACACGTGATTGAAGCATGTGAAGTAAGTGGAGAGAATGGCAGCAATTGGAAAGAGGTAATTAGATGAGAAAGGATAAACTTGGCTATTCTACAGGAGATAATAGGGAGAAGGAAAAGATGGGAGGAAGAGGAAAGTGATAAAAGATGATTATGCAACATAAAATAGATTAGGAAACACTTGTAAAATAGAAAAATTGGTTAAGACACAGCAGGATACATTAGAAGGTAGGACTTACACTGACACAATCACGGGAATGAAATGGAAAGATTATTTCATCGTTAAATTGTAACGCAAAAGTGGGCAATAAATTAAATTATTATTTTTATTATTATTATTATATTTTTGTCTTTTTTATATTGTATTTTTTATATTCTATTTGTATGGAGAGAACTCAAAGATGTTGAGAATCGTGCGGTTTATTTAGAGATTGAGGCGATACAATAGATACGTAACACTTTCGGCGAATGTTGTTGAATTATTACTGTTCTGTGTAACTGAGCACTCGGGTCGGTCACGAGAGCGTGAGTGCGTATGAATGTAGACGAGGTGTTGTGTGGAAGAGTATGTATTGTATGATGTCGCGAAAAGTAAATAGGAAGTCCATCAGCTGTTCGAGAATGTTCATGTTGTCTTGCGAAAGATGTGAAGAAGAGAAAAAGTGAAGGAGAAAGAACGAGAGATTGAGAGACAGAGAGAGAGAGAGAGAGAGAGAGAGAGAGAGAGAGATGGTTCTGCTGATACACTATTTATATTCTATTTTTATATTTCTATTGTTTAATTAATTGAACAATATGTAATCATTTTACAAATATTGTAATCTATTTGCTTGTCTGTCTCCCTCCTTCACTTGTCATCAATTTCTATCGACTCTGCATAATTCTTTCTATGATTCTCGCCTCCAATTCTAAAGACGATACTACGTAATAAGTCGCTGTATTTCAAACTGCATACAGTATCATTTTTATTTAATCTTAAGTCATGTGTAAGCTATGTGTATCCGCGGCTGTATCAAACTGCAGAAGATGTGAGGACAAACTTTAAAACTTTTGTTACTGTGTTGTAACAGAGCGACGCTGCCTGCGAAACATTATATACGCGTCGTGCTGCTAAAATAATATGTGATAGCGAATACTACATCGAGGATTATCTTGTAGATTGCAAACTGGTATCATCTGTCATCAATGATATTTTAGCGGATGCTCGTAGGAAAAAAATGTTTAATTATATTCCATTTCTGTTTATATTTTTATATTCTTTTAATTGTAATTAAATTTCTTAAACATATTATTTCTCTATTTACTTATCCGTCTTCCTCCTTCTCACCTCACCAATTTCTGCTGACACCACATAATTCTTTTTATGATTCGTGCGTTCGTTACGCCACCAAATGATGTAATCTTGCACGGCGGTCCCATCACGGGGGATTCAAATTACACGTGATCGCGCGATACGCTGCGATGTTAAGATTGAAAAACATTTATAAAAATTGTTAGCTTTAGAGTGTGTGTTTGCTACATATTGGTTCGGTAGATCGGTGAGGGAGGGGATTAAAATTATTATTTCTCTGCGTTGGGAAAAAATGTCTGTTGATATGGAAAAGGTTTTTTCTGCTGATACCGCATAATTTTAAGATTCGACGTTTCTACATGTATTGTATTTTGTTCTTCACGCTGCCAAATGACGTCATCTAGCGCGGCTGCTCCAGAAGAGTCAGATTTCGCGAAATCTCGCGATACGCCGCGACGTTAAATCGGAACGCTTTGAAATACTGTTAGCTTTAGAATGCTCGCTACATAATGGTTCGAAAAAATATGTCTGTTTGCTACATAACAGTTTGCTATATCGGTGATTAAAAAATTATTATTATTTCTCTGTGTTGGGGAAAACTTTCCATCACATATTGGTATGGAAAAAAGTTTATGCTGACGCCGCATAATTCTTTCTATGATTCGCGCTGCCAAATGTCGCCATCCTGCACGACTGTTCCAGGAGATTCAAATTACACACGATATGCAGCGACGTTAAATCGGAACGCTTTAGAATACTGTTAGCTTTAGAATAAAATGTGTTTGTATCGCTATGTAGCGCTGTCTCTTTCCCTCTCTCGAATTTAGCTATAAAATATTGCTCTCTCTTTCCGACCCTCCGAAGACGTTCTAATCGAGGTTAAAGCGATCACACCCGAGATCGTCCGACATCGTCCGATGAAAAAATAATGTATTATGCTTGGTGACGCTCTGTATATGTACCATTTATTAAAGACTAATGTTAGAGCGTCGGCGTTGGGGGAGTTGGTTAGGCGGCTGACTCGTACCGCGGAGGTCTTGGGTTCGAGCCCCGTCGCCCGAGATTCTGTTTTTTCATTTATATTAATATCTTAAATTAATATTTCCTTCGTTACCGACTGTGACGATACCACGCCCGATAGTAGCAGCAATTCACCCGCGGTTCCTCCTCGATGCGGATTCGGTTATCGATTGATTCGATATCTGGTCTCGCGCTAATACCCCCCACCACTCCGCCCATCTGTATGACGTCATCCGCCGCCCGGTTGGCCGTCGCGTCGTCCGCTGCGATGGATTTCCTGCGACCTTGAAACTTAAATTTGAGTTTCAAGGTCGGGGGAGGGGTGGGGGAAATGGCCTTCAAACTCAAATTTGGGTTAGAACTGTCATAACTATACTACTCAAAGGCCTTTGATACCCTTGATCACGATCTGCTGGTTGCCAAGCTGCATCATATTGGCCTTTCTTCTCTCGCGCTTAATTGGTTTCATTCCTACCTTTCGGATCGCAGTCAGCAGGTCGTCGTCGTCAATGCGGGTGGCCCTCAGTACTCGTCTTCCCGATACATCCTGCGTGGTGTTCCACAGGGGTGTCTGTATTTGGGCCACTTCTATTCTTAATCTATGTTGCGGACCTGCTATCCGTTTCTGAGTTCTCGGTTGTTCACATGTACGCGGACGATTTGCAACTTATTACTCCTGTTAACCCTGCTCACTTTGATACAACCGCCGCTGAACTTGAACAGGAATTAGAGGATATACTGCGCTGGACTGAATCGCACGGGCTATCCCTCAATCCATCTAGGACCTCCTTGATTGTAATCGGTTCCCCTACCATGTTATCCAAGCTTCCTCCTTTCTCCCTATCCTTTGATTCTGCTAGCATCATCCCTAGCAGCTCGCTTAAGAGTCTTGGGCTCCGGTTCGATTCTCTGTTTAACTTTGAAAATCACATTTCTGACCTTTGTCGTCCTGCATATTCTCGTCTCTGTATCTTATTTCCTTCACAATATCTCCTTACTACTCCCCAGAAGCTTCTCCTCTCTCAATCTCTTATCTCCTCTCTTTTCGATTACTGTGATGTTGTGTATGGTCCTCGCCTATCCGCCGGCCTTGCCTCCCGTGTTCAACTTATTCAGAATTCCTGTCTCCGCTTCTCGTATTGTGCCCGTAAATTTGACCACGTCCCGCCTCTTCTGGAAAAATCTGGTTGGCATCCGATGAGGCAGAGATGGATTCTCCATCTCTGTTGCATCACATACAAGATTTTGCGTGCCCGATCACCTCCTTACTTGTTCAACCTCCTTCCTACCAACGCTTTCTTTCACACTGCACACTCTACCCGTTCGCAAGACATGCTTTCCATCCCTTGTTATCGTACAAACTACCTTCGTGCTTCCTTTTCCTACGTCGCCCCCCATTATTATAATTCGCTTCCTTCTGAAATCCGCGCGCTTCCGACTCTCTCCTCTTTCAGATGTTCTTGTAAATCTTTTCTCCTACTTCACCCGTTATAATGCTACAAATCTTGCTCGCCGGTCTGGGCAGCATGTCCTGTCTACTTCTCTTCTTTTAATTATTTTAATTATTTTCTTGTAATAATTTAGGTCTAGGTTAAGCTTTTGTTTTGTTATAGGTTAAGTTGAAAAACAGTCTCTGACTGAACTTTGCCTTTGCTTGTGTCCTGGTTTTCTTTCTCTGTTTTGTTGTTATCTGTTGTGTTTGCAATAAAGACGTTTAATAATAATAATAATAATTATAATTACCATTATTACTACGGCATATCATCTTCATCTATATTATTTCCTTGTATTATTAACGCTTATTACATTTTGTATATTATTCTTGTATTATTAACGTTTATCGCTTTTCATATTATTTTTGTTCTATTAACGCATACTGCGTTCATATTAAGGGGGTAGACACGTCACGTGACCTGGCCGATTCGGCAGGTCGGTATTACAGCAGATTTTTTCTGCACAGAAATGGTAATACCCATAGATACGCGGCTGCCTGTGCACGCGAGAGGGAGCTGTTTGCTATTTCCGTATTCTATTTTGAATAAGGAAAGAAATTCTCAGCTGTTGCGTTGTAAAACTTTAAACGGAAAGTCTGCTGGTACTGCAAACGTAGAAAATGCATTGTACATTTACTTGAAATGTGCTTATGCTACAATATTCTACGTTGGCAGTAAGGAATTATAAGTGAAAAGGAAAAATACACGAGGGCATGTCCCCAGAAAATGAAGTTTGTTAGGATAGACATTTTTTAATTAGCAAAACACTGAAACAGAACATGAAATACACATCCTATGCAGAAAGCAGTTGTGAACAAACATATATAAAATTGTGTTTGACGTTGAATCCAACGCGTGATTATTATGTGGTCCCTCCTCGAAGTGACAGAAAATATAATTTATGTATATGCTATATGACAATAAATGTTTAGCGGCTATTTCATTCTATTACGCTACATTTGTGAACTTTTCATCATCCTTCCGACTTATTATTACTCCGCAACAGTATCTTTAGAAAATCGGGTATAGCATATAGGTTATATTTTCTGTCACTTCGAGGACAGAAAATCTGCTCCTCCAGCTGACAGAAAATCTGCTGTTGCACATTTTCTCCAGCCCGGTCGGCGTCATGGAAGGGGTATCTCTTCCACCCTGCATTTGTGGTAGTTGTAATGATATTCCTCAGTCCAGTGTACATATGTACACCCTGGTTTCATCTGCAAAAATAAATAAATTTAATAAAAATTATTTTTTGTGTTTATACCACTTGAATGCAAAAACTGATACTTACACTTACCGAAGAAAGCATTATTATTGTGCCCTATTTTTCATAAATATTTTCTTGAAGTGGCACTGACCCCTTTTGATTCTAGTTACTTGTCATAGTACCTGTGATAAAAAGTTAGAACGAGTTGTAATTGAATGCAGTAAAAATGAAAATGTATGTATGTTATTTACTTATCTTTATGCTTGTGGAGAAGACTGCCTTCCTTTCCTCGCTTCATAGAGCATGATTTTTAACGTCGATATTGGTTGGTGGAAATATCTAAAACAAATTATATATGAAATAAACATTCATGATGATTTCCAATTAATCCAATTATCTGCATAACAAAAGTATATGTCATACTTACGCTTTTATACATGTCATTTCCACTTGATATGAAAAAATAGCTATAGGTATTTATTATTAGGAGAGTGTGAAAACGCCCACCACCACCCCCGTCATAGACGGTCCTATTCACTCTCCGTATGTATTTTCTACATATTTTCTTACTTACATTTTGGAAGTTTTGGAACATTGCTTATTCGACAGCTCTTCATATGCGCTGGATGCACTCGCCGGTGCATTAGTGACTTTGTATTGCAATTGTTTATTCGACAGCTCTTCAGATGCGCTGGATGCACTCGCCGGTGCATTAGTGACTTTTGATTGCAATTGCTTATTCGACAGCTCTTCATATGCGCTGGATGCACTCGCCGGTGCATTAGTCACTTTGGATTGCAATTGCTTATTCGACAGCTCTTCATATGCGCTGGATGCACTCGCCGGTGCATTAGTGACTTTGTATTGCAATTGTTTATTCGACAGCTCTTCAGATGCGCTAGATGCACTCGCCGGTGCATTAGTGACTTTTGATTGCAATTGCTTATTCGACAGCTCTTCATATGCGCTGGATGCACTCGCCGGTGCATTAGTGACTTTTGATTGCAATTGCTTATTCGACAACTCTTCATATGCGCTGGATGCACTCGCCGGTGCATTAGTCACTTTGGATTGCAATTGCTTATTCGACAGCTCTTCATATGCGCTGGATGCACTCGCCGGTGCATTAGTGACTTTGTATTGCAATTGTTTATTCGACAGCTCTTCAGATGCGCTGGATGCACTCGCCGGTGCATTAGTGACTTTTGATTGCAATTGCTTATTCGACAGCTCTTCATATGCGCTGGATGCACTCGCCGGTGCATTAGTCACTTTGGATTGCAATTGCTTATTCGACAGCTCTTCATATGCGCTGGATGCACTCGCCGGTGCATTAGTCACTTTGGATTGCAATTGCTTATTCGACAGCTCTTCATATGCGCTGGATGCACTCGCCGGTGCATTAGTCACTTTGGATTGCAATTGCTTATTCGACAGCTCTTCATATGCGCTGGATGCACTCGCCGGTGCATTAGTCACTTTGGATTGCAATTGCTTATTCGACAGCTCTTCATATGCGCTGGATGCACTCGCCGGTGCATTAGTCACTTTGGATTGCAATTGCTTATTCGACAGCTCTTCAGATGCGCTGGATGCACTCGCCGGTGCTATCGCGATGTCGTCATCCATCATTTTATGTACTCTTTTGTGTACTCGTATTTGCTGCTACTGTTTTTACGTTCGCAGGTTCTCTAATCGGCTGTTGTCGATTGTATCTACTATCTATCATTTCTGGCAACATGCAGTCCTCATAGAAGTTCTTCAGTTTTTCCTCCATCTCTGTTGCCCAGAATCGATCATCTCTCGATACTGTTGTAACCTTCATTCCTTTTGGCGTCCATAAACAAAAATAAGCCCGTTGCCTTTTCGTTATGTGCAATTGTCCTTGCACTTGATAATAGTAGTGATGATTTTTATTCATTTCACCACCCTGGAAAATACGCCGTATTGCAGGAAGGTTCTTTATTGCTTCATCAGGCGATAAATCCTTCGCCGATTCAGGACACTTTACTTCGACTATTTTATCAAGGCCCACGAGGCCGTCAGGAGTTGCACCTAAGTAAGGCACAGTGGCATCGATGAAGAGGCCACACGGTAGAATACGGATTCCTAATTCTTCTTCCATTTGGCTCAAGGCATTTGCCTCATTTTCCCTTCCGTATTCGAGTGAACGTAAATTTTGGAGTTGCGGGTACATTATACTCTTCACAGTATTTGCCCGTGGTGTAGTCTTTCGTAATCGGCATACCTTGCCGAAATTGGATGCAGTTAATAATTTCTTTCTATAACTGGTCCATTTTTCGCTATTTGCCTGATCACGAGTTTCCACTTCGATCTTGCCTCGCATCCTTTGCCACTCATGGAGTATAGCGTTGTGACTTTTACACTCGGAAGAGTATACTGTCTCTTCCATATCTGGTTTTTCTGCGTTGGGGCCGTAATCGTGATCGCATGATTGTTTTTTATTTCGGAAGGAGGATGCTTTCGCTTCTTTTTTATATTCCCTTGCTTTTTCTGCTGCATGCTTCCGACGTTCTTCCAGCTTTCTTACCATGGTTGACGGCTCTTTATTCATTGCCGTACTCAATCTGCTAAACGTCTCTTTTGTATTATATTGGACGACTGCAGCGGAGACTCTACCCTGATACGAGCCCCCACGTCCAAAGTTTATCCTTTTGCCTCCGATGAATTTAGCAATGATGTTATTAAAACTTTCAACAGCATTGTTATTTAGGCCCTGCAGCAAACTGTCAGCTTTAAGGAAAAGTTGCTGCATCGCTTCTTCGATACTTTTATAAATACCAGCGTTTCTCAGTCGTGGAACGTAGTCTTCTCTGTTGGGATCAGAGTATTTATTACAAAAGTATGCTACCTTCTGACATTCCTTGTGTTCACCGAAAACGTGACTCGGTACATTTGTCAAGTCTGTCTTTAAATTTTGTATTCGTTCCTCGAGTGTCTTTTCTTCTTTGAGCCGGTATTCTGCAGCCTTTTTTATACCAGTACGCAGGCGAAGAGCATTCTTCTCTACGACAGCTCTTAGATCTTTGTTGGGGCCTTTTGCTACGATTTCGGTTATTCTTCTACTGAAATTGCGTAACAGGTGATTGGTGCATTCTATTTTACGGACCCCCACCATGTACTTTTCATATGGCTTATTGTCCAATATCTTCTTGTACACACTGCTATCACCATCGGCAACTAATATAGTGTACATTAGGCCGTGCATATCTACGCTGCAATTGAAGCCTTCGACAACAGCAACACTCTCCATGCCAGTTGAACTCTGATTACGACCCCAATTCTTGAAGCAACGATGCTCGCGCGGTTCTTCCTTCTTCGTAAATGCTATTTGGCAAGTCATACAGAATTTATTCTTCACGCTGATGTACAACACTTTCTTCGTGTGGTATCCCACGATGGCTCCTACGCCAGAAAGAGAATTATAATCTCCTCCGCGGTATGACCTTTTCATCCAGGTGCCATCTGCGACAACTGGGATATACGGTAAATTACATCCTGAATGTACGTGGCCTCTTGCTATAGCTAATGCTTTTTCCTCTTTTCCAGCATCTTCTATTTCGCGTTGTGCGGCCACTTCGAAGCCATCGATTAGCTCAATGTGACACTTCTCGTATATCCTTTTCGTCATAGAGGACACGTTCATGGTAGTCAGTATTTCCTCCAGTTGATTGTATCCGCCGCCCGTCGCCATTGTTGCGGCAACAGCGGCGTGGTTGATATCCATAGTGGTATCACTCTTCCGAAGACAGGATATCTGCTCTATGTATTTGCACATTGTGCACTCTACATAATACACATTTTCTAATCCATACCGTTGACATCTAACTATTTTGAAATGTTCGATGCCACAGCCTATAGTCGAATGTTTTCCAAGATTTTTTATCTGTTCGAAAACATACGGAAAATCAACGAAGTCTATTCCTTCTGAAATTTGATTTTTCGGCTGTTCTGGTTCTGCATTCTCCACCAGCCAGTAATCGGCATCATTTCCAACATCTTCATCCATTTCTTCGTTGATGTCTGTGTTGAAATCTATTTCTTGTACACTTTCTTCTTCGTTCGACACGAAATGCACTTGTTCTACAATATCCTCTTCGTCCGCATTGAAATGTACTTCTTCTTCAATATCTTCTGCGTCCGTATCTATAATTCCTTCAAAATTTCCTACGTCTTCTTCTTCGTGTATTCTGTCCGTAGGAAAATCACACGCAGCGGATGTGCTTGGATGTGCTTCGTAGGAGATACCTGCTTCCGCCACGGTGCCCTGACCTACCATGAGGCACGCTGCTCTTTTCAATCGTTGTCTGCACGTAAAGAGTCAATAATCAGTAACACGGTGTACATACATAGAAGTAATAAAAACATATATTACAAAAGTAAAGCAGGCACATTAAATGAAGATATAGTACAGTAAAGTCTCGATGTAAGCGAAAGCCTCGGAACGAAGTAAGTTTAACCCTTCATTGACTCTCTGGATGTGAACCACCGGACATCCCACGCGCAATCGGACACTTGTTGGAGTAACATTTCGGATGTGGCTCAAATTTGAATATGTTGTAGTCTTTAGGGATGTATAAACATATGTAGAAGTATTTTTAAAAATTTTGAAAAATGTAGATTTTACAGCTGTTTGAAGGTAAGTGCTAACTTTTTTCAATAAATTATAACTATGGAAGTAGTAAACGGATGGAGATGAGCTTTACGGGGATTTGTAGAGAAGACATTGAAGTTTTAAAAAAACATTATTTTAATTTTAAAAAAAAAATTTCAACCATTTTTGTGCAATTATTATTAACAAATGCAGTTTTTTTAACATCGGGCGCGATTTTAAAAATCTGAAAAAAAAACAGAATATAGCTCTATCCTTCCCCTTCATGGTCTAATTGTCAAAAATATGGACATTTTAAAATTGCCCTTGTAAAAATTGCCGAAAGTTGACGCTGCGTCAAATCACACCGGCTCGACTGGCTGAGCCGTGCGGTACTCGCAGCGGCCAAGCGGCTATATTTGCTATTCTTATACAGTGTCCTCGAATATGGTATGTATTTGTAAAAAACTGAAGAAGGAAAACTTTTATTGTTTTTTATACACAACATAGTACGGTAACTCAATTTATGGTGTTCGCAATATTTTCCTTGAAACGAAGGTGACCCTCAGTTTTTTAAATGGAATGCTATATAATTTATTATCCAAAATGAAAGCGACAGTCAAGGCAAATTCAACCATATGGTATATACTATGACCTTCAATGCTATACAGGGTTAGGAATGAAATAAATATATCGAACTATTTATCTAGTAGATTGAATTTCATCTGTCATTCCTAACGATGTGTAGCCCTGAAGGTCAAAGTATACCATATGGTTGAATTTGTCTTGACAGTCGCTTTCATATTGGATAATCAAACATATAGGATTCCATTTAAAAAACTGAGGGTCATCTTTGTTTCACGGAAAATATTGCGAACACCAAAAATTGAGTTACCGTACTATGTTGTGTATAAAAAACAGTAAATGTTTTCCTTCTTCAGTTTTTTACAAATATTTACCATATTAGAGAACACTGTATAAGAATAGCAGATATAGCCGCTTGGCCGCTGCGAGTACCGCACGGCTCAGCCAGTCGAACCGGTGTGATTTGACGCAGCGTTACATTCAATTAATTTTCACTTGGCCAATTTTAAAATCTCCATCGATTTCCAAACACATCCATAAAGAGGACAAACAGAGCTATATCCTCCTATTTTTTCAAATTTTTATAAAGTGGCCTTCAATTATAAAATTGCATTTGTTTACAAGCATTGCAAAATAAATGGGCAAAAATTTGTATTTTTTCAGCGAAATAATTTTTATTAGGTACTCTTATATCTCCACTGTAATCACCCAAAAGGCCATTTTTATCGGTTTGTTAGTTCAACAGTTATATTTTTTGGAAAAATAGTAAACACTATATTTCAAAGAGCTGTAACTTCCACAATTTTTGAAATTTTCAAAAATCCTTCGAGATATGTTTATATATCCCTAAAGACTACAACATATCCAAGTTGCACCAAAATCCGAAATGTTACTCCGAAAAGTGTCTGAGATGCGTGGAATGACCCTATAGTATTGGGAATAAAAACTGATGTAGTTACAAGCATCGCGCGATGAGGTCAATATCGTACAATGTATCGTCGACTGTGAAACGAAGAATATGGTTGTGTTAGTAATGTCTGTATAGATAGATTTCAATGTATTATGCCGAAAGTTTTTTAATAATATCTGAGAAACTAACAAATACCCGCAGCTGAAATATTATATTAGTGGTTCTCTCCCCCGCCCGCCCCATCCCTGAAATTTTCAGTGCATTCCGTTGGTTGGGTCATACCGTAGTATATCCAAGCAAATAGAACAAATAGCACAAAAATTTTCAGGTTCCATGAGGTTCCTGGATATCTGGAGCTTTTCCAACGAAAGTTATTGAAAAATTCCATCATTTTTATGATTATATTGTAACTCTATTCGTTGGAAATTAAAACACTCATGGCTGAAGCTTGATTTACTACTCATTTGTATCTCTGCAATCCATTATTCAAAATACTAGCAAATTATTGCGATACAATTGAGCACTTTTGTTATATAGCTGAGACTGACGCATTCTAACAATCGTGGTTACTATGTAAGCGGCAGACTCGCGCTCGCCAAGCTGACTCGCCGTCTGACTTCACCTGAAGACTGTGCTTTTCACTGAGATAATTTCGCTAAAGGTACACGTATGGACGTACATATTGCGATCAAAAATCCGCAAAAGAAGAAGCAATGTGTACATATTTCGTATTCAACAAGTAACTACATATACTCAACATCCAATCGCAAAGCATCGATGACTGTTGCTAATTTTAAATATTTTCTACATCGCAGAAATAATATCTGAATTACATTTTTTATCCATTGAAAACTACGTACACAGGTTGAAATAATCACAACTGCATTATAAAGGAAGCATATCTAACGAAACGCGTATATTGGTTTGAACGTTTGATACTAACAAAACGCATATAGTTTGTATAACATACATAACGAAATTTAAAATTCCTACATTTCGTCTCATCGGCACGAAAATTACAGCAACGTGCTGCATTATTCACATGAAAACGAGTCCAAACACGGTATACATCGGATATTAATTAATTAAATAATGATGAACATACGAATTGGAAAAGAATGAGTGAGACAAGAGGGGTAAAGTAATGACATGCGTCGCGGCGCGCATAATATAGACTATGTGTACGTAAAGTGTCAAAGATAGGGATATTCTTCCGAATGGCCCAGTGGACGATCGAGATGGGGTTTGGAGGGAGGAGTGGGAAAGGAGTGTGGACCCTAAATCTGAAATTGTAGCTTCGGGTATTTATTAGTTTCCAAAATATTAATAAAAAATTATTGTTAATTTTTTAAAACTTTTTTGGACGAACGTGCAGGCACCTCTACCCGGCGACCCTCCTGTCCCCCTAAACTGTTTTACGAACTGCTGGACGCGTTCCCCTTACCTCCGCGTTCTCCTCAGGCGCCGGAAAAGCACGCGTATATAGCTGAAGTTCAAAGTCAATTTTCTCGAAAACGAAGCACGATATTAAAAAATTGTATTCTATATTTTCATCTTATTTTGGCCTCTAGAATCACCCCCTAGAATATTGATTATCAGTAGAATAACACCCTATATAGTAGGATGGGTCGCATTCGCAAATTGCTAGTTCAAATCTCCAAACTCACATCGGTTCGCTTCCATGATTTACGCGCCCGCAAGCGGCCGCGCACCCCCCGCACTCATCTAGCCCCAACCAATTCTAATACCCAGGACAACGTGGAAAGTGGAATGCGTTATGCCGGAATAAATCAACAGACATACTAAAAGTTTTTTTCTTAATATCTCGAAAACTAACAAATTCCCGAAGCAACAATTTTAGATTTAGGGTCCACATCCCCTCCCCACCATTCTCCCCAAACCCCGTGACGATCGGCCACTGGAGCCATTCGGAAGTACAGCCAAAGACAGCTGTTTGTATACATATTTGAAGAATATGAATAATACTGTATTATATATAACAAAATACCGTACTGCTACTACTACATCACAAACTGTAACCTTGTTTCACACGTGACGGCGTTGCCGTGCCGTGCCGTCACGTGTGAGACAAGGCCAACTGTATTCAAATCTGTACCATAAAACATAACTTACATTTGTCGACGGTTCTTATTTTTTGACAAACGCTTTGCAGATAATTTGGGCCGCTTTGTTTTTGCATCACCCTTGAAATAGCGACCGTTCCTTGCATCTCCGGCTTCCTTCTTTGATTCCATGGCAATGGAATGATCACACAACACTTATCAATACAAGAGTAACGAACCACGCAGAAATGGAACAATTCACAAATTATGAATATTCCATATGTAAGAATATCTGCGCAGTAAATAAAAACTCGATTGCTTTCTGCGTCTTCACCGTAGTGCAAACGGCAGACAACTGATCAGCTAGCATTGTCGTTGCGTTACAAATGCTGAGAAACAGAACAAAAGATAGTGGAAAAGGACGAACATATGCGTTCTATTCCTCTCTTTCTCATTAGGATTGCTGTATGCTGATACATTTACATAGAGTATGTACTTCCGGGAATACTTTTTGGCGTAGAAATGTGCACAGGAAAGGATTTTTGAATATCCTGTGCATATACTTTTGACGTATCATCTTTGCGCGTTTGAACCTTTACGCGGGCCGAGACGTGTCACTCGATCCTTGGTGCAAGTGAAATACAAAATATTGAGTGAGTGAGAAAGACAGTTTGCGCTCTGCCCAGCGGTTTCAGGAGAGAATCGCAAGTTGTGTAGTAGGATCACCTACGGGAGTGGTGGTAATGTGTGCGTGAACCGCGCCGGCGATTGTTTTCGGGCAAAGCTGGCCCTTGAGGCAATGGCTCGATCGTCAAATATACGAGTGACTGCCGAACAGTGAATATCGTAAGTACCTTCACGCTTACTACTCCTGTCTTTTTCAATATATGTGCCGGTTATTCTAAAAGTGGTCTAAGTCCAAATTTTTCGTTTATTACATTTCACTTCCTTTTACGTATTATATCAACATGATACGTAATAAACGTGTTTGAGTGGTCGCGTGTTTCTCAAGCTGCGTATCGCCATTGCGAGGCCGCCTCGCGTAGCACACCTTGCGGAGCGAAGAGTCTGGAGACTACCTCGACCATTATTAATTTACGAGGCATCAGCCGTCGATTTTTCGACGTGCTCAAAGGTGCCTCGCGGCCCCAAGATCAAAAATCGCATGGCTCGGGCGACGCAAATATCATGCTGGAGGTAGCGCGACTCCGTTGCACGAGCCTGCCTCGTAAAGTGATCATGATCGAGGCAGTTTGCTGACTCTCCACTCCGCGAGGTGTGCCTCGCGTGGCAGCCTCGCAATGTCGATACGCAGCTGCACGCTCAGAGATTCGTGTATTCATTCTCACGTAGAATAAGAAAATTACGTTATAATATACCCGCGAACTGTCTAGGAAAGGTATATACAATCGGGTGGAATGTAGGCTTCCTTTAGTTAAAACTGAAAATAAGTGATGAAAATTAGACTACTTCTAAACATCAGAAGTGGAAAAATCGGAAATTTTAAAATTGAAGGCTCGGATGCAATAATGAGACTAGCGATCGAAAATGCGAAAGAGTATTGTCCAAACGCTAAGAAAAATTGGAAAAATAAATGTTAATAAACTGGATTTTAGAAAATATAGTGTTGTAAAGCTCGTCACGGTACAGATTTGTTCTTTTTACAGTTTCTTTATCGAATCATTAGTATTCGAGAAAAAATTATAAATCAAATAAATTTCTTCGACCGAAGTCGATATTTTTTTAAACATAAATTGCGATAACTTGAGTAAATATTAACGGATCGTTATGAGACTTGAAACATAAAACTCGGAAAACTCTAGCGAAGCCGTAAAATGTATGCACAAAATCCTTATGTTAAAAAAAAGTAATAATATTTAATTAAAAATTAATACTGGGCATAACCCACGTTTTTCAACGTTCGCCGTTAAAAAGTATCGAGGCAATTTTGAGGTACATATAACTTGCAATGGCAAAGTGTTTCTTTAATATATAAAGAAGATTTTCACCAATTCTCACACTAATTATTAAATAATTGTAGAAGATATGCCGATATACATATATAAATCTCGCGGGCCACCAACAGCCAGCAGCCGCGTATAATGCTCTACTTAGCAGTTTTAGCACTCGCGTTGACTGTTGGTGCCGCGCGGGATTTATATACACCGCCATATCTTCTACAATTATTTATTATTCAGTGTCAAATTGGTGAAAATTTTCCTTGTGTATTAAGGAAAAACTTTGCCATTGCAAGTTATATGTACGTCAAAATTGCCTCGATACTTTTTAACGACGAACGTTGAAAAACATGGGTTATATCCAGTATTACTTTTTAAATAAATATTATTACATTTTTTAACATAAGGATTTTGTGCATACATTTTATGGCTTCGCTAGAGTTTTCCGAGTTTTATGTTCGAAGTCTCATAACGATCCATTAATATTTACTCAAGTTATGGCAATTTATATTTAAAAAGAAATTGACGTTGGTCGAAGAAATTTGTTTGGTTTATAATTTTTATCTCAAATAGTACTAATGATTCGATAAAGAAACTGTAAAAAGAAAAAATGTGTGCCGTGACGAGCTTTACAACACTATATTTTTTAAAATCCAATTGAACAAAATTTAATTTTCCAATTTTTCTTAACGTTTGGACAATAGTTTTTCGCATTCTCGAGCGCTAGTCCCCTTATTGCATCCGAGCCTTCTCACAGATATTGTGAAACTTGATAACCTCATAATTACAAATTTTGGAAATGTTTGAATTTCAACGCTTACGAACTTGGAAATTTCAGCATTCAGAAATGTTAAGATTCTCCTCCTGCACTAAATCTTGGCTAAAGGAAGCATATATTGTACCCAAATGTACCAACTTGATAAACGTGTAGTCCCCTCTGAGTTGGGCAAAATGTAATATAATTATAAATTATAAATTACGATTCAAATGTATATGTGTAATTGATTACACATTATTTTCTGTAATGGTTAATTTAGGTACTTGACCACAATTTTGTCAATTATCTAAATTAACCATTGCAGAAAATAATGTGTAATCAATTGGTAACTAGATTATATTTTGACCAACACTAACTCTTCTACTGCACTTTCAAATCCATTTTCTTTACATTCAATAGTTTCACTGTTTCTTCGACTCGATTTTTAGATGACTGACAAAGGCCAAAGCGTGAAAGGAGATAAAGAGAAGGATGTGCCTCCGTCGGGAGGACAGAATCCGCATGCTGCGGGTAGCAGCATGACAAACAGGCGGACTCCCTCTCCGCAACGGAGTCCCCGCAGCGGGCGGACTTCGTCCTCGCGACGGAGTGCGCGAAGAAGTCCGCGGCGGAGTGCGCGAAGAAGTCCGCGGCGGAGCCCGGAAATTAATTGGAGGGAGATGGCTCTCCAGTATCAAAAAAAGGTATGTAGATCAGTGATACCAGATCAGGGACGGATTCCCTCGAGAATTTCCCCCACCTCGCGCACTCTACGCCGGAGCTGCGTGTCCGGGTCATTCCACGCGAACTCAGACACTTTTCGGAGTAACATTTCGGATTTTGGTGCAACTTGGATATGTTGTAGTCTTTAGGGATATATAAACATATCTCGAAGGATTTTTGAAAATTTCAAAAATTGTGGAAGTTACAGCTCTTTGAAATATAGTGTTTACTATTTTTCCAAAAAATATAACTGTTGAACTAACAAACCGATAAAAATGACCTTTTGGGTGATTACAGTGGAGATATAAGAGTACCTAATAAAAATTATTTCGCTGAAAAAATACAAATTTTTGCCCATTTATTTTGCAATGCTTGTAAACAAATGCAATTTTATAATTGAAGGCCACTTTATAAAAATTTGAAAAATAGGAGGATGTAGCTCTGTTTGTCCTCTTTATGGATGTGTTTGGAAATCGATGGAGACTTTAAAATTGGCCAAGTGAAAATTAATTGAATGTAACGCTGCGTCAAATCACACCGGTTCGACTGGCCGAGCCGTGCGGTACTCGCAGCGGCCAAGCGGCTATATCTGCTATTCTTATACAGAGTTCTCTAATATGGTAAATATTTGTAAAAAACTGAAGAAGGAAAACTTTTACTGTTTTTTATACACAACATGATACGATATTTTAATTTATGGTGTTCGCAATATTTTTCTTGAAACGAGGGTGACCTTCAGTTTTTTAAATAGAATGCTATATGTTTGATTATCCAATATGAAAGCGACTGTCAAGACAAATTCAACCATATGGTATACTTTGACCTTCAAGGCTACACAAGGCTAGGAATGAAATAAATATATCGAACTATCTATCTAGTAGATTGAATTTCTTCTTTCAATCCTAACTTTGTGTAGCCTTGAAGGTCAAAGTATACCATATGGTTGAATTTGTCTTGACAGTCGCTTGCATATTGGATAATCAAACATATAGCATTCTATTTAAAAAACTGAAGGTCACCCTGGTTTCAAGAAAAATATTGCGAACACCATAAATTAAAATATCGTATCATGTTGTGTATAAAAAACAGTAAAAGTTTTCCTTCTTCAGTTTTTTACAAATATTTACCATATTAGAGAACACTGTATAAGAATAGCAGATATAGCCGCTTGGCCGCTGCGAGTACCGCACGGCTCGGCCAGTCGAACCGGTGTGATTTGACGCAGCGTTACATTCAATTAATTTTTACTTGGCCAATTTTAAAATCTCCATCGATTTCCAAACACATCCATAAAGAGGACAAATAGAACTATATCCTCCTATTTTTTCAAATTTTTATAAAGTTGCCTTCAATTATAAAATTGCATTTGTTTACAAGCATTGCAAAATAAATGGGCAAAAATTTGTATTTTTTCAGCGAAATAATTTTTATTAGGTACTCTTATATCTCCACTGTAATCACCCAAAAGGTCATTTTTATCGGTTTGTTAGTTCAACAGTTATATTTTTTGGAAAAATAGTAAACACTATATTTCAAAGATCTGTAACTTGCACAATTTTCGAAATTTTCAAAAATCCTTCGAGATATGTTTATATATCTCTAAAGACTACAACATATCCAAGTTGCACCAAAATCCGAAATGTTACTCCGAAAGGTGTCTGAGTTCGCGTGGAATGACCAAAGTGTGAAAACGTCTAGACATTATTGCAGTAATTAACATAAGATTGATATTTATTTTTCATATTACAGTACACAGAGGTCCGCAAAGAATTGCGCAAGCGGGAGTTTACCACGGGAAGAGGAGGTAGGGGTGGTAAACGATACGGAGGAGGAAGAGGAGGAAGAGGAAGAAGAGGGGGAAGAGGGGGGAAAGGAGGAAGAGGGGGAAGAGGGGGCGGGGGAATAAAAAATTATTATTTTAATTAACAAAAAAACATATGTTTATTCCATTGTTTTATTCGAAGGCCTTTCATCCGTCGGCCATGAATAATTTTCTCACATTTATTCGTACTTTAGTCGAGAATGTACGAATAAAGACGAGAAAATTATTCATGGCCGACAATTGAATTCCCCAGGTTTCAAATAAAAATTGGCTTGGGTTATGATGCTCATCTCTGATATTTTGCCATATCATTGAGACAGTGAGTTCAACAACGGACTAACCCACATTTTTTTCGAAATTGAGTTAGTAGCAATAACGTATTCCAATAGGGTCTACTAATCATATAAAATAGCAATTTTTTTTTAATGTGGGTTAGTCCGTTGTTGCTCTCACTGTCTCAATTATAACATAAATTCAACCGCGATTTCAAATGATGTATGTACATATGTGTCACGGTAAAAGCGTTAATTTACGGCCGATTTCTTCACCTTCAGTAATCTTCCAGTTAGAGTTATGTTCCACATAACTGCCAAATGATAGGATCCTATTGGCTTAGAGCATTTAAATGCTCTAAGCCAATTGGTCGCGTACTGACCGGAAGATTACTGAAGGTGAAGAAATCGGCCGTTAGTAAATGTATACAGTTCCTAGCAGTTCCTAGTCAATGTGTGCCTAAAGTGCATACAAAGTTGGACGAAATATAATCAATCTAATTACAAATTACAAATTACGATTAAAATGTAACTGTGTAATTGATTATATTATTTTCTGTAATCGTTAATTTTGGTAGTTGACCACAATTTTCTCAACTACCCAAATATTAACGTTTACAGAAAAAAATGTAATCAATTACACAAATACATTTTAATTGTAAATTGTAATTTCTAATTTGTAATTAGATTATATTCTGCCCAACTCTGATTGCATATAACCTAACCTACAATCGTCCGAAAATGCATACATTGACTGCATCACGCTTTGACTGTGGCACATAAATCCAGCTAATGCTTCAGTTTTGCTGTGATTCCACGTTGGCAGTCCTCTCAAGTTGGCGCCATCTCGTATCCACTGCGTGAACTAAATTTGTCACGTGACTTGCTCTGTATTATCGCCAATATGGCGGAATTCGTATTTGAGAATGCAGTTACAAAGTTACGTTGTTTGTCCCTATATGAGCAGATTTTTGGCTGGGTGAGGTCTCATTCGAAAGAGGAAGGTTCAATGCAGTGCGCTATGGTCATCGTTTGAGTCACAAAACTCTTTTAGTGACCTAAAAATACTTGGATTCTTGCGGGTGTATTTTGTCGACTTTTGCTCTACTTTGATCACTCATATTATTTCATATCAACACAATCTCGTCGAACCATGACCACAGCGCACTGCACTGAACCTTCATCTTTAGAATGAGACCTCGCCCAGCCCAAAATCTCCTCATATATGGACAAACAACGTAACTTCCCAGACCCATGTTTCGGGCCAGATTGTGTCGGTATACAGCGCGCTGCATTACCCGTGTCTACCCCCTTAATTCGTCTTATTAACGCTTATTGCTAAACATATTTTTTTCTTTGGCTTATACACCTGTATTTCATGTCCATACACATATTATATAGTTTATAACCATTTATATAAATGTTATGTGCAAATGCTCATTGTCCTACGCATTATTATAAACTAACCTCTATCCCATTAACAGTGCATATAAACGTGCTCCAACAAAGTTAATAAACCGCTTTGCTTTAAATCACGCTTCGAATTATTCTGTCTATCCTTTGGTTACGAAGGCTCCAAATCAAAACAGGCTACTGCAACAGCTGATTCCGGTTCGCGGCCGCGAGTGTTCTTACAAGTGTATACAAACGTATTTTCGCATAGACCGTGTAGAGCCATATGGCTAGACGGATTTCGCGGAAATATTACGTATGACTTCTTATACCTATGCAACGGTAAATCCAATTACCAAGCCAAAACAAAGTGCTCTAACGGGTGTAACCCACCGGAGTGATTACTCTTAAACCTTCCCTGGTCGACTAGTGTGCTGGATTTAAGATTCGCGTCTGGCCTCCTACAATCCTCAGCGTGCTGGATTTAAGATTCTCGCCTGACCTCCACCAACCCTCAGTGTGCTGAATTTCGCATTCTCGCCTAACTTCCGTCAGACCCCAGTGTGCAGGATTACAGATTCTCGCCAGACTTTTACCCCACATAGTCATCGTCCTAAAGACCTCCACCCGCGACGTGACAGCTTCTTTTCTTCATCGCATCGATATGAAAATGGCTCCAATGGATTCCTTATGCTATTCCGATGAAGATCATACCAAATTTCATGTAAATCGGCCTTTTTTAACCAAGTCACGTCAGCTTGAAATGATATAAATCGATTTTCCATGGAATTTTCTTCATTATGGTCCGAATTACGTCGTTCTTGGTGTTAGTTTCATCGGCGAAACATGAGGAATCATTTGGCCTCTTTTTCGCAAGGATCTGATGAGAAGTGCGGAAATCGAAGATTTCTCACTTCTTTATAGGCACTGCAACCCCTTCGAGAGCCGAAAGCCATAAAAATTGGATGAGGCACTGCGAAGGGCTGTCCTCTCCACGGTGTACGAGGCCGCATCTCCATGACGAGCGTTGTTCCAGATTTACCCGGTATCATTTGTGCAGTGTGTGATGCGACTACCCTCCGTGAAATCGGTCTGCGCGAAGTGGGGGCGCCAGTTCGATCATTATCAGTACTTCTGCCCGAGGGGAATACGATTTACTTTAATTATAGTACATGTGTGTTTTGTAATAAAGTGTTTCTATCGTCTCCTGAATTCAATAACTGGCATCCAGACATCTACGCTCTTACAATCCACCGTCAATACCCCTCGTGGAGAAACACAGGAAGAAAAGGAGTAGCCCGTTGTCGGCGCGTGGTCCTCTCGAGTATAAAGACGAGTTTCAATATCAAAACAAAAGCATGCGTTGACGTATTCCGTGTGAGGGAAGGTGGGCATTGGGGAGGAGATATTGTTGTGAAGAGGGCCACTTGAAGAGAGCAGCCGTTTGTGAGGGATGCAAATTCGATTGGTTCTAATACAATCTGCTCCCTATTGTTGAAATTTAGTCTAGCAACTTTCACACCTCCTAACCTAATCAATCGAACTTACATCCCTCCCAAAAGAACCGGCCATCCGAGCGTAGGAGCAAGTGCGAAATAAAAGTAACGGCGCGCTTCTCGATACCGCAGATGTATCTTAGGGTGGTCCTTAGCTACTCTGGGTGAAAATTTTTTTGCAAAATTTTTTCACGCCGCCCCCTAAAATTGTTCCATTGGATAAGAAAATAATTCCCGTAAAAGATGAAGTTGATCGGATAAGAGGAAGACGTGGCACATTCACGTTAAAGTTGCAATAAATGTGAAATTTTGTATGAACGGAAAGGTATGAAGAAAAATATGGTAATTATTTAGAAGTCTTCCATCCTCACCGATTTCAATGATTTTTGGATATGTTGTCGGGGACACGATTCCGAGCAATTTTTTCCTATACATGTTACCGTCGCTCGACCTTCGTTTCCGAGATATTCGCGAAAAACTGCTGCTACTACACAATGTATTCTGCCGTATATCTACCTACAGTACGCGTCCGTGGCAGCGTCTGCGCCAGCATGGGACATAACAAATAACGAAGCTGACTTTTATTTCCGAGATATTTGCGAAAAACTTCGGTAAACTTGTCGATTAGCATGACCATCATCGATTTCGATGACCTTGAAATATGTTGTAGGGGGCATGATTCTGAGCATCTTTTTCCTATACATGTAACCTTCGGTCGGCCTTACTTTTTAAGATATGCGCAAAAACCTTTGGTAAACTTTTCCTCATGGATTTGAAGGAAAATTGTTTTAATCACCTCACCACGATCGCCTCACTGTACAGTATTTCTGTTCACTTATTCCGACACAACGCATTCTACTTTCCAACTTGACCCGGGTATTAGTATTGGTTTGGCTGGATCAGTGCGGGGGGCGCGCGCCCGCTGGCGGGTGCATAAAGCATGGTAGCGAACCGATTTGAGTTTAACTAAAACATAATTTTTTCGCTAGAAAGAGAGTGCTTTCAAGAACACCTGTTGGACTTCCCGACTATGTTCGGCGGCGCCGGCACATCGTTTCGCTACCATGCTTTACGCGACCGCAAGCGGGCGCGCGCCCCCGCACTGATCTAGCCAAACCAATACTAATACCCGGGTCAAGTTGGAAAGTGGAAGGCGTTGCGTCGGAATAAATCAACAGAAATTTTTCGCAAATATCTCGAAAACAAAGATTCGTCCTTAGTTTTGTCCCATGCTGTCGCATACGCTGTCACGAACGTGTACTGTAGGTAGGTTTACAGCAGAATACATTTTAGCAGTAGCAGCAGTTTTTCGCGAATATCTCGGAAACGAATGTCGAGCGACGGTAACATGTGTAGGAAAAAGTTGTTCAGAAAAGTGTCCCCGATAACATATCCAAAAATCATTGAAATCGGTGAAGATGGAAAACTTCTAAATAATTACCAAAAATATTATAATGATGGTTAAGCGTTCTTTTTGTGCACAAATATTTACGATAAGGGTGCTACAGTATGATTTTTTCAACATAATAACTAATTAATATTTATATATTTCTAATTAATTATATTAAATTTTACGTATTTTAATGAAAAACCATTCTTTTAATTTCTTTCTTATATTATTTGCAAGTTAATAATAATATTAATTTTAAAAGTGGAGGAATGTTCGTCATTAATATTTTATATTTAATAAGAAGATAATATTTTTAACATGAAATGGTGAATATCATATCATAATATTATATCATATATAGGCGAAAAAAGAAAATACGGTTATTGAATTTACACACTTTTTAATACTCGCATTTAAAAACAATTTACAAATTTTGCATAAATTTTGCATAAAAACAAATGTAGTTTTTTTTATGTCTGGATAGTGCTTTCGGTAGTCGGAAACTATTTGCATTATAATTTGTTTGTCCTGTTCATTTCGCGATAGTACCTACATTATTAAACTCTTCCATGAGTTTTACTCCTCGTTCGGCCGAATCGTTAACTACTCTGAAATTATTAACTATATTTAATCCAATATTATAATTTGGATCATTTTCCCATTCTGAAGGATCCTTATTTATAAAATCGGTGGGAATTGCTAATCTTTTAAAAAACTGTAAGGTTTTTTGGGAAACAAACCCTTCAATATCATTGCCGATGTACTGAGTAACATTATTCGGAATAATTATTCATTTTTTGACGTCAGTATCATTAAGAGTATCTAAAGCTACTAGGGGAGAGCGGGGACAAACGTAACGGCGTCATGAAAGTAACACGCCTTCTCCCGCTTTCCAGAAAAGGTTCCAAAGCGTTTGCTTTACATAGTTACGCGTGTTTAGTGTTTCTTTTCTTTCACGGAGTGACGCTAAGCAATACAACGATTCGTATATCGTGGGCAAGCTGATTTCGTTATTTCTGTCATTCAGGTTAGTGTCTCCTCTGTTGGTTTTTTTGTTAATATTCATGGTTAAACGATAGACATTGATCCAATTATTTGTTAGTGCGTTCTTAGATAATGTCTTTATAAGTTCCTGTATTTGATTTCAATAAGTCTTGTAGAGTGTGTACGTTATAACAGTTCTATGCTGAAAAATATGGCTGGAGATAAAAGTAACACGTCACTACGGGGAGTAGTTGAATCCAATATTAACAATAACCTTTTTTTAAAAAAAATGCGTAAATAGTTACTTTCGGGGCAGTTATACGAGATTCCATATTAAATCAAATACACAGTATCAAAAAAATGTTTGAAGCTGGTTATACTTTTTTATCGTTACCTACTTAAAATATGTTTATTTAAATGTTTGTTTCTATCGTTTCTGATAATAGAAAATCCTATTTTGCTTTGGGAGAAGTGTTTTTACTTAATTCTCCTCAAAATAATTAGTATTACTTTCGTTCCCATGGTATGTTACTTTCGTCCTACCCCAGCAGGACAAAAGTAACAATGACAGTCACTGCGGAAAATTGCCATAACTCTTTGACCACTTATTGTGAAAGGCTGAATTTGTGGTCAAATGATAGAGCAAGAAACATACTATCTTAAGGCATAATTTTCGTTTCTATATCTGTAAGAGGAAATTGGCAGCTAGGCCAAATGTAAAAAGTGTTACGTTTGTCCCCGCTCTCCCCTACCATCCGTTTTTTGGCGTCATGCGTAATGTTGTAGTCAAAAAGGCCAGCGCTGCCGCTTCTGGTGTTAAGTACCGTGAATGATTACAAAATTTGTGTAATGCTACGCGACTTACAGTTTTATTAATTGCACTATATGCATATAAGTTTTTTAAAAACTCGAAATCTTGCCTAGGAGCTTTTGCAGCAACTGAAGCTTGGATGCAAGCTTTCAAATACAGTTTAATCAGAAATATACAAATTTCGCGGATTCCATTTTCTTCATCCTTTGTTAAAACAAATTCGTTCCGAAATAAAAATATTTTTAAAGAATATGTAGCCTTGGCCATCCATCGAGCATGGTGAAATGCTCCTTGTACACGGAAAGAAAACTTTGGAACTGTTCCATTAAGGAAAATTATTGATAATTCGAGAAATTCGTGATAGTCTTCTCGTGGTTGCGTAAATTCCAAACTATATGAGGCAAAGTTTATTATATCTGCTACATTGTCGAGTGACTGTTGAACTATCTTATCGGCAACTCCCAATTTAAAATTTAATTTATTGATTTGAGACCAGGATCCTTGGAAAAATTTAAATAAGGGAATATTAGGTCCAGTAGATTTAGACAATGTTTCCTCAAAAACGTCCCGTAAAACTATCTCGTAAATATGGTGTCGGCAAGGCAAATATAAAAGATCCCTCTCGATTTTTTGCACCAAAAATACGCATGCGCCTTGTAATCGTCCCATATTTGACGCTGTGGTATCGCAAGAATGTGCTTCTAATTTATCAATAAGGTCCCATTCATAAAGTAAATCATAGACAGCATTGGCCTGTTCTTTTCCAGTGCCTGAAGAAATCGCTGGAATTCCAAGTAACTGTTCATTTCCATTGAAAGATATTATTATCGGTAATCGATCTACTTGTTCTTTACCCATTAATGATGGTAACATCTTTCCATCCCAATGTACAGTAATTGTATTGAATTCTTTTTGTTTGAATGTAGTGTGTAACAACGTAGCTCTCGCAGCGCGCAAACGTGTACAATACTAAATAAATAAAGAATTATGTTATAGTCCTCATAATATGAAATATTTCATTGAAATTTTCAGAACCATGCCACTCCTTACACTTAGCGCGCGGTTACTTCTATTTCAAAACTTCGCATGCGATGTGCCACGTCTTCCTGACGTTCAATCGATCTCAAATTTTGCACAAATTATTTTTTCATGAAATGGAACAAAATTAGGGGGCGGCGTGCAAAAAATTTTATGGTCGAAAAATGAGGACCACCCTAATGTAACCTACATAAGTAGCATTTCTGACGAAAAAGAATTGTCCAGCCTTTGGGCCTGCCATTCCTGGCGTAAACCTTTGGCAGGTAGATATCTGTTTCAACAGGCAATGCCACCCGTGGCGCCAGCAAGACCGTCCCCGGTCCTTGCTATTCCAGCGGGTTTTCTTCCAGTGAAAATCAGTAAATTTGCAAGCGCAATATCTCAAAAACCAGTGGAAATAAAGTGTATATATTAAAGGTTATTGAAGTTGTCTTGGAACACACTATGAAGACAGCTCTTCAAAAAAAATAGTTTCATTTAAAAAAACGAACTTGACCATCGTATCTTTTAAAATAATAATCGAAAAAAAAAATCGTCTGCGCTTATAAATTGGTCCCCTCGAACCATGCAATTCCATATTTTTTAAATTTTTTTATCTCCAATACGTTAGAAGATATCCCCCTGTCCAGTCTTCGTTCGGACACCCTGTATGCGTTCGAAAATATCTGTTCCATGAGAACACTTTTTAAAGAAGTTTCTAAGGGTAACATTTCTATCAATAAAAATTCCACAGTAACAGATATTTTCTTAATCGAAACATGTAAGGGCCTATGCACACGGCGATTTTTTGCAGTGATACAGTCGCGATACACACGTAAAGAGGCCACGATGCTAGCGCGATGGAGTCGCTTCTAGCAGTGATGCCAGAATCGTGGGGCGTAGGACAAACGCTTACCCCCACTATGACCTAACGTCGTCTCCCACAATGGCTTACCGTCGTCTCCCACATTCTTCCCATCGCTCTGCACACAAGCATATTTTTATTCCTGTTCGTGTGAGCTGCCTGTTGGACTGCCAGCCACACGGATAGGGGTAGCGATATGCTTGTATGCAGAGCGATGGGAAGAAAACGGCGGAGGACGGTAAGGTAAATGTCCCAATTTCTGCTTATGTACCGATTCCTACTCATTTCGTATTTTTCTCATTATTGTAAATGTTACGTTTGTACTATAGTTGTAACAAAATAATTTTAAATTATTCGAACGTTTACGCGAGTATTGCACGCGGTGAGGGCTAAATTAAGTACAGCCTAAGCAACGAAAAAAATGTAAAATAAGAGACTCATGATTTTGTGATCATGTTCTAGCTGTTTGTGCTAAGGAACAGCGCCACCATTGGCATTCGAGAATTAGGCACAAGGTGGCCATTATGGTGAAAATTGTTGTTTAGTAAAACATACAGAGATTATACAGTGCTCTCCATTTAGATTTTTCACGATTTCTAATAGTTCGAAGCAGAAAACAGGTGAGTAAGTTTAGGGTCAAGTAAATACCGTCATGTCCGTATTTCTACTCACCCAAAAATTTTAGTAAGATAACCTCAAAATCAAAGTAATGTAGTAACCTCTATATCTATTCGAAGGCATGTTATTTTTTTATCATTCTTTTATGTTCTAAAAATAATTTTATTTGCATTTTTCATAGTTTTAATATGGAAGATAAGAATTTAAAAACAAAACAAATGGCAACAAAAAAGACGAGTAAGCATCAGTACTGATGAAAGCATAAGAAATGCAATAGATGCTGTTTCTAGAGGTGTATCGGTTAGGGCTGCCAGCAAACAATATCACATACCATTTTCAACATTGAGGTGCAAATAGAAAGGAATACAGGGTTATCCACCGAAGACTGGCGGCGCTCGCGCGAACACAATTGAAAATGGCAACAGCGTCACACGAATACGTACTACTACAATCATATGTCAATACATCCGCCATCTATGGGCTGTTGCTAAAACTATAGGTTCGTGTAGATGCCAATAGAGAGCACCAGGCGCTTTTGGCTGTCTGCCCAGATTATTTTACATTTGACGTAACCGACGGGGAAGAAAACGACAGCCTTTTCCCTCAGAAACTGATTAAGAATGTTAGAATGCTTGCTGAACGACGAAACCGTGAAAAGGCTGTCGTTTTCTTCCCCGTCGGTTACGTCAAATGTAAAATAATCTGGGCTCATATGTACTCGCGCGAGCGCCGCCAGTCTTCGGTGGATAACCCTGTATACCCAATAGGGAAGAAAAGCGGTCCACAGACTATATTAACAAATAACGAAGAAGAACGATTAGTTCAGTGGATTTTATTTGTAGGCAGTAAAGGTTTTCCATTAACCAAGAATATGCTGTTGGATAGTGTCGCATTGTTAATAAAACAGTTGAAAAGGGAAAATCCATTTAACCCTTCGGTAGGCGCGCCCGCGGCAGTTTGCCGCAAATTTTACATTTCGTATTGTACCATATGTAGTATTCAAACTGGATCCATGTCCAATTCAGGATTCTTCCAGCGGACATTTTTGCATCATGCTACGTACTTGTCCGGTTCAAATTCAGTTTGGAAGTGTCTAATTGAATGAAAACGAAAGTATACCGCGTATCCTGCCGGCGAGCGCCCGTGTACTCACAAGTTTTCCAGGTGTCCACCTCTGGTTGCTTTGATTTTTGGATATGTTTTAGAGGACAGAAAAATAAAATATAGGGGTTTTTTATTTTGGCCTGTTTGCATGTTTAGGGGGTGAAACTACCCCTCAAACGTTTTCAGGTGGAGCAGATGGATGTGGACTAATTACCTGTTTGTTATCTCCATCGCCATTAATATTTGATGTTCATTGAATAAAATATGATTAACCAACTAATGTAATTTCGATTTTCTTCTGCGAGACCTAAAATTGTCTAAATTTAGAAGTAAAACAACGAAAACTCCGATTGCGGTGTAAATGCCGCAACGTGCCCACTCATGCAAGTCTGGAGAGCGCGCCCACCGAAGGGTTAATGGTGGAGAAAGCTAAGTTGAAAAAAATAAGAGAAAAAGATGCAGCAGACATGAAAAAGATGAGATCTAACAACGCGAAGCAATGATTTTAAATTTAACATAAACTGGTATTTTTATTTTAATAAATATTTTTTCCAAATTATAAATAGTTGTATTTGTTATTATGTTATAACACCTCTCCATAAAAGATGTAACTTATTCTAAGCTGAAACGGCAAGAAATTGGTACAAATTGTGAGTAGAAATACGGACATCGATATTTCTCGTGAGTAGAAATACGGACATTTGGAGCATTGTATTTAATTACAAATTACTAATAGTTAAACATCTTGAAATATCTTTTTTAAATATTTTTTGAACTAGTTGATGTATTATTAAGGTATTAACTAATTTCTCTGCAAATTTTGACCACAAACAAATTTTTTACACATTCTTTATGACGAGTAACCTCTTAAATGAGTAGAAATTGGGACATTTACCGTAGGCCATAGTGGGAGACGACGGTAGGTCATAGTGAGGGTAAGCATTTGTTCTATGTCCCACGATTCTGGCATCACTGACTGTCCGTCTATCATTGCACACTTTCGTAGCACAGTCGCGATACAGCAGCGATACAAACGCGGTGGTAATGTATGAGTGTGGCGACACCAGCGCCAAGCCAAGCCAAGTGGCTCCAAAGCGAAGCCAACCACGGCCAACCAGCGTCGTCAGAAAATAGATTATCGAGGCTGGTTAGATGTGCTTGGTTTCGCGTTGGCGTCACTTGGCTTGGCTTGGCGCTGGCGTCGCCACACGCACACATTACCACCACTCCCTGTAAGTGTTTCCCCTCCATCACAGCAGCTCCATCGCTCCGAACATTGAGTGAACGCTTAGTCGCGCGTTTGCATCGATACAATCGCTGTCAATTGTTTCAGTTGCCCTTCTGCAGCGATGCAGTCGCGCATTTCGCGAACTGTAAAGGCGGGATCTCCTACCTACGACCGATCGCAGTATACTGGTGCAATGGGGAAGCACGCATCTGTTCCCCTACAAGCGTCTGCGATCGCCGGGTATGCGCCAGACATAGGAGCCTGACGCGAGTCTGTTTGAGTACCAGCCTAGGCTACTCGAGACCCAACACAATGCGAGAGGGTCTGTTTCTCATTATATCTAGTCGCAAACTGGGCACTGCATCCACCGGACGCTAGACTGCTCCTGAAGGGAGTCCAGCAACCAGTCGCACTGCGACCCATTGCCACAGTGGGACAGAATCCCAAGAAATAAGTAAACAAGTGAGAATTCAAATGTTATGGGAGTATGTATTTTTATATGTTACCTGTAGACTACTAATATGAGCACCTAAAAAAGGTAAAAATATCATGACGCCTACTTCTGATCTATGTGTGAACCCGTGTCTATGTTTGTATGTATTTTGCGTGCAGAATTTTAAATCGAGTCCTTTAATTTTTGGTGATATAAAAGAAAAATTTTTTAGACCCCAAATGAGTAGTATCGATTCTGGTAAATAATAGCAAATAATTAGTTACATACAATTTTTTCCATAAGAAACCAATTGAAAAATCGTCAGCAATCATTGACTTTTTAGTTGCCTTCCGGGAACTTCCGAACAAATTTTTTGTTTGTTTTATAATCAACATAATTTTGTCCTTGCTACTGCGGAAAAAGCATTTGCGAATATTTGGCATTAATGGATTAAATACGTGTATTCTATGTCGCACAGTGGGGGTGAGTCCCAAGAAATAGGGAAAAAATGCAACATCCTGTGTTTTGCATTTGACAATGCCGAATATTATTAAGGAAATTGATACAAAAAGTGTTAATATACAAGTTTGGCGTTATTTAAGAAAACAACGTCAATTCGTCATTAATTAATGTCAATAATTCTAATAAAACTAAATGAATTTGCTAAATATGCCATGGAAAGTGCAGTGTTCGTATCGACACACGGTTTACTACAGCTTTATGACACTAGACCTTTGGCCCCCTACACAATATAAAGTAGTGTGGAAACATCTGCCAAGTAACTTGCAGAACAGTTGAACAATTTTTAGGATAATCCCCAATTGCTACAAGCTACTTCCTCTACGTTCGGCATGCAATAAACCGTGTTTCACTACAGTATAAAAGAATAATAATGGTCGGAACGTTGACCGTGACGAAAATTAATTTTATGGTCCGCACAATTACCAAAAGAAGATGTTCTTATGTTAGATCGAAGAATATTTACCTGGCAGTGGGGTTGTAAGCGAAATTATTCTGCAGAAACACCGGTATGCCTCGTGAATAGCCACATGAAGAAAAGGGGTGGTCCGCTGACAGCGCGTGATGCCGCCTGCTTTATCCTCCCGCCAAATTCGAGACCGATCTCTTATCTCTCAAATATAAACACGCGTTGGAATATCAAAACAAAAGCACGCGCTGACGTATTCAGATGTCAGAGACGGTGGGCCATTGAGTAGAGTTGTTCGAGTACTCGGAACAAGCGAGCCGGGATATACTCGGTTCGAATAACTGATCCGAGCCGAGCGCTCGAAAGAACCGAGCGGCTCGATTAAAGCGAGCAGCTCGATTAAAAAGCGAGCGGCTCGATTAAAAAGCGAGTAGATTGCATAGTGAAGGTAGCGATTGACGAATGAAACATGTGGATCGTTCGAGCTACCCGATTGTTTCCAGCCGCTCGATTCATTCGAGTACTCGGCTCGGCTCGGAAACCGAGTCGTATTTTTTATGTTAAACGATTTTATTAAAAATGCACTGAAAACGAAAAAAATTATTTTCTTGTACTATAATTTCGATGGCGTTTTTTTCACTTTAAATAAAATAAAAACAGGATGTCTCACAACAAATTAATTTTGACGCTCGATGCCGCATTAAATTGATTCATATTCGGTTGTGAAATATCCTGCTCCACGATTTTATTTAAAGTGAAAAAGCACCATCGAAATTGTAGTACAAGGAAAGAATTATTTATTAGTTTTTAGTGAATTTTTAATAAAATCGTTTAGCATAAATTTTTTTATATATATTTTTTTATTTCCTAATTACCGTTTGTGGATTTACATTTTACAGCTCAGACTTCTTTACAAATATCTTTTATTGCTATACAGTAATTCGTCGTTATAGTCCCGACGAACGGGGCTGGCGGCGGGACAATAACGCGATGCGGACACTATTCCCTTAGAGTAGTATATGCTCTAAGACTATTCCGTGCGGCCGTTGCCGGAAGTGAGAAATTCCAAGAGCCGAGCGAGACGGAACGAAACAGTTGACACGAAGTTGCCGTCGCACATTGGGGCATTTTGGGTCGAAACACGGCACAAAACATTTTTTTATTGAAATCATATATTTATCGTTAACTTTTTCATTTCATTCAGTTAGGCTGTATATTTGTGGTCCTATTGGTACAGAAAAATTAATGCAATTTGTTTATTTAAGGGGGCATAGTACTTTTTTAGCCTGAAAATTAAGCAGTCCTTATGAATATTTTTCTATGTGAAACTGAAAAGCTAGAAAAATGGGGTTTGTTGCAAATGAAAGATCACTGTTTGAAAGTATTAAAAGAATTTTTATTTAAAAAAAGGCACTCTGCCTCCTTTCGCTATAATCGCTCAAAGTTGGTCCCTTGCGGTGCTATAAATTCCGCCTTCTATGCTTATCTAAAATATAAAAACAAATCAAGACATTAAACTTTATTACATTTTGTTTTGTTGACCGAGCCGATTCTTAAATTTCGCATTTAAAACAAAATGGCAGACTGTCACAACTGTAGGTATCGATTTTCGGCACTGAAAGTATAGGTTTGACAGTCCGCAATGGCGCGCCATTTTATTTTAAATGCGAAATTTAAGAATCGGCTCGGTCAACAAAACAAAATATAATAAAGTTTAATGTCTTGATTTGTTTTTATGTTTCAGGTAAGCATAGATGGCGGAATTTATGGCACCGCAAGGGACCAACTTTGAACGATTATAGCGAAGGGAGGAAGGGTGCCTTTTTTTAAATAAAAATTCTTTTAATACATACCTCAACACTTAATCCCACCAAAAATTAGTTGAATTAAGCAAACAACAAAACTATAAATAACAATACAAGTTCTGAAGAGTTTCGTGGTTGTCTTTTTCAAAACTGTATAGTCGCGTTAAAAATTAATGAATGTAAAAAACAATCATGCTACATTATCACTCAAACCTGCAATCAACTACCTGTAAAAAAAAATTGTAGTTTGGCGATATTTTTGTAAAAGGACTTAGTGCCGCGTTTCGGCCCGAAATGCCCCACTGTGCGTCGTCTCTTTCGTTCTCTCACTCTCGACCGAAGGATTCCAAGAAATGGTGGGGATAGTGAGCGGGACTATTACGCATGGTAAAAACGGGACAATAACGACGAATTACTGTATACAGGTTAACAGTTTGCTTAAACCCTATAGTGCTAAGTATTCATGTTCAAATACATTCCCTCGTACGCGAACTCCATATACATAAACTGTCGACCGATACATTGTCGACCGATTTCGCTCCTTGACAAGACCGCGATCAATTGAAATCGCGATGCGGACTAGCGACCCGACCAACGCAACGTAGCGGCTTTTAGTCGTTTTCGTAAAGAACGCGAGTGGCTGATTTCAAGTCGATGGGATTTGGGATTATGGGTTAAAATTATTGGTGACTGGGTCATTTCTTCACACCCTTCGGGTTTGCTTTTCATAATTTTGCATTGCCATCATCACAAAGTTTCAAGACAATTGGATTGGAGGAAGTGGGTAAAAATGAATTTCCAAATTTGAACCAAACAAACAAATAAAACGAACAAACAAACATACATACATGCATACAACAAATAAAAAGAGGATCGAAGCTGATTAAAATCGTTTAAAAAGAAATTTGCTCGGAAGTTCCCGGAAGGCAACTAAAAAGTCGATGATTGCTGAAAAATTTTCAATTGATTTCTTATGGAAAAAAACTGTATGTAACTAATTATTTGCTATTAGTTACCGGAATCGATACTACTAATTTGAGGCCCCAAAAATTTTTTTCTTTTATATCATCAAAAATTAAAGGACTCGATTTAAAATTCTGCACGAAAAATACATACAAACTTAGGCACGTGTTTACACATAGATCAGAAGTAGGCGTCATGATATTTTTACCTATTTCAGGAGCTCATATTAGTAGCTTACAGAAATATAAAAAAATACATAATCCCCCCCACAATTTTTGAATTCTGACTGGTTTCCTTGCTTCTTGGGATTCTGTCTCACTGCACAGTCCGTTGATACATGGACAAAAATTGAAAAATCAAATATTTTGCAGGGTGATATTCATCATCTAATATTTACATCAAGATGTTCAGGAATCGAGTTCGGTTATGCTTGCTAGGTTAACGTAGTTGTTTACGATGTTATTTACCATCTTAACCTGGAATTTAAGGACTTCAAGCGTCACTCGAAATTCATGCACGGTAGTTACTTTCTTTTTTTGTATTTAGACCTTAAGAATATTTATTCTTCTTGGCTCACTTTATTAACCATGGATTTTAGTATTATGGGTAGGTATGTGTGCTTCAAAATTATTGTTTAGGCTTATGGCCTTGCTGATCATTAGAAAACGTCTTAGTCCCAAGAATGAAAATTTGATTTCAACCGACTTTTTAAAAAATACGTAACAAAACGTATCCGTAATTTTTTTATATTTGGTTCCCCTCACTTTATACCTTATGAAAATGACCCCCTTATCTGCTACTACCTGCAATTATTTAAGAAATCAATTTTTTTAGAAAGAAGTGTGCAGATCTAATATCTGTGAAAAGTGGATTTCTTTAGACCAAAGCAAAAAAATTGATGGCATTTATGACCACATTTTGGTACTTTTAAATATAAAACAGTGTCCGGAAAGGTTTGACAACGATTTGAGGAAAGATTATTATATATTTAAAATATATTTCAATGAAAAAATTCTTCAAATGCACGTGATAAAAATAATTTGATAAAAAAATGTTTCGAACAAAAGTTAGTCAGTATTCAGTTGACAACTAATTGCAAAAGTAAATATTGATAAAAACTTTTTATTCGATAAAAAATCAAGATCACCTAAATGTTTTTAATGAAACTGTATATTTTATTATATGCCAATCGATGCATCTTTCTATTCTCTTTAAAAAAGTACTAGAGTATTTAGGTCGAAAACTGATTATTTCAGAAGTTGAATTTTGTCCCGAACGCCCATATACAGGGTGATTGGCTCGAAACGCCTGATCCGCCTGCCAACCGTGACGAGGTCAACCCAACCCCCCGTGGTGTCTCTCTGAAGGCTTTCGACCCTCGGAAGGGTTGGAGTACCTATTAGGAAGTGAGAAATCTTCAAATTCCTCATTTCTCATCAGATCTGTGCGAAAGTGACGCCAATGAATTCCTGGCGTTCCGTCGATTAAAATCATACCATATATAATGCAAATCGGACTACTTTGACACAAGCTATTTGTATTCCTTATGTAAAAGTAGTCCGATTTTCATGACATTTGGTATGGTTTTAATCGGGAGAACGTCCGGAATCCATTGGCGTCACTTCCCTTTCGATACGATGAAGAAAATAATTTCTTAATACGCTGTAATGGATATGTCACCCCTTGACTGCGAGGCGGCGACCTCAATTCGCTACGTTCGACCCAGGATTCATACCTTTTTCCGAAAAAAGCCATAAAATTCAATGGGCACTGCGGGGTGTTGTCCCTGACCACGGGGTGACGTGGGCAAATTACCCTGTTTCTGTTTCAGAAATAAAATAATTCTTTATTCTTTATCGTATGGATATGGAAGTGTCGCCGATGGATTCCTTGTGGTTTTCCCGATGAAAATCATGCCAAATGTCGTGTAAATCGGACTACTTTTACATAAGGAATACAAATAGCTTGTGTAAAAGTAGTCCGATTTGCATGATATTCGGTATGATTTTAATCGACGGAACGCCAGGAATTCATTGGCGTCACTTTCGCACAGATCTGATGAGAAATGAGGAATTCGAAGATTTTTCACTTAGGTACTCCAACCCTTCCGAGGGTCGAAAGCCTTCGGAGAGACACCACGGGGGGTTGGGTTGACCTCGTCACGGTTGCCAGGCGGATCAGGCGTTTCGAGCCAATCACCCTGTACTTCGACGCATTGCGCACTGTGGCAATGGACTTGGTCACAGGTAAGGAGATTGAGCCTAGGGCCAGTCGCTGGGTCAAATCGCTGCGACCAGTTGCAGGTAGGAAATCCCGCCTTTACACTGCAAAATGTCGCCGTGTGCATAGGCCCTAAGTTTTAACAGAATTTTTTAAAAATAAGAGTTCCAGAACTTGTTCGATCCCTGCTCTATACATTTCGCTCAACTCACGCGCTGTTTGTGTTGTTAGGTGACCAACGGTTTTAACGCTGAACGTATAAAAGGTTTCTCAAAATTATTGACAATCCGAAATATGCAAATTGTTCATGCAGAAAGAAATTTAAAAGTCCGTTCCCATTTTGAAATCCGAGGCTTCGTTCTTCAGATATTAACAGTTGAATATTAGCAGTGGAACTTCCGGGTCGTGTCGTTTAAAGCCGAAATAAGCTGACCGCGGAGCAGTGACCGCTCGCACAGCTGTTTTGGCTTTAAACTGCAAGACCCGGAAGTTCCACCGCTAATATTCGACTGCTAATATCTCGAGCACGAAGCCTCAGATCCCAAAACGGTAAAGGACTTTTTGATTTCTTTTTGCATGAACAATTTGCACGTTTCGGAATGTCCTCTTATTTTGGGACACCCGGTATAACAAAAAACATTTGGTACACAAATTGTCATTCTATCGCTCTTAAACCTTTATGTAAATACTTTTAATGCCCTTTTTTGTTGCAGACAATCGGACGCAGCTAACGTTGGTTCCTTACTTAATAATGATATTAATTCGGATTATTATGTTAGTACTACAACCAGATCTCCAGTGGATATTCCTTCCGTATCTAATTCAAATAATGAGTACTTCAACATGAATCGAACACGTTATCATTCCGGAGTGCGAAATTTGAAAAATTATTCAAAATTTCAAAATACTTATAATAATTACCTGCAACGCTCTCATGATGGGGCTTATGCTACTACAGCTAGTACAGCTTATGATAATTCTAAAACCAGTCTCCCGCTGTCAAGGCCTATTTCTCAAAGTGGTTTAACAGATTTTCTTCCATTTGATGGATCGTATACAACTTCCAATGGATTTCAGTATTATTTGAAGAGACAGTATCACGAAGAGGAACAAGATAAGACTGGGAACAACATCGGATCATTCGGTTATATCGATCCATTCGGTATTAGAAGAATAATTTATTATAAAACGGATCCCCAAAACGGTGGGTTTCTTCATCGGAAGAACAATAGATATGTTGGGTTCGCAGCGGCACCATATGATCCGTCACCAGCTAGTTTGTATAGACGAAGATCAAGATCTACGGATAAATAATCTTATCGAAATTGATTTGTTAATAATTGCTATATTAATCTCCGGTATAAACCATAAGGTTTATTCACGTGTTAACGTTAAGTGCCATCTTAAATCGTTTTATTCTTTCGAAAATTACATTAATATTTGAGACTTGAAAAATTTAAATAATTTCGTCGTTATGATTGTTTTGAATAACTCATAATTTAATTGTGTCAATGTAACTTAAGTGATAGAGAACTACTGAATTGACAGAAGCATAAGCTTAATTGACATTGATCATATTTATTACGAATTCCCTTATTTTCAATTAAAGAAACGGGAATAGACGGTATTTACATAGATGAGGGTCCATCTCATCCATTTCAATGATTTTTGAATATGTTTCCAGTATAGGGTAAATCCGGGAGAGGCTGTCGACCTAATATAAAATGGCTATTAAATCTAATATAGACATTACTTATTTTATCGGGACAAACCTATATGTTCAGAATTTCATACTCATTCAGATATTTGCTTTAAGACAATACTTACTGTAAATCGTGTTGAAAACTGAAGTCATGACATCTGACCACCTCACCCGAGGTACCGGGAGAAACGGCTTTCGTCGTTGGCAGAGACCACTGACATAATTATCCATGGCAAATTAACAACGGATAAACCAAAATTATTTATGAGTGAATACAACGACAGATTTATTGATATTTAATTTGTTTACGCTAAACACGTAAAGAACACATCAATCAAAAAGTGAACTACCTACTGGCGATTAGCAAGGCAAATGAATACAAAAGTGAATACATAAACTAAGTAATCGAAAATAATAATAAAAAATAAAAAAATAAACAAAAATAATAAAAAAATCATAACTCGACCATCTCTCCTTTTTGTAACGAGAGATGGCCTTCTCGTTAGCTTTGAAAGGAAGAGTTAATATGGCCAAATACTTTAGTTGCATTGTCCCTTAATGTCTCTACTATCTTATTATCCCAAATATTCAACGAAAATAAACTTAGAAGTATATTTTAAATACGATTCTGCACAACCGCTGTTTGACAAAAGAGGTTAAATGTAACCCC
The DNA here is from genome assembly GCA_963855975.1 of Andrena chrysosceles. Taxonomy (NCBI): domain Eukaryota; kingdom Metazoa; phylum Arthropoda; class Insecta; order Hymenoptera; family Andrenidae; genus Andrena; species Andrena chrysosceles. The sequence goes on along the minus strand of OY979769.1, from coordinate 24,112,732 downwards.
AATTTACATTTTAAAGACTATAAATCCAGAAAAACACAGAAGGAAGCGAAATGACGCTATTCATTCAACTGTTTGGCTTCTAGAGAAGGAATTGTACTGCACTTAAACGCATTGTTACTTACGGAGTCTGAAATATAGCAACTCGACCAACTCTCCGACCCGACCGCGTCTCCCGGATTTACCCTAATGATTCTGCGCAATTTTTTCCTACATATACAGGGTCAACGTTTTATCCTGCAACCCGCGCTCGCGCGAACAGGTAAAATGGCAACAGCGCCTCACGAATGCATTCCACTACAACCATGCACCGTCCCGGCGTTTGGAGAGCTGTTGGCGACAGCTGGACAGCAGTGATGCCCGAGCTTCGAGAATTTTGGGCTGGCCTCTTTCAAAGTAACGTCGCAAAGAACTATTCAGAATTTCCGGCCCGGGTGGAAAAATTTGGGGCCTTTATCGTATAACTTTAGAACTGTACAAGATATCGGAATGCAATTTGCGTCGAAAAATGAGGAAAAATTATTTCCTCTTAATCATGGATAAATTAACATATTTTACGTTTACTTAATTTTTCTTCTATCAATTTTTTAACCATAATTCTTTAAAAAGCTTTTGCAAACTATTTATTTGATACGGTATTTAATGCTGTTTTTAAAATTCGTGGTGTTGATAGTAATAGGCTAGTTGTTTCTGTATCATTACTTTCATAAATTGAGAAGTTAAATTTTTATTCAATTATGTGTTAGTTCTGCAGAACTCAGAATTTATTATTGTGGTTTTCTTTTTTATAGTTGTATCCTTAATGCAGTGCATACCTAGATCCGACGTAAGGGGTAACTAATGGGGCGTGTTTTTGATTGTTGGGGTGTCCGATTTTTTTTCTGGAATTTTGGTGTCTGAATGTTTTAACTACTCAACTAATGTCATTAATTAATGTCAATAAATGTCATTTTTTGGAACGATGTGCCATTATTGTGGCTGTTACAAGCAGGTGGCGAAAAAATGAAAAATGAAAAGAATAGCGCCGCGGTCAACCTTGTCGTAGGTACGAGATTAGTCGACATTAGTTTCAAACCTCATTTCAGTAATTTGGGGTATGAATGGTACACTGATCATAAAAGAGGAGCGCGCGGCTCGATTACCTGGGTCGGGAAATTCCCAATACCTAGCTCTTTGCGACGCAAAAATTTTCGAAGCTCGGGCATCACTGCTATCCAGCGGTCGCTGACAGCTCTCTGCTGGGCCGGTGCATGGTTGTAGTGGAATGCGTCCCTGAGGCGCTGTTGCCATTTTACCAAGTTCGCGCGAGGGCAGGTTGCAGGATAAAACGCTGACCCTGTATAACCCCCTCTTGGCATCAATTTTCGAGATATTCATGAAAAATTTGACATTTTTACTTTGACATGGGGTACGTATCGTTTAGGTTTGGGTTAACCCAAACGGTACCTGAAAGTTGGAAAATCAGTATTCCGTGTCTAGGAAAGGTTTCAAATGCCGCCGGGCACGTATGTATGTGCCTTAGGTCCTTTAAAATGCCCTTCAGGTGATCAATTAGACAGGTACTCGTCTGGTACCGAAAAGTTGTAAAATTTCATATTTCGCAGGGAAAATTGTTGCTAGGGTGTTTACCAACAAAAATTGTGTTTTCGTTAGGCGTCTTATTACATAGGATAGTAATGCCTGGCGAAGACATATGTGCAAGTATACATAATGAAATAAAAAACAGAAACATGTAAATGCTTCCTGGAATATATGAACCTGCTTGAAATTGAAAAGGAGACGCGTAATAGTCAGATCATATAGGGTAGATGTACCGTTTGGGACCATTACACTGTTTTTAGCCATATGCATAATTATTTCAATTTTAAATTGCTTGCAGATCATTATTATGTGGAGAATTTCACATCATAAATATTTTGTTTGGTATACCGCTAGAAATATAAGGTTACATTTATTGCTTACACGAAAAATATTATATTTTTTAAGAAGTGGCCAAAACTAGTACAATACCTTAACCCTTGTGCACCGTTCGGGTCATATTGACCCGAAACGGAAATTCAACATTTAATAACTTTTCCGTCAATGATTCGATTTACTCGAAATTTATTAACTTTTATTACAAGTTCTCGTAGAATGTATTCCTTGAGTAAAATATTATTCGATTGTCTTTTATGCGTTATATATGTATTTGTTACACTGGTACCGTTCTGGTCAATCTTACCCGAGCAATGTCACACTTTCATATTGATGAATAAAAATGTATTGTTATTAAGCACTATGCACAATAATAAACAACTGTCGGCTGGAGCAGGTTCGAAACCAGAAATTATAACATTTTACAATTCTACGAAAGGTGCCGTTGATACGTTAGATCAATTGTTATCAACATACAGTTGTCGCCGACGAACAAATCGTTGGCCCATGACACTATTTTATCATATGCTTGATATTTCTGCTCTGCATGCTCTTATCATATGGAGCGATAGCAATCCTAATTGGAATGCAGGGAAAAAATATAAAAGACGGTTATTTTTAGAAGCGTTAGGCGATAGCTTGACAAGGCAGTATATAAGTAGAATGACAGTATTACCTAGAGCAGAGTTTTCCAAAAACATTGTAACTTCAATACAAGCAGAGATATTACCATCAACTTCTCGTAAAATAACTAAACAAAGTACTCTCAAGCGATCTCGCTGTTCCTCATGTCCTCCTGCAGCCGACAGAAAAACAAGCATAACATGTTATGTATGCAAAAAATATATATGTAAAGAACATTCTGTAAATATTTGTAACAAATGTTTATAATTATAGTCTATTCATTGTTAGTAGTTTATTCATTGGTAATCTGAAATATTAAATAAATACATTTATTTTACTTAATTTTACTTTTGGGTCATATTGACCCGAACGATACGAGTGTAACACAAATTTGAACGGTGCACAAGGGTTAAAGTGGCCACAAATGGTGCACCTACCCTAATGGAAAAGAATTTGTGAATTAACAGTTCATACAATAATTTTGTTCGCGCATATAGGAATTATTCACATAGGGCTATTTTCTGCGATCCGCAAAGTATTGTGTCACATGGAGGATGAAGAGAACGTTACTGAATAAAGTCCGTACAATGTTAATAGACTCAGAAGTACCACTTAAATTCTGGTATACGCAGGCATTACAGCAGCCTACTTAAAAAATCAAATTGCTTCAAAACGGGACAGTGAACAAACTCCCATAGAAAAAAGGAGTGGGCGGAAACCTACTGTCTCGTACCTTAAGGGAAGAAGAACATATAAATTTAACGAACAATAGAAACAAAAAAATTTCCATAAATCGCTTTCAAAACAGTTAAAAAATATATTCTCAAAGTTATAGGCCGCAACTCCCTATAGATAATATAGCCTGGTGAGTCAGCGCGCATCCGAGCGCCGAGCACACTTAAAACACATTTTAAACGTGTTTTTCTTGAAACAATGTTTTCAAGATTGGCGCCAAGGATAATTAAAAAACTATGTGACCAATCAACTTCAAATTTTACACACTTTTAGTTTATAATATTCCTCAGAATATGAACCACCAGATTTAACCAAATTATTAATTTTATCCACTGTTTTTAAATAAATAAAACGCGAATTTTTGGCGAATATCACACCTAATTGTTTGAAGTTTTGCCATTATTAAAATGTGTAAATTTTGTACACCATTTGTGGCTCATATTCTGGCACATAAATTGAAAAACAATTACCGTTAAGGAACGAGTTCTTGATCAGGCACTAATTTTTGATCAGTTAAGTCAACATAAAAATTTATAATTCAAAAATATACGTGTTGTCTGTGAAAGCAGTTAATATTGTTAGTTTTTGTGAAAATAAATGTGTCAGGTAGCTCACTTGAAGGAAGCCTCTGTTGAACGCCATCTCTTACTGTTCGACCTAAGAGATCACTATCGACGCCACAGTCGATTTCTTTACTGGTTATTGTGGTATTAAAGTTTATTTTCATACATTTTGCTTACAATAGTTTACTTTACAATGTAGCGAAAGAATTTTAGTATTATATGTATCATTTTGCTTTAAAAGTCAGTGATCATTATTTAGTTCCACTTTTTTCTTATGGAACGAATTTTTGATCACCTGAATAAAAATTAGGTTAGAACATTATAAAATTATAAAAAAAAATTAAATTTAGATGGTTTAATACTAAAAATAAGTTTATTTGGTACTTTCTTTTTAATTAGTATTACTATCTGATCAAAAACTATTTCCTGACCTGATCAAAAATTAGTTCCCATGTATTTTCAGATGATCAAAAACTAGTTCCTGACCTGATCAAAAATTAGTTCCCATGTATTTTCAGATGATCAAAAACTAGTTCCTAGTCATCTTATTCTTCCGTACCTTATAAATAATTAAATTATACTTATTTTCAACTTTTTAAAATTTTTCCTTAAAGTGTAAACCTTAATTCATCTTTTAGTATAAAAAAAGTCTATGGTTGAAAGTTTTAGTAGGTTAAAAATAAATATTAAAGCGGGAAGCCCTCTAAACTGATCAGAAACTAGTTCCTTAACGTTATTGGTCTGTTTTACTTAACCACCAGAGACGCTTCAATCGATGCTATTTTGCATCTCGAAAAAGAAACCTATTTCAGATTGCTCTATTTCTTTTGTATTTATTATAATTTTACTGTTATAATTTTTTTACTTGCTATAATGTTAAATTAAGTACCCTTAAAGTTCCGAAAGGATTAGCGCATTACTATCTTTGAAAAAAATTCCTAAAAATTCCTAAAAAAAATAAGCCATTTATAGGGGCTTCTCCCCTTAAAACCTTATATCTCTCGAAAAAGATAAATTATGAAAACGTGGATCAAATAAATTACTATATACTGATTCACAGAACCGCATATTTCTCCACTATTTTACAAGTTTCAATAGTAAGTATAGGTGTATGGTTTTAGTTCAAATACAGAATTTATAAAATGATACGAAAAAAATCAAACTAAATAATAAATTCTATAACATTGTTAACATGTGAACAGACGTATCGATACTTACATTGCCGAGCACTAGAGATTGTATTCCGTTACTACTGTTCTTGTTAATGTTCTGTTACCCTTGTTGTACATTAAACTTCCGTCATGTTGAGCACAAAACGTAACAATATATTGGGTTCGTGCAGAATTATCAGGCGTTTGTATTGGCGGGTTATTTGTTATTAAAAATTATCCCGTGTTCCAAGCAAATGGGAAGCAGTTATTGAAGTAGATGGTGACTACGCTCCGGAATAATCATTTCAAAATATTGTTGCGAGTACCGGGTATAGGCCCGTGCATAGCCTGCTGGTGCTCGTAGCGAAAGACAAAAGAGGATCAACCCCCTTCGAGAAGACTATCAGGACGACGCCGTAGACTCTCTTGTACCGAACGCCGTAGCGTTCGGACGTGCGGGTTATGCTGTCATTGCTCTGTATACCCAAATATAGACACGTCGTGCAATGTTCCCGCGTATCCTTCTACTCCTTTGCGTCGGGGTGGTCGACGGTGGAAACACCCCGGCGCAACAATATTATTATTTAATTTTTATGTTTCTTTTTTTCATAATAAATATTGTTTAAAAAATGCCTGATAATTATGCACAAACCCAATGTTAAACTAGCTTAAAGTACCCGGCGTTGCTACGGCTTGTTATATGTATGAATTTCTGCATAGTAAAACATCAAGTCCCCGGTAGGCGTCTGTCTGGCTGTTCGGACTAATTTTGAGAACCACTGGAAGGGCTACGATGCGGTCCCCACCACCCCATAAAGCATTCTCGAGGAATGCTTCACTAAAATCGCCACTGCTCGACATCCTTTTTGTTATAGGTTAGTGTGTCATTCCCCTAAACCTTCCTCGAGAAATATTCTATAAAACGGTGAAAACTGAATCACAATTCGTCCAGTTGTTTTTGAAATCAGCGCAAATAATCCAACAAGCGCTTACCGATGACATTATACCAGCGCTGGCCAGCGTAGGGGCCCCTCACGCGCCAACTTCCCCTTCCAATCTTTCTCTCGCACAGCGTGCCGTCGTCAAGGAGACCGCGCGACGCTAAGAAGGCCATGACGGGCTAGAGTCTTCGCCCATGTTGACCTCCTCAGACGTTAAACAAAAGACGAATAATCCGAAATTCGCGGGAAGTAGTAGCATTGGCTGGCTGTGACGGTGCGTGTCACTAATACACATGTCGTATCGGGCGTCCGAGCTCGCTCGACGACGGACGCGCTGGTCTGTCATGGTCGCCTCTTTAGCGTCGCGCAGTATCCCTGACAACGCGGACGAGAGTGGGAGAACCCCGGGCTTACGCGTAAGCGACCTTGAAGAGCGCTGCATTATACTATGTACAGAAGCGTGGCGAACACTGATCTGCCCGCAAGCCATGCGCGTGACGATTCCTCGCACAGTGTTGGGGATGCTGAGTCACATCCTTAGTTGTTCTACGAGCGCTGCGATTCACGCAAATATTGCTTCACTAAAATCGTCATTCCTCGGCTTCTTTGTGTCATAGGTTAATGTTGCATACACCAAAACCATCCTCGAGAAATGCTCTATAAAACGATGAAAACCACATCACAATCCGTCCAGTGTGGTTCTCGAGATTAGCGCGAACAAACATACAGACGCCTACCGATGACTTAATTTTATACTATAGATACATATAGGGATATCTTGAAGTATGTTTAATATAAGCACTAAGATATTAAATATTATTAAGTTAAAATTGTATGCTGAAATACCTATTTTTAATGTGTTTTCTTTACCTTATTAAACTTACCTTACTTTACCTTTTATGGTTGGGGAAGGGGGGGGGGTCCGCAGCTTATTTGAATAATATAAAAGGGAGTCGCGACTCCAACAAGATTGGGAAACAAGGTTGGTATAATTTGGCAATTACGATGTTTTGGCTTTTAATTCCAAAAGATTTTTTCGTTAATACCCCTGTAATCGTCGGAAGCTGTTGTTGTCTTTAACGAACTTTCAAAGATCAAAAATCGTTCTTGGTGCTGGTGGAGTGCCTGTAGCGCTGCTCCTGGGTCCTGGGATGGCGTAATATTTCCCGGAAAAATAGGCTCTTTCGTAGAATCTGAATATACCCCCACCATTTTAATGACAGTTTTTCAGTCGTAAATGAAACGGAAAACAAACAGCAGGTGGATCACTTCTACTAAAGCTCTTAGAAGGTACCACCCTGAAGTGTAAATCGTGTATTTTGATGAAACTGCAGATTTATAGAATAACTAAAAATATTTTACACGTATTGTTTTTGGCCTACGTCCACATTGAAGTGGTGAAGATAACTGACAAAGTTAGAGTGAAAAACATATTTGATCGAATTTCTCCAAAAGTATTAAATACACTAGTTTACAAAATCCAAAAAATTATTTTTGATCCAGACTCCACTATGAAATTCTTATGTAAGGTGGTCCTCTAAACTCAAAAATCGATATGAGACAAAATCCTATGGATATATTTTTGAGATATCGCACCAACCAGTCTGTAGTGGTCACGAGACGATTCATTGCAGCCAGAGCACCGACCACGTCCCACGTGCCGTAGAACAATCTTTCCAGTTCCGCGGATGATTCACTTTTGACCGAAGGCAATTCATTTAGAATGGTAAGCTGTGCACTCACCAAGAGACGTTTATTTTGGAATCGTTCCTTTAAGGCTTCCCAGGCTGGTTGGAAATTGACGTCGGTCGTGGTATGATTTCGGATTACCGTATTAGCGTCGCCCTTTACACAACCCTTTAAATAGTGTAGGCGATCCACATCCATCAATGAAGGGTCCTTGATGACCAGTGAGACGAAAGAGTCGTGGAACGCCTGCCACTCACTATAACGCCCATCGAAGCTGGGGAGAGGAATTCGAGGCAGAGTGGCGCGAGATCGCATCTCCGGGGCAGCAGCGCCGCCGGAAGTCGGGGCCACGATGCTAATGGGCTCCGTTTTCCGTTTGAGCTCGCGCAGACAATCCAGAAGGTAACCCTTCTGATCTAAAAACGATTCTTCGCCAATTCCGAAACCATCCTTGGTAAAATATTCGTGCCTCGCCAATTCTTCGGTACGGCCTTTTACGAGGGTACTATGTTGCTTCGAGAATTGCTCCCAGAGCGACGTTAGTAATTCTAATCTCGCTTGCACCGCACCTTCAGTCATTTTAGCGATACCTTCTTTAGATTCTCGTACATACGCGAGAGCCGACGGTACAGCTCGATTTGTTCGGCGAGCAAGTCTTCCATGATGGCGGAACGATGAGTAACGGAACGAACTTTCTGCACGAGGTCACCACACAGCAAGCGGAATTATTGGATGTACACTCCGGCTCGAAGGACCAATTTTATGTTTAAGCTTGAACGCGGAGCACCTACGTTCTCACTTTTGTTTAAACACGAGATAGTAATTTAATTTAAGTAAGATAATATAGAAATAAGTATAGGCTAAGTGTAGATTTAAACGTAAGTAATGGCGGCACAATAAACGAGCACGTTTTACGAGACACAAGACTTTCTATTTTTAACTGAACTTTTGAGCACAAATTTAATACAAATAACTCAATTTTACATTATAAAGCAATCTTTAGCAATTCCAAGCACGTGGAGAAATTATCGGAGCGCCGATAGCTCTTTGTTTACGCGACTGCGATAATAGAGGTGTTTACCGTAGCGCGATTCACAGAGAAGAGAACGATCGCGGAGACGCCACGGGCCAAGCCATCGATTCGGGAGAGCAAACACCTGGCCAATCAACGCGATCCACGTACATCACGCGAGACAAAGGTACTTAGTGGGGAAAACAATAGCTAATTAGTCCGGGCGTCAATCTCGAGATGGCTCGACCAGGCCGTCACCGCGATCGCCCAGCAGCTACATCGGTAGCCGAATCGCGTTCAAATTGCGCGCTGCACACTGACGCAGAGCATAGACGTGATTGGTCGTATCGCTGCGACCAATCCCAAACAGGGTATATAAGAGTATAAGGGTATAACGGTATATAAGGGTGTAAGGGTATAAGGGTAGGTATATAAGAGTATAAGGGTATATAAGAGTATATACTCTGCGGAATGATCCCGAGAGTCGACGAACGAAACATGTGTGCGAAACTGATAGGTGTGTGTGTATGTAACACTTAGTATACGTGTTATGTCGACAAATTTCGAGACTGGAGAAAATGTCCACAAATTTCGAGACTGGAGAAAATGTCGACAAATTTCGAGACTGGAGAATCAGAACAAGAATTTTCTCTTACCGTTTTCGACTGATCCATGAGACGATATTACGATATCTCTAGCATGCGTGGATCGATTTTTTCGGAATTGGTCTTATTCGAAAGCTTATATGCGGTTTACATAAGGAAAATGCCTTTAAATTTAAAAAATATTGCAGGGGTGATGAGATATAATGAAATAAGTTTCATAGTATTTTCGGGACGAGTAAAGGATAGCGGTAGGGACAGTCGATACGATATATGCAGGGCTCGGAATTTCGGGTTTCGGAAAATGGAGATACATGGCAGGGGCAGTCGACATTCATATACAGGGTGTCTTTTATATGTACGTAGTACAGGGTGTCTTTTCTTTCATGTACTTGGCGTCGAGATGCTACCACAGGACAGAACGGAAGGTCCGCGTGCTCGTCGTGAATGTCTCGCGGATACTGCAGAACCACTTCCAGCAGGTAGCCCTCATCCCCATCGTCCTTCGGCAAGGAGTTCACGTCCAAAGCGGCCATCGCCTTGCCCAACTTGACCACTGCCGCTTCGTCCGGCCATCGGAATCCGCCGTACGACATCGCCTGCGTCATCGCCCATCCGTACAGGTTGTTCCAGAACCTGGTTGTAGGAACAACGTACGTAGTATCCTACGCTGTGAGCTCTGTGACGTTGGTATTCGTACGTGCGACGACGATCCATCGCTGGCCGCTCCAGTTCCTCCAGCAAACACTCAAAGTCCGCGTAGATTACGAACGGCACGCGTTTCTTGCGTTCGTGATACTGGAACCGCAAAATTTTCTCCTCTTCGGACGGCAATTGCACCGCGCACTCATTCAATCTTATACAATCTGCAGTGTGCCGCTGGAATCGCGCTGCCGACGAGAAAAATTTGAGGCACCTAAAACGTATACGAGAGAAAACAATGTAAACGCTTCTTCATCGTCCGTCACGTATCGCTCGAATTTTTTAGCTCTTTTTTAGCTCTTATTTGCTTACCTATCGCAAACAAACACATGACGCCCGTGTTTGCCGAGTTGGCTGGAAATCAAGCGGGAGAGACTGCGGATGCACGCGAAATGGTACCGCTGCGAATCCTTCGGATCTTGTACCAGTAGCACGTTCGCGTGTCTCCCTTCCCGCTTGTTGCTGGATACTCATAGAGGTACGCAGCCATCGCCGTCGTTGGATGACAGGTAAATGTTCAGGGAAACGTCGTTGGCCACCTCGAATTTCTGCACCTGGTCCACGGACATGGGGAGTCTCACGCCATCCGTACGGAGCACCGTTGCATAGGGTGGATACGACGCAATCCTGTCCCCGCGTGCAGTAGCAGGAAACAGACTGGCGACGACCGACCACAAAAAGCACGTGTTGTCGTTGCACTGAACGTTCACCACAGCTTTTTTCAACATGACCGCTTGCGGAAGCGGCACGTTGCACACGGCACGCAATGGATTATGTTTGTTTATGTTTATCAGGAGATTCTGTATTACTCGTAAGGTCCAGCCACTCTCGCGCTCCTGAAACTCTCCATCGCGGCCAACGTCGGAGCAACCACTTGCGTCGCGTACCACTCGCGAACATTCGACGCCATAAAAAGTACTCTGTTACGCTTCGCGAAACTCTTTACGTCCGTCTCGTCTAGCAACATAAATTCTGCGTATAACACAGTGTTCACCGATACGCTGCGGTGCTTCGTAATAGCATGCGTAACGCGCGAAATCAACGTTCGACGGGCATTCTGAAAGAATTTGCTTGGACCGATGGCCTGCATGTTTATCACGCGGTTTCCAGATCCTCCCACACGACCTTGGGTGTCGTCACTCGTGCAGCGTGTCCACGCCCTACTCACGATAACCGTCCTCGCACTATCGCACGCAATGTTTGTGTTCGCGCGAGCAACGACACCAACCGCTGCTTCTCCCACACCGGCACGCGTTCGCCTCGTTGATACACGACGATGTGTCGTATCGTCTCGTAGCACCTGTCCATCCAGTCGCGGAATTCCGTGGTGGTTTTCAAAAGTTCGAACATCCGAGACAGTACCAAAAACGCGTTCTTGAACGTATCCATGTTCTTCTTATTTACACGTACGCACTCACTTAGAAATAAAAGACTCTTTCCGACGCGTTACCATTCGCGACTTTGTCCTGTCGAAGATGCGAGCTGCCTTAAATATACGAACATCCCTACCTCAAATCTCCCCACCCCCTTACACTTGCATACAGGAGGATACCTAGAATCGTACCTTAAGTCGTATCGCACTTTTACTCATCATATTCTTGTCGAAAACCGCCGCTGTCGCGGGCGCGATCCAGCCTTCGAGCGACGATAATTAGAAGCGCGCCGCTCCGCTTTGAATTTCGCGGTTCCAATATAGCGCGCGCACCGCTGCAGCGCAATATTCTCGGATTACGGGATAAGAAAATGTAGGTTTCGACTTGCATCTTCTCCGCGTCGTACCGCCGTATGTTTAATCATCTCTAGCCCAATGAACTGCCAACAACAGTATTCGATTACATCGCTTTATTCTTGTACACATCATATTCTGCTACTACGTGATCGCTTTTAAGCATATGCGTATTTCTCTCGAAAGTTTACCTGGACTCATTATCGCGAACACACGCGCACCGATGCTGCTGCGTATTATTCTCGGGAGTCAACCTTTCATCGTTACAGTGATATGTTTTTGACGCGATTTATCGCGCCATAACAAAATGTAGGTTTCACCTTACATCTTACCACGCGTTGCACAGTGGGGCACGTAGCATAGGATTCGCGGAAAAAATGTCATAACTTCGGTGTTTCTCAATATTTTTGAGTACTTTTTTTTATATTATTTGTTAATAGCCAACGGTTATATGGACATGAACATTAATAAAATTTAAGCATTTTGAACCAATGAAATAGTAATAAACCCCGTAAACATTCCCCTCCCCCAACCCCGTAACCGCATTAACCGGGTTACTCGAGTTATAGATATCTTGCGTTACCCGGTTAGATGGATTATTCTACGATACTGAGTACCGAACCGGGTACGGGTTAGGGTTCCTATTCCTGGTTATAAGCCTAAATATCTTAAAATCTTAAAATGTTAATTTATAATGAAAAAAGACATGTTATTTAAGTATTGGTAAATAATTATGAAATATGTTTTCTCTGTACCGATTATAGTAACAATACTTTATTTATAATTTTTATTGTTTTTTATGATTTAATGACCATAATATTACATGTCCATACAAACTAAAACTATCAAAAATAATGCAAAGTAGAAACTGTGCAAAAATAGCGAGGAATACCGCTGTGGTGATGAGTTTCTGCGAAATCGCATGCACAGCGCACTCGGGTGATTATGTATTAATAACAGCCAAACTTGCAAATATATGCAGCCAATTTTTAGAGGGCTGTTAGTAGATGGTATCTGCTTCCAATTAGTACTATCTAGAGCCCGGAGGAGGGCGGAGCTTTTTTTATAAACCTAAAAGAGTTAATGAAAACTTGAAATACTAGGTAGCTTCATTTGAAGTTGTACAGGGTCATCGTTTAATCCTGCAACCCGCGCGCGCGCGAACAGACGAAACATTCCACTACAAACATGCACCGTGTAAATCGGACAACTTTTACATAGGGAATACAAATAGCTTGTATCAAAGTAGTCCGATTTGCATGATATTTGGTATGATTTTCGTCAGAAAAACATAAGGAATCCATTGGCGTCACTTCCCTTTCGATACGATGAAGAAAAGAATTTCTTAATAAGTTGTAATGGATATTTCACCCTCAACTGCGGGGGCTCGACCTCAATTCGTTACATTCGGCCCAGGATTCGTACCTTTTTCCGGAAAAAGCCATAAAAATCGGGCGAGACCCTGCAAAGGGTTGTCCTCGCCACGGGGTACCAGGCCGCATCTTCTTGACGAACGTCGGGCGACTCTTGCCCGAGAGGAATACGATTTACTTTAATTATAGTACATGTGTGTTTTGTAATAAAGTGTTTCTATCGTCTCCTGAATTCAACAACTGGCATCCAGACATCTGCGCTTCTACAATCCATCGGCAATACTCCTCGTGGAGAGATACGGTAAGAAAAGGGGTAGCCCGCTGTCGACGCGTGGTCCTCTCGAGTATAAACATGAGCTTCGATATCAAAACAAAACCATGCGTTGACGTATTCCGTGCGAAAGAAGGTGGGCATTGGGGAGAAGGTATTGCTGTGAAGAGGGCCTCTTCAAGAGTACAGCCGTTTGTGAGGGATGCAAATCCGATTGGTTCTGATACAATCTGCTTCCCTGTAGTTGAAATTTAGTCTAGCAACTTTCACTCCTCCGAACCTAACCAATCCAACTTGCATCCCTCCCAGACGAACTGGCTATCCGAGCCTAGAAGCAAGTGCAAAATAAAAGTAACGATGCGCTTCTCGATACCGTAGATGTACCTACCTAATTAGCATTTCTGGCGGAAAAGAATTGTCCAGCCTTTGGGCCTGGCGTAGACCTTTCGCAGGTAGGTATCTATTTCAACAGGCAGTGCCACCCGTGGCGCCAGTAAGACCGTCCCCGGTCCTTGCTATTCCAGAGGGTTTTCTTGCAGTGAAAATCAGTAAATTTGCAAGCGCAATATCTCAAAAACCAGTGGAAATCAAGTGTATACATTGATGCTTATTGAATTCGTCTTGGAACGCACTATCAACTCAGGTCTTCAAAAAAAAGAGTTCCATTTGAAAAACCGAACTTGACCATCGTATCTTTTATAATAATAATCGAAAAAAAATTCGTTCAGGCTAATAAGTTGGCCCCCTCGAACCATGCATTCCATATTTTTTTCAGATTTTTTCGTCCAATATTTTAGGAGAAATCCCGCTGTCCAGTGTTCCCGCGGACACCCTGTATACCCTTATACCCTTATGCCCTAATACAGGGTCATCCGTTAAAACTGCCACCTACGCGCGCGCGAACAGACGAAAATGGCAACACCGCCTCACGGACGCATTCCACTACAACCATGCACCGGCCTAGCGTTCGCAGGGTTACCAGCGACCGCTGGGTAGCAGTGATGCCCGAACTTCGAAAATTTTAGGGTGGTCTCTTTCAAATTAACGTCACAAGGAGCTATTTGAAGTTTCCCGGCCGGGGTTGAAGAATTTGGGGCCTTTTTCGTATAACTTTTGAACTATAAAAGATATCGGAATGCAATTTGCGCCGAAAAATGAGGAAAAATTATTCCCTCTTAATGATGGACAATTTAACATATTTTACATTTACTTATTTTTTTTATCAATTTTTTAACCATAACTGTTGTGAAGAGCTTTTGCAAACTGTTTATTTAATACAGTATTTAATGCTCTTTTTAAAATTCATGATGTTTATAAACAATAGGCTAGTTGTTTCAGTGTCATTACTTTCATAAATTGAGAAATTAAATTTTTATTCAATTATGTGTTTGTTCTGCAGACCTCAGAATCTATTGTTCTGGTTTTCTTTTTTATAATTTTATCCTCATATGCAGTGCATGCATAGATCGGACGTAAAGAGTAACTAATGGGACGTGTCTTTGATTGTAGCGGTGTTTGAATTTTTTTTCAAGATTTTTTGTGTCTGACTGTTTAACCTATTAGATAGTCAACGCCACGCCTATACCAGCTTCCGTTAATGTCATATTTTGGAACGATGCGTCATTATTGTGGCTTTTACAAGTCATCAAAGTTTCTCATTGTTCCAGGATGGTTAGAAACTACATACATAAGACGGACCGAGGAAAATGATACTTCTTTTCTATTAATTAGACCAAAATAATTGATTCTGGTGCCAATCACAGAGCAAAAGACTCGTATGTCCAGAAAGCGTGGAAACACCGCAATTATAACATTCTCATTTCATCAGGATCACATACAGATTTTGCACAAATTAAAATTGACCTTAAGAAGTTATACCCTTTTTTGACCAAACATGGCGGAAAAATTGACGAAGAATTTATTAAATGTCCACATGTACAAACTCAACCTAACAATCGGGAGAAAGGACTTTTTCTGAAATTTTCTATTAAAACCTGTAGAGATTAGGTTGATACATAGTTAAACTGAAATACTTATTACCAAAGAATGATTCAAACAAAAAAATTGATTAGCTGATTATGAAAACCTGTGTTTTATTCATCATCAAACCTTAACTACCCCATCTTGTCCCACCTTCCTTTACAAGCTCAATCTAACAGTCGGGATTGCGGAGTTGTTGCGAGTGCATATTTGCTGTTTCGTTATTATTCATCAATATGTTACCAGACAAAGCAACGTACAATCATGCGTTAATGCGTCAACATTTGATCCAAATGTTTCGATCTAATCGTCTGGAATATTTTCCATGCATTCAGGATAAATAAACAATTAACACGTGTGTATGAATATGAATTTGCAAATAATAGTACAATTAATCTTTGAAAAAAACAAGTGATATCCCCATAAAAAACTTTAAAAAAGTAAAAAAATTACGCCAAGTAGATGAATTATCACACAAAAAAGAAAATATAATAATATAATTACAATATAAAAAAAATGTGAAATCAAAATGAGCTGCAAGTATATCACAAAAAAAGAAAATAATTTAAACACACAAAAAAAGAAAATAATATGATTACAATATAAAAAAAGATGTGAAATCAAAATGAGCTACAAGTACACCACACAAAAAAAGAAAATAATATAATCACACAAAAAAAATAATATAATTACAATATAAAAAAAGATGTGAAATCAAAATGAGCTGCAAGTACATGAAGGTGCTTTCAGTCAAATACTTGGCGTGGCGTGGCAAGGCCAAGGTGTCGATGAATAAGAATTATTTACAAACGCAAAATATTGAAAGTGTACTCATATTTGTCAGAGTTTTAAATTGCCCAATTATCTGAAAGCTTGTGAGGGGAAAGGTATCGGTGTCGATAAATGATCTTGGAATTATGTTAAAACGCAATATAATGATAATGAATATGTACTGATATTGTGAGAGTTTTAAATTGACAAAATATATGAAAGTCCGCGAGAGGATAGGTATGGGTATTGATGATCTGAGAATAATACCTTGCCACGCCACGCCAAGTATTTGACTGAAAGCACCTTCATGTACTTGCAGCTCATTTTGATTTCACATTTTTTTTTATATTGTAATTATATTAAGTAGTTATACTATGAGAGTTCTGGATCAAGTGGTGGCGAGGGGTGAGGCGGGGCAGGGGGGGGTACCGCTGTGGTCTTCCGTGAGATGGGCGAGGGGGGGATGTGGGGAGGGGGTACCGCCGCGGTCTTCCGGGAGATGGGTGAGGGGCAAGGAGGGAAGGGGGGTACGGAGTTCGCGGGCAAGGGGGATGACATCACAGGGGAGGGGGATTTTCAAAATTTTCAAAATGGCGACGCGCGCGCAGGTCGAGTTCGTGGGCGAGGGGGCTGACGTCACAGGGGAGGGGGTGGATTTTCAAAATTTTCAAATTGGCGTCGCACGCATTTCGTATTGGCGCGACCTACTGGATGTTTAAGGTACTTTGGGTCCGCGTCGGTATTTGGGCCCGCCTTGGTAAATTTTCCAGGTTTTCCAGACATTTCGTACTGACGCAACCTGTTGGATGTTTAAGGTACTTTGGGCGCGCGTCGCCGCCGCGCAATCTCCGTACGCGTGCGGGATCGGTGCGCAGGCGCGACCGCGACCGATTCGTGGAAATTCAAATCGCGTCTTCGATGATGATTTCTGAGAAAGAGGGTGTACCAATGATTTCTGAGAATAGATAAGGGATCGACAGGATTGAACGCGTTTTGTGCATCTACGTGCACGCGCTTCCTGCAGTGTATATATATTTGAATCGTGGGATCGTTACAGCCCACGTACAATGATGCATACATATAGCGATAATTATTGTAAATCAATCATCGCGATAGCCCATGGAATAAACATTGCACCGCGCCATGCCGTGCGTTTATATCTGAGCAGGATCGAACGCGTTTTGTACACCTACGTGCATGCTCTTCGTGCCGTGTGTTTATATTTGAATCGTAGGACCGATACCGCGCACGTACAATGATGTATACATATAGCGATAATTATTGTAAATCAATCGTCGCGATAGCCCATGGAATAAATACGACGTTGCATTCGATGGGAATTTCTGAG
This sequence comes from Andrena chrysosceles, assembly GCA_963855975.1. NCBI lineage: Eukaryota > Metazoa > Arthropoda > Insecta > Hymenoptera > Andrenidae > Andrena > Andrena chrysosceles. The sequence continues at coordinate 24,095,333 of OY979769.1, read as the reverse complement.
AAAGAGGGTGGTACACGATTTCTGAAAAATCATAGAGCGAACCGCGTCGTGCCGTATGTTTATATCTGAGCAGGATTGAACGCGTTTTGATGCCTACGTGCACGCTCTTCGTGTCGTGTGTATATATTTAAATCGTGGGACCGATAGGGCCGCGCAAGCAACCATCGTAAACATACTGCGATAATTATTCGGGGTAGAGTTCCGAGCATTTTCACGATCGAGGAGGCTGTAAGTCAATCGTCGCGGTAGCCCATAGAGTAAACATGCCGTTGCACCGCGCGATACCGTATGTTTATATCTGAGTCGTGGGAGTAGTAGCGACCGTGTAAGAGTTAAAAGAGTTCGATGTAGACCCATGGGTATCTGATTTACAGTATACCAATGTCAGTACCCTGCGATGTCACAGTTGGACCTCCAAACGCTTACGATCGAGAAGCATAAGATCCGCGACGTGTTAAGCCCACCGTCATTATTCGAGACTTCGTGGAGTAGTATCATTCAAAACGGATTTATGCAATTGTCACATCACCATCGTCAATTGCTACGCCATATTGCGCGATATAGTACTGCGAGTAAATACACATTGTACTGCATCGTTGGTGATAAGGATGTGCATCGGAAGCAAGTGAAGTACTTTACCGCGATCGTGTGTACGCCGTTAACGCTTCTGCATGACATTGAGAACGGCACGGTCGAAGTGTACAAAGTGTTATACCCTCGAACATTTACTATTACCGTGGACTCGTTTTTGTGTCGTGAATTAGTGAGATTTTTGGATGAGCACCCGACACCGATTGTGCGACTACACTCAAAGCGCATCATTTTGCCGTTAGGTTACCGATTTCCGAACACGGACCGCATCACCTGGAAAAGTCGTATCACCCATTCGGCGCTATTCGTGCGCGTCTGGTAGACAAAATCCATTGTGATTAAGCGAATATGGAGGGGTTCATGGACATGTACAAAGTTTTGTCTCGTATGTCTAAGCTTTTACGCAGTATTGCGGAATTCCAAGACTGGGTGGATCATTGCGACACGTACCTGCAGCTCATCGTTGAGTTCCAGAGCAGCGGACGGGTGACAGTGGCCGCGAAATAACGCATAGTGTCGCTGATCGTGCGAATAAAGACATTGCGCGCGATCGTGCGGGAAAAGTTTTCACGAGTCGGTTGCGGGGTTTCGGGCCGATCGACGGCACCCAAAGTCCAATGGGAAGACGTGGAATCCGCGTTTATAGGCCGTATTTCAACCGGTGCAGTCATCAACGTGGGGCACGGCGATCCACGTCGATTTTTAGAGGATGCTCGACGCATTGTAATCTCGCGCGTCACGAACGCTATCACGACGTATAAGAGTGTGGCCGTTAATACAAACTTAAACGCGGAGTTTATGTTGGGGGAAAATACAGACGTAAAAAGTTTCGGTACGCGAAATCGTGTACTGTTCATGACTTCGAACGTGCGCGAGTGGTACTCGAAACACGTAGTCGCTCCCACGTTAGTGGCGATCGAGGAGTTTCAAGATCGCGACAGTGGATGGACCCTAAGGGCGGTGCTAAATATTCTAGTGAATATTAATAAGCATAATCCACTTCGAGCCGGTTGCGACGTACCGCTGCCGCGCGCCGTTGCCCTGAAGAAAGCGGTGGTGAACATAAAGAACAGAGACAATGCGTGCTTCTTGTGGGCAGTCATCGCCAGTTTGTATCCGATTGCTACAAATGTGAGTAGGGTCGCGTCGTACCAACACTACTCGGAGTTGCTTCGCACGGACGATATAACTCTTCCCGTGACGTTGGACCAGCTGACGAAGTTCGAGAGGATGAACGACGTGTCGGTGAACGTGTACGCGTGGTCCGACGGAAGCAGCTCTCCTCTGCGTTTGACCGAGGACAAGCGAGAGAGACACGCGAACCTGCTACTGGTGCAGGACCCTAAGGAGCCCCAACGATATCATTTCGCGTGCATTCGAAGCATGTCGAGACTGATTTCGAAGCAGCTCGGCAATCACAATGGTCGAGTATTCGTTTGCGAAAGGTGAGTCAAATACGGAATACTTCGATCGATGTATTCTTGATTATTATGTTTTATTATTATTATTATTAACCCTATTATCGTTGCAGATGTCTGAATTACTTCTATTCGTCCGAGCAATTGACGAAACATACCGTGGACTGCCAGCGTCTGAACGAGTGTGCAGTCGAATTGCCGTCCGTGGAGGATAAATGGCTGCAGTTTAAGAATTTTAAAAATAAGGAACGAGCACCATTCACCATTTACGCGGACTTGGAATGTATGCTGGAGGACATTGAGCCTGCGGAGCGGCTACGGACGTACACGTACCAGCAGCATAGAGTGTACAGCGTAGGATACTTCATCCATTGCTCCACCGACGCATCTCTGTGCCGTTATCGCGCGTATCGTCACGAAACCGAGTGTGTGAAGTGGTTCGTGAAAGAACTTCGTGACTTTGCTGACATTGCGTATTCGTGGTTGCGGAACGCGAAACCGATGAACTCGTTGACGAGACAACAGTGGCAAAGTTTTAACGAAGCGATCGCGTGTCACGTGTGCGGACAACCCTTCGTCGTCACGGACAAAAAAGTGCGCGATCATTGTCACTCGACGGGCGAGTACCGAGGCGCGGCCCACGTGTCGTGCAACTTACAATTTCAGCGGTCGTACACTATACCGGTAGTGTTCCACAATCTATCAGGCTACGACGCGCATTTCGTAATCAAGGAGTTGGCCACAGCGTTCGAGGGACAGATCGACCTGCTACCGTTGACGAAGGAACGGTACATATCGTTCACGAAACACGTAAAGGGAATCGACGCCGAGAATAAGGATTGGAAGCGGGGGTTGAAATTCCGATTCATCGATTCGTTGAAGTTCTTAGCCGCCAGTCTGGAGAAACTCGCTTCGGACCTTGGCAAGGAACGACTAGCAATTCTTCGACATGAATTTCAAAACCTGCCGGACCAGCAATTCGACCTCCTAACCAGGAAGGGCGTCTTCCCGTACGACTACGTGACGTCATACGCCAAGCTGGACGATTCGTGTTTGCCGTCCCGCGAAGCGTTCTACAACCGGTTGAACGACAGCACCGCGTCGGAGCCTGATTACGCGCACGCCGTGAACGTGTGGAGTACTTTTCGCGTACAGACATTGGGCGAGTACAGTGATTTGTATTTGAAAACAGATGTGCTGTTACTCGCCGACGTATTCGAGGGTTTCCGCACGGACTGTATCGCGAGTTACGATCTTGACCCCGCGCATTATTTTACACTACCAACTTTCACGTGGGATGCAATGCTCAAGTACACCGGTGTACGATTAGAGCTTCTAACGGACGTGGACATGCTACTGTTCGTGGAGCGTGGCATACGCGGCGGTCTGAGTCAGTGCTCGCACAGGTACGCGCGTGCCAACAACAAGCACCTGCCTGCAGAGACGTACGACGAGTCGAAGGCGTCGACGTATCTGATGTACTTCGACGTCAACAACTTGTACGGGTGGGCGATGTCACAGGCTATGCCGCACGGAGGGTTTCAATGGTTGGACGATGCGACAGTGGCAGCGCTCGACGTGTCATCCCTGCCCGACGGTGAGGGATCCGGCGACGAGGAAACCGAGGGATACCTGCTGGAGGTGGACATCGAATATCCCAAGGAGATCCACGATGCCCACGCTGACCTTCCATTCTGCCCGGTGCGCGAGCACGCACCGCACGGTAAACAGACCAAGCTGCTTGCCACGCTCGACGATAAGGAGCGATACGTCATCCACTATCGCTACCTAAAACAGTGCATCCTACACGGTTTACGCGTGACGCGAATTCATCGGGTGTTGCGATTCGATCAGTCGCATTGGTTACGCAACTACATACAATTGAACACCAATTTGAGGACGCGCGCCACAAGTGAATTTCAGAAGACTCTATACAAGCTAATGAATAACGCGGTGTATGGAAAAACAATGGAAAATGTGCGGAATCGCGTAGACGTGCGACTGTTGACGCGGTGGGACGGTCGTTACGGTACCGAAGCGCTGATCGCGAAACCGAACTTTCACAGTCGTACGATCTTCTCCGAACAACTCGTTGCAATCGAAATGCGTAAACTGAAAGTGAAGTTCGACAAGCCGATATACGTGGGTATGAGTGTATTGGACATATCGAAAGAATGTTTATATGAATTTCACTATTCGTATATGCGTGCGAGGTTCGGTGATCGGTGTACGGTTCTATACACCGACACCGACAGTTTAATGTATAGTGTGAAAAGCGATGATATGTATGAACAGATGAAGCGCGACGTCGTACGATTCGATACGAGTGATTACGCGGTGGACAATCCGTACGGTATGCCCCGCGTAAACAAAAAGGTGCCGGGACTCATGAAAGATGAGAACAACGGCGCCTTGATGACCGAGTTCGTCGGACTACGATCTAAAATGTACGCGACTAGAACGTTTAACGCTGCAGTGGGGTCCACGAGTGAGACTAAAAAAGTGAAGGGTGTGCGGAGACACGTGGTCGCGAATCATGTACAATTCGACGATTACACTCGTTGTCTTCACAATCTCACCCTGAAATCGGTTCGGCAGAACAATATACGTTCCAAAGAGCATGATGTCTATACCGTGAGTGAGGAAAAGAATGCTCTCAGTCCCTTCGACGGCAAGCGGTGTATTTTAGCCGATCGAGTCCACACCCTTCCGTGGGGGCATTATCGAATCCCCGAGCACAGGACCCACGAACGTCTCGAACGTGCGCCCGACGAGCCCATCGTGCCCCACGAGTCCTTAGAGCCTCACGAGTCAATCGTTGTATAGTGTGTTTGTATGCTTGCATGTACATATGTATATACCTTACGTTGTAAACCTTTCTTTATTCATACCACTAGGAGTCTATTTACGAATATCTAATATATGTATATAGCGTAGAATAGTTAAAGATATATTTCTACTTCTTTATTAAGATTAATTATATGCATATGTGTGAAAAAAGAGACGAATAATTGAATAAACGTGTAATATACTCATCAAAAAGAATCCCATTTAAAAACATTGTCGTAAATTAATATAAATTTATTAATGTGCTATATTTAACATTACAAAAGTAATGATATACAATTGCGCCAAATATCACAATGGCTATTTATACAAATCAATATTTTAATACGAATAAATATTTTATTCAAAATACTTGGCGCTGCTCTCCCAATTGGTGATGCTAAACTGAATAAATATGCATAAATTGCATTAAAATCTTTTTCATTCTTTCTTGTCTCTGTGGTGTCTTGTCTTGTTTTATTTATTAATCAAGACAATTAACATTTTTTCGGAGAGCAGCGCCAAGTATTTTGAATAAAATATTTATTCGTATTAAAATATTGATTTGTATAAATAGCCATTGTGATATTTGGCGCAATTGTATATCATTACTTTTGTAATGTTAAATATAACACATTAATAAATTTATATTAATTTACGACAATGTTTTTAAATGGGATTCTTTTTGATGAGATTATATACTTGGCGCCCTTTTTTGTACCTTTTTTTAAAAAAGGTAATTTTGTGGGGATTTCACACATTTTGTAGTGTTTATTATGACTGGATAATTGTTTCACCCCCTCGGGTGAATTATTTATTATTGAAAAATGTTCTCCTAAACTTTGCCATACTGTATATGTATTTAAATTAATATCTTCAAAACATTTGATGATTCATTACAATTAAACAATTGTTTTCTAATGGCATTCAAATGCATTAAACATTGTATAACTGCATTTGCGTAACATGAAGCATATATATATATATATATATATATATTTACTGTATATAACAAGCAATACAATAAGAATATATTGGATACTTAAAATTCAACACGTTGAAGCATATTCTAACTTATAACGCCAACGATTAGATATATCAAACACATCTGAGTTAAAACATGCTTCTACGTATCCAATATCTTCTTGTTGCGTCCACTGATACTTAACATAGACAAACTGCCTATCAAAGACTTTCATAATGTTGTAATTTATTACATGTTCGTTTTCGTTCAACTCAGATGTTTGATATTTCTACTCGTTGGTGTTACGTTCAACTCAGCTGATTGATATTTCTACTCGTTGGCGTTACGTTCAACTCAGATGTTTGATATTTCTACACGTTGGCGTTATAAGTTAGAATAGAATATAAGCTTAAACATGTCCAACATCTTATCTTTTACTGTACTACTAGTTAATTATATAAAAATATATAGAAATAGAGTGGCCTTTTGCTGTAGTAAGTGTAGAGACTACATAATGTGTCCGAAGGAGGTGAGAGCATATGGTAGAAAGTCTTGTTGCAGGAAATTTAAAAAAATCTAATGATAATTTAGCGAAAATGAACAAAGAGATTTTCAATATTTTTATTGGTGTTGGTTTAGATGTTTATTGGTGAATTGAAATATTGTTAATGGGAAACTAATAAAATTAATGAATAGTGTGGGAACGACTGTGGATTTTAATTAATATAATTAATATATCTTTCACAAAAGATTGAAAAGTATCAAGGGAGATGCGTTTTCAGTGTGCTTACTTCACTAATGTGACCTGCTCTATCTTGCAAACAGTCCGCCATAATTTTCTTAATTCTTAATGCAATGCTAATTTGACAAATTTTGTCGATTTACCTTATTTGACAAATTTCTAGAAACTTGTGGGAAACAAAATGCTTCTCTGTCTATATCAGGGACAGAGATCTAACCCAGACCTTCCCCGGACAACCTCCAAGCCTGTGCATCACCTGCATTTCCATCCAAGCTTGTGTGTCCCCTTCATTTCTATCCGAGCCTCTGCGTCCCCTTCGTTTCTATAAGCTTTACATAAAAATTCTAATTAAAAAATAGTTTGCTGGTATAAAAACAATATATTATTTTGTGCATGCATTGTATAATTTCTAGAAACTTGTGCGAAAGAAGATGCTTCTCTGTCGAACCATCTCCGAACAACTTTCAAGTCTGCGACTCTTCATAAGAAACTATTAAAAAAATTTGGCGACTTACCTTGTTAATTGAGACAATAATTCAGTCTCCTATTTAGTGTAAAAACTCATGACATTTCAAATTCGGACAATTTACTTTATTTGACACTAAGCACATGGTAGGTTATCTCTGTCTATGTAGCTGTCAGATTATTTGTTACGCGATTGGCCAAAACCCGCATCCAATGAACGACGTGCCTGAGAGACATTTCCTCACCCTTTCATACTCCCCTCTTGCCTAGAAGTGTAGGACGATGACGATGACGGTCTGAATTTTACGAACATAAAATTCAGCAAATTGCAACTTTACATCGAAATATCTCAGCTCATAAGGCCCGTAGGAACAAAACGAAGACACTTTTCTTATGTAAATCAAACCCAAGCTATCCATTAAGACCATTCAAAATCTAATCGGATCAGCCGTTATTGAGATTCGGAAATCTCAGGGTTCTTGATAGCGAGTCGTGGCGTAATAGAGCCACTCTGTGTCACGCGCTGCGCATATATATTATATACTTGGCGCGAGACACTACCGTGTCTCTTGATGTATTTATTTATTTCAGTAACATAGAGCGTGTTTATAATCGGGAATCATAGAATATCCTTATCGCTTATCCACGAGTTTCGCGACGAATCAAATCCGAGCCATTTAACGTACACCTGGTTTCCCTTGCGACGAATAATCTTCTCGATCAGATAGATGTCAGGATTCGCGACCGAATGCAGTTCGTATTCGTAGAATCCACCCGAGATCGGCTCTCCTGCGGAATCGCGTAGAATGTACGTCACCGGACAGGTTCGTTGTACGGTTACGATTTCGAACACCTCGGTTGACCAGTTCGGAGTGTACCCCTTCTCGAAGAGGGTCTTGAACTTGCTCACGCGTACCTTGTCACCGACTTTGAATTTCGCGCGTCGTCGAATACCTTTCGATGTGGATAGGGGGGTGGGTTCATTCACGGCCAACGACAAACGTGTCGCGGAGGTCACGTCAACGGGTCGGGCGTTTATCGTTCGATGCTTGCGATGATTGTGGGTGCGTACGAGTGTAGGTAACAGGTCGATCCAACGATAGGACGCGTTCAAGGAGAATTGTTTCCACATGAGGTTTTTCAGCGTACGATTGAAACGTTCAACGATCGACGCTTTCATCACGCTGTACGTGGAGTAGTGGTTGATCTCGCGCGTCTTCGCGCATCGTTGAAACTCCGCGTTGTAAAACTCCTTACCCATGTCGGTTTGTAAATTTCGCGGACATCTATCGCTCTGCCGCAATACGATCATGAACGCCGCGGTTACGTCGCGTCCGCTTTTCGTTTTCACAGCTACGGCCCATGCATACTTGCTGAACGCATCGATGATCGTTAGTATGTAGTGATATCCTCGATTTTGCTTTGCGCACGGACGCATCTCCACCAAATCGGCCTGCCACAAATCATCGTAGCCGCGAATCACGACGGGTCGCCACGGAAAATTTCGTCTCGCGGGTGCATGTAATTCGTTCACTAATTGTACTCGCTCCTTGTTCATACTTCGCGGATTGGTGGGGATGATCGCGGCGATTCAAGGATGATAGAAGTAGTATGAGTTCCTCGAGTGTTCGTAAAATACAAGTGATGCACGTTTTTCGCGATCGTTCGTCATCATTCGACGATTCGGAGCCGTAGCCGCTATCGTAAGGGTCAGGATCAATAATCATTGGCGTCGTCGACCCTCATTAGCTTCGTTATCGCAGTCGGCGTCGCTGTTGATGTCGTGAACTCTTCGAGTCTGTCATGCAAGTGATCCGAGCGTCGTTCCATCGCGTTATTTAAATCGTCCTCTAACCGAGATAATTGCGCGTTAACTCGCGTCTCGAGTTGAGATCGTTGATACTCGGCGTCCAGTCGCGCGTTCGCGATAGCCGTTTCGATTTTTCGGGTAAAGCGATCGTCCGCCGCGGACAATAGTCTAGTCATTTTCATCACCGCTTCGTTGTTATTGTTGTTGATGTTGTTATTGCGTAACGAGGTGCCAAACTTGTTCACCGACATAACGACGCGTGCGCGCGAACACTACTGACGCGGCGATTAAGGGATCGTTCAATTTAAGATATGTCCGGCCTCGCGAAGTTCCTCCATGATGGATGCGATTTCGTTATCGTGACCCGTGTGAGCTGCTGCGCGCGATGCCATGAGCAATCTCAGTCTATCGACTAATTCATTCGGATTATCCCAGTACACGTAATCGATCGCGTTATCGGTGACCGTCATGGATTCGTCGATGGGTAATCCTAAACCTTGTCGCGTGCCCGCGGTGCCCGTACCGCCCGCGCCGTTACCCCTGCCCCTAACGCGTCTGATACCCGGTGTCCGCACCCCGCCGATTATCGCGGATATAATTTTCTTGTACTTGTACCCCTTGTTACCCAACGTGCGCTTGCTCGGTGAATGGTTTCGCTTATGCGCGTTCGTTGATAATAAGATGCGTCGGTACGAGTAAAAATCCGCGTCCGTGCATGTACGAATGTTCGGCATTCGCATGAACAACAGTTCGTACAAGCCCCGAGTGCCCGCGTGTCGCGTTCCGTTGACACGAATGTCGTCACCATCCTCGTCGATGGAGAGTACGGAATCACCGATCATTAGGTCTTCGTCGGACCCCAAGTATACGCCGTACACGTTGTCAATTCGTTTCTTCGTGTCGGTGAATAACAGTCGTAAATATTCTCGCGACAACGGTCCTTTGGCGTTTCGAAGATACACTTCGATATCATCCGCGGGGTTGCGTAGCGTATCGAAATCGTAAACCTTTGCCGACGACTCATCATCCTAAATTTTTTCACTGTCTTCGTCGTCAACATCATCAACAACAACATCATCAACATCGTTATTATCGTTGTCGTTGTCATTGTCATTGTCATTATCGTTGTCGTTATCGTTGTCATTATCGTTGTCGTTGTCGTTGTCGTTGTCGTTGTCGTTGTCGTTGTCGTTGTCGTTGTCGTTGTCGTTGTCGTTGTCGTTGTCGTTGTCGTTGTCGTTGTCGTTGTCGTTGTCGTTGTCGTTGTCGTTGTCGTTGTCGTTGTCGTTGTCGTTGTCGTTGTCGTTGTCGTTGTCGTTGTCGTTGTCGTTGTCGTTGTCGTTGTCGTTGTCGTTGTCGTTGTCGTTGTCGTTGTCGTTGTCGTTGTCGTTGTCGTTGTCGTTGTCGTTGTCGTTGTCGTTGTCGTTGTCGTTGTCGTTGTCGTTGTCGTTGTCGTTGTCGTTGTCGTTGTCGTTGTCGTTGTCGTTGTCGTTGTCGTTGTCGTTGTCGTTGTCGTTGTCGTTGTCGTTGTCGTTGTCGTTGTCGTTGTCGTTGTCGTTGTCGTTGTCGTTGTCGTTGTCGTTGTCGTTGTCGTTGTCGTTGTCGTTGTCGTTGTCGTTGTCGTTGTCGTTGTCGTTGTCGTTGTCGTTGTCGTTGTCGTTGTCGTTGTCGTTGTCGGTGTCGTCGTCGTCGTCCTCATCGTCGTGATCGTTATAATATGGAAGGTTATTCAGACGTTCCTTGGATGCATACGGAGTAACGGGTCGAAGTCTCTTCGATGATTGTTGTTGATCGTATTCATGTTTCCTCTTCACTGACCACGATCGAGGTGTTGAGGGCGTTTTCAACGCGGACGAATTTTCGATCAATCGGTTCAACGGTTCGACGATGGGGCGCGTGCTCGCCTCCACAGCTGCATCCGTAGTCATTTTACCAATTTTCAAGACTAAACACTTTTTACGTATAACGTCGCTGACTTTAGCGATTTCCACCTTTGCATGCACCTTTGCGTCCATGCCTTGACGTTTCGTTCTTTTTTTTGGTGTTTCGTTCCTTTTTGATGTTTCGTCCCTTTTTGTCGATGAAGTCGACGATGTTTTCGCATATGCTTCGCGTCGACGTTGCTCGAGGTTATCGGAGTCGTCATCGTTGTCGTTGGTTCGCTGGACATTTCGTGTTGCTCGATGAATGACTCGCGGTTTACTGATGTCAACGAGCTACGACGAACTCGTTAAATCCTCTTCGATATCGACCTTCGTACATAGAGCTATCCTTATCGATCACCACGAAATCGTATCGTCGACGCCAACATCTCGCGCACAAGTCGTTGAACGATTCGAACGTCATGTCTGTATTCACGTGATCGTTGTACACATGACGCAAGTTCATGCCGTCTTGTTTGAACAGCATGAGAAAATTCGTGTTATCCCTGATTAAATGTTTAGGTATTCTAGCGTACGACTGACACAAATAAAAGCAATCCACGTTCGCATGGCGACCCATGGAGAAGTATTCGCGTATCGCGTTCTGTTTGTCGCATGCCACGTCGTCGAACACGAAGATCGAATCGGGTCGAGCGTCTCTAGGTGGAACGATCTCAGCGTTGTCCGAGTAGGGAAAGTATTCGATTCCATCGACGAGTGAGAACACCTGCTCGAGATATCGATACTTTGGCTGATGCAATGATTTCGAGTACACGTACACGTTCTCGAAGCGTAAACCGTTCGGACTCTCTAGCATGCTCAGAAGCACGTTCGTTTTTCCACATCCGGACGGGCCGCAAATCACGCCTCGCACGCTGTTCGGCAACAACGGGCCGTGTCTGTTCGATTGACTCGCATCGCTATCATCCTCGAGCATTCTGTTCGCGGTCACGCGAATAACGTCCGACTGTTTCGCGAATCGCATGTTACCGGTGTTTCTCAGGTACTCGCGCGCGTGTGACGAAGCACGACTATTTATATTCGTGGCACGCGTCACCCAGGTCACTATCACTGTGATCGGCTAAGCGCGCGTACGCGTTTATTATTGCAGTAGCTATTGTGACTATTCTAACGTATATGGTAGCATCAACGACTGCGACGTCTCACGGACTAGGCAAGAATCAGAAGAGGAAGAAGAATCTTAAGAAGAATAAGAGAAAGACTGGATCGGGTCTCGTGAACGGTATCATAAACCGTCTACCGTTCGAACTACACGTTCCGGGTTATCAGTTCTGCGGACCGGGGACGCGTTTGCTAAAGCGATTGGCTCGTGGCGACGAAGGTGTGAATCCCTTGGACGCAGCGTGTCGCGACCACGATATTGCGTACTCTCGTCGAAAGGATTTAGAGGGGCGACACGAGGCGGATCGTGCGCTAGCCGAACGAGCGCGAGAACGAGTTTTCGCGAACGACGCGACCTTTGGTGAAAAAGCAGCCGCGACTGGAGTGTGGGCAACGATGAAGGCTAAGACTAAACTCGGCATGGGTATGAGAAGGACGAAACGTAAACAGAGAAAGTCTGGAAGGAAACATCCTCAACGGCGACGACGACGACATCGTAGTCTACGAGTGGCGAAACGCGGTGGCTTTCTTCAATTTCTTCCGTTCGTGCTACCTGCTTTATCGGCTATCGGGGCATTGGCCGGTGGAGCGGCTGGTATAACTAAAGCGGTCAACGATTCGAAGGCCTCGCGAAAACAACTGGAAGAGACGTTGCGTCATAATCGGGCGATGGAAGGGCGAGGGATGCATCTGACACCGTACAAGCGAGGTGCGGGCTTGAATCCTAGACGTCGAAGCCAACGACGACTGAGATCAAAGAAGAAAAAAACGCCGATCGAGTAGGCGCGTGGCGACGGTGGCGGCGATCACGCAACAACCTATGACGAACCTGCAATTAGAACGCGAATGCGCTAGTATCCCGTTCTTTCGAGGGGTGTTTATGCGCGACACACTTCCCACGCGCGTACGAAGCAACGAATGTGGCATCGCGAATCTGGACGAGAATCGAGGCGTCGGTACGCACTGGGTCGCGTACGCGAAACGCGGGCCGCGAGTACAGTACTTTGATAGTTTTGGGAATCTGCGACCTCCCGCGGAATTGATCTACTATTTCGGACATGGTACAACAATCACGTATAATCACAATCGTTTTCAACGTTTCGACGAGATGAATTGCGGTCGCTTGTGCATGCAATTTTTACAGCAAAAGTCTATCGAATTATGGCCTATATACTAATAATATCGGTATGTGTACTAAGATTATGTTACAATGGTTCCATGCGTAATGACAATTCACACCTCCTATAATAATAAAGACTCATAATATCGATAAAATGCCGAGTATTCGTACGCGCGCGTCACTTACCACCTCTCCGTCTCGCGAGTGTAATCTATGATATGTCGTTCACGCTTACGTTAACGGGTCGCAGTAGCTCACGGTAAACTATTTCCCTCCGATAGATTTGAGTGATGGTCAATACGAATTAGGACTCGCGGACTTGGAGACGTTTCACACGATACCGAACATCGACTCGAGCAACGATAAATTCTATTTCGTCGTGAATTATGACACCGAAAACAATACCATCGCTGACACCATTCATGAATGCATTACGATCCCCCACGGCTCCTACGAATTAGACGCTATCGCCGAGTATCTGAAGCAACGATTACTCGATCGATATCCTCGAAGACGCGGAAACAACGATAGCAACGATGACGACAAGTACCCTCTAATGCTACGAGCTAACAACAACACCATGAAAAGTGAGCTGTACTGCTCGTTCTTTGTAGACTTTACGAAACCGAACAATGTGGGCTCGTTGCTAGGATTTTCTCCGAATCGCGTCTTATTACCGAGAATCTGGCACGAGTCCGACGTACCTGTGAATATTATAAACGTTAACGTGATCAGAGTAACGTGCAACGTCACTACCGGCGCGTACAGCAACGATAAACCGGTACACACGATTCATGAATTTTCACCTCGCGTACCGCCGGGATATAAGATATCGGAAACTCCGCGACACGTCATTTACCTGCCGATCGTCGCACGAGCAATACACGATCTAACGTTGTGCATCGTCGATCAACACGATCCTCCTATAGATTTCCGCGGAGAAGAAATAACTATTCGTTTGCACGTTCAACGACGTCCGCGCGATAGGCTAGCGTGACTACACGCGTATTCGTGGGTGTGTAGTATGTTAGTGTTAGATCACGCGTACGAATCATCAATCGTCGCTGCCGCTGCTACTCCTGCTGCCTCTGTCTCGCGTCATCGGCGCAATCCTTTATCGGAAGGCGAAAGTAGAAGAATAAAGGTTGGTGGAGCGATAAGAAGAGGATCCATAAGGAGGAGAAAGCCGTTGACTCGTCCGAACGTACGTTTCTTACGATCGTTAGGTTTCATCGTCGCCTATTAAGCCGGGTCCAGACCTGAATGCGTATACGCTGAGCAGGCTGTGCGCGCACGAATGACGCATGCGGAGGGGTCGAAAGTGCCATTGTGTCTTTCTTCACCAACTTCTGTGCTTAACTTAGCCCACTCCGCAGTCTTAAAGATGGTGTGATACATAGTTAGCTAAATAAACATACAGCTCAACCCTCCGAGTCATCCCGTTTACCAATACAAGGTGATTGTCCAACGACGCCTGTCAAAGAGTTGCCATCTGGTACCCCGTGGCTAGGACAACCCCCTGCAGTGCGGCTGAGCGTCTATACCTGCCATTTTTATATAGGGTATTAATGAGGACCGCTGCAAGGTTTAATACCGTTAATAGTTACTGGAAAATCACACTCTGTCGATGGCACTTATTGTTTGAAACATTTAAGTTACCATTGTTCAATGGAAACCACGAGAAGGTGGTGAGTATTCTTCCATCGGGAAAGGATAGGATGTGATGGGATTATGTTAAAGGATAATAATTAATTTTTTCGCATTTTTGAGCGTCTTTTGGAATAAATGACCGGTTATGTAATTATTTATTTGATAATTGCTACAACTTTTGATTTGTCACTGTATGAATAGACTTTAGCTTTTAAATGAGACACTGTATCCGTTGGTATAAATGAATGAAAGTTTCGCGTTCCAGAAATTGTTTTTGCAAGTCCACGTCTCTCTAGTAATAATCGTGAATGTTTTTGATATTGTTCTATTGCTCAATAGATTGCAAAAACAATTTCTGGAACGCGAAACTTTCATTCATTTATAATAGTACATTGCGTGACAAGGAAGAGAAGTAAGCGATTGCGGCGAGCGTGAAGTGATTCACGCAATTCACGCGAGGCGAAATCGCGTCTCTCCCTTGTCGCGCACTATATTTTTTTCATCACCTGCATGAAAGGTGTTTTTTTGAAAGCCTGCTGAGCGATTCGCAAAAAAATATGCATGATGATCGAACACTGCATCTTCATACCACAGGGTAACATCAAACTCCAGTTTCGTTGGGAGCAAAGTAAAAAATTGCGAATACGCATGCGCGTAAAGTCTTTTTCCTTTGGGAGAAAAGTAGAAAACGCGAATACGTCTGAAATTGGTCATTTTGCTCCCGCTCAGCAGGCGTAAAAAAACACCCACTTTCATGCAGGTGTTGAAAAAAAAACAACAAAAGACGCTCAAAAATACGAAAAAATAATTATTATCCTTTAACATAATCCCATCACATCCCGTCCTCTCCCGATGGAAGAATACTCACCACCTTCTCGTGGTTTCCATTGAACAATAGTAACTTAAATGTTTCAAACAATAAGTGCCATCGCTAGAGAGAGAGTTTCCAGTAACTATTAACGGTATTAAACCTTGCAGCGGTCCTCATTAATACCTCGGGATGTTATCCTCGCCACGGGGTACGAGGCGGCATCATTTGACGGGCGTTGCTGGTGAATCACCCTGTCTAGTCATTCCAACTAGTCATCCGCGCAATCCTCCACAACATCCTTCAAACTTTGCACCCTTACGCATCAACCCCTCCACCTCTAGCTAGTACCTTAGGCCTAAGACCGTAAGACCGTATATATATAGAAGTCGGTAAGCCGCAGGGCCAGTTCAGTTTAGTCTTTGGTCAACGGACGAACCTCTACTTGTATTAAATATACATATCGTATTCCAAAAGTGTTGTCTTTCGATATTTTCGGTGACTAAAACGTATCGTGAGAATCTAAGATTGCTCGATCTACGACTCTTGTGCGTCCTCACACCCAGACCGTCACAATGACATCGAAGGAGCAACTCATTATTGCGAGCGCAGCTTTTCTGTTAACGTACAAATTATTAAAAGAGAAGCAAACTAAACCAAAAGTAGACAGACGATGGTGGATAACGGAACTATATAAACGCAGAAATGAAGAGGGACACAATATCTTGAACGAATTAAAAGTTGAGCTTGGCACGGGACAGTTTAAAAATTTTGTGCGCATGTCCAGTGAGGATTTCGAAGTGCTCATTCAGTTGATCGGACCAAAAGTGATGAAGAAAGATACTCGGTTCAGGGACGCTATTCCCGTTTCACTGAGATTGGCGATAACATTACGCTTTCTAGCAACAGGCGATTCCTATACGAGCTTACAATATGTTTTTAAAGTTTCAAAGCAAGCAATATCCACTATAGTAATGGAAGTTTGTCCTGCGCTAATTGAAAGTTTAAGAAGTCATGTAAAGGTAAGTCCAACCTACAAATTTAATTTTATTATTATTATTATTATTATTATTATTATTATTGAAATGACCTTCAAAGAGAAAAAAGCGAGGGGAATAAGTATGGATTAAACTAATGCTTAAAATTTAAAACTTAAACCTAAGTAACACATTAAAACTAAAGATTATAGACATTAAAGATATTATAGTTTAATACTTTTTATTGCGGTTCTGGGGTGTATCTATTTAATGTGTCAGTTTCTATTTGATTTGATTTGTGTTGTCGGATAAAAACATAGTCGGGGGATAATTGTGTGTGGATTGTGATGGGAAAGGGGTTGTGTGAGGGATATAATTATTAATTACATATTGATCATATTGACCCATGTCCGCCTCGAACATAATGTTGCTAATGTGGTGTTCCACGATGGATGCGACCTTGACGGAGTATGATCTTAATTTGTGGGCTACATGCTCCCCAAACGACCCGATCCTGTCGCCTTTCGTCGACATATTCAATTGATTATATGTCTCTTGAAGTATGTCGAATGTTTGTTCGATGCGAGGGTCTTCCTCGTTTCTTGACCTTCTTGCTGCTGCTGCTGGTGGTGGTGGTCGTAGTGGTGCTGGTGGTGGTGGTCGTTGTGGTGGTGATGGTTGTTGTGGTGGTGATGGTTGTTGTGGTGGTGATGGTCGTTGTGGTGGTGGTGGTGTTGGTGGTATTTCTCCGTTGCTGTTTTCATAGATTCTGGACGGTCCAGCAATTTCGCCATCGTCATTTGGCGGAGTGGATACTATTGTTTCACCACACTCTGTCGCCGTCTCCGTATTCAAAAAAGTTTCCTGCAAAAAAAATATATCGAATTAAATTACTTGTTCAATCTCAATTCGTATTCTTAAAATTTGTGTTCTTCCTTTTTTTGGTCATATACACCAGTTTTATATTGATCCTTCCAGATCTTTATACAAGGTCAATTAATAACAACTGTCTCCTGAAATAACTACTTGGTTATTGCTTTTCCGGAATATATTGTATTTGGTCGAGCAGTCACATTTTTTTAAAATTTTATATTGTGTGGGGTATCATGGTGGCCTTCAGTTTTCTAAGTACTATGTTGTAATCGATAATTTTTGCTGAAACCACTAAATAATGAGTTATTTCAGATGGTAGTTGTTATTCATTTACCCTGTACACATACATATATCGCATTTTTTATATAGTTATGTGTTTTTCTAGATGCCTTCAACTACGGAAGAGTGGGAAAACATAGCTTCCCAATTTGAAAAAAAATGGAATTTTCCCCACTGCGTTGGGGCAATGGATGGCAAACACATTATGCTACAATGTCCCGTTAACAGTACCAGTGAATATTACAACTACAAAAACTTTTTTAGCATTGTATTGTTTGCTCTTGTAGATGCAGACTATAATTTTTTATTTGTGGATGTTGGTTGCCAAGGTAGAATTTCGGACAGTGGAGTTTTCAAAAACACCGATTTGTACAAAAAAATTGAAAGAAAAGATTTAGCCTTGCCCGAAGAAACTCCACTGCCTGGAAGGCATATTAACATGCCGTACGTTATACTGGGTGACGAGGCGTTTCCTCTCACAGAAAACATCATGAAACCGTACTCGGGAACTCACAGCAAAGGAAGCAGAGAAAGAATATTTAATTATCGTCTAAGTAGGGCACGAAGAGTGGTAGAGAATGTATTTGGGATATGTTCTTCAGTATTTCGTATTTTGAGAAAACCTATGCTGTTGCAGCCGGAAAAAGCTGAGATTATTGCACTAACAATTGTGTATCTACACAATTTTCTGAGAAAGTCGAAAAGTTCAAGAGCATCCTACTGTCCATCAGGGATGTTGGACAATGACAGTAATGGAGAATTAGTAGCAGGTAGCTGGAGGAGACAAACTACTGTAAACAATTCGTCGTTTCTGCCTCTTAATAATGTACCTCGAAGACCGTCTCAAAAATCAAAAAACATTAGAGAAGAATTTACTAATTATTTTGTTACCAACGGAACTGTTCCTTGGCAGAATGACTATGCGTAACGGAAATTATTTAAATACACCCATTTTACTTACATTGTGTGTATTTACGGTTCGCCTGGGTTGATTTTTGTCCAGTAAGAAATGCATTTGTTTAAATGCGAACCATTTGGACCTATAAACCTCGTTCCTTGCTGAAATGTAACAATTATTTGAATAATCAAATATAGATTGTGAATAATGTATTATTTGAATACAGAATGCACTACAATACATTGTAGAAAAACAACAGTTTTTTTCGACGTACCTTTCCCAGTGCCAATAGAACGTTTTCCTTTAGCCTTCTGTTGACGAAAGGATCCTAATAAACTCGTCATCTTCTTACGTAGGTTGTCCTCGTCTATGCCAATTTCTTTGGAAATTGTTTGCCACGCGTCTTTTTTTTTATTTGCGGAGAAATGATTGGGGTGTGAAGGTTTCCATAAAACGGGCTGTCTTTCATATGCCCCTATTAGTTCTAAGCATTGCTCCTCTGACCACTCCAATTCCATTGTTGTATACTGTAGATAAAGATGTGTATATTTCTATTAATAGAATTAAATCGACTTCCTTTTGCTCTAGTTGAGGGGACAGTCACAATTAGTTTCAAGAATTAATATTGAATATTTTAGAGACTTCAATATCTATATGTGAATATTTAAGAATTAGTTTTATACGATTTTTAATTTCATTAATATTTATTATATGTATTTTAATTAAATTCATTAAAGTTCATAATAATTTTAATATTTAATGCTCAAATTCCATACGATGAATTGATGTGTCACGTCCCGGGTTAAGGATTTAATGGGACAAATGACAAAGGGGTTTTTACATAAATTCCAGGCGCGAATCTATAGTTCAGCGCACCGGGAGGCGAGGAAATCAGGTATTTGACGACGTAATTCTGTACACCAGCCTTTTCGATTGTCAGGCGAGAAATGTGAAATTCTGCACGCTAATCGTCTCGAACGGCCGGGAGAATGTTAGATTCAGGGGATTGAAGATTTAGGGAAGGTCAGGCGAGCAATGTTCAATTCTGCACACTAACCATTTCGAACGTCAGGCGAGAAATGTGAAATTCTGCACTCTAATCGTTTCGAATGGCAGGCGAGTAATGTTTAATTCTGTACACTGAAGATTTAGGGAAAGTCGGGCGAGCAATGTTCAATTCTGCACACTAACCATTTCGAACGTCAGGCGAGAAATGTGAAATTCTGCACACTAATCGTATCGAACGGCAGGCGAGTAATGTTTAATTCTGCACACTGAGAATTCAAGGAGAGTCAGGCGAGCAATGTTCAATTCTGCACACTAACCATTTCGAACGTCAGGCGAGAAATGTGAAATTCTGCACACTAATCGACCAGGGAAGGTTTAAATGAACTGGTTTGTATTGGGGAGACACCCGTTAGAGCACTTGTTTTGGTTTGCTTAGGTAATCGGATTTACCGCTGCATTATTGTAAAAGACACATGTAATAATTCGCGAAATTCGACTAGTCATACGGTTAAGCGAAACCTATGCGTAAGTAAGTTTAGTAAACACCGTGACGCTTTCTGCGGTCGTTGCCCGTAATCAGCTGTTCCGGCAGCCTGTTTGGATTTAGGGATCTTCGTAGCCGAAGGATTGACACAATAATTCGTAACAGATTTAAAGTAAAACTGTTTATTCACTTTATAGCTTTTGATAATAGATAATGCACTATTGTTGTGCAAATCGTTACGGTTTATAATGATAGGTTAGCGATGAACATAGCATGTATATAATGATTATGAATTATGAATATGAACATGCAATACAAGATATATATATATACATTAATAAGCTAGGATGATTTAAGCAATAGGCGTTAATAAGCAATGCAAATAGCAATACACAATAATATAAGCGCAATAAGCGTTGTAATGTGAAACAATATGAAACCATAAGAATGTGAATAATTGTTATAGATGATGGTGATATACCGTGGTATTAATAGTAGTTATAATCTCTTACGATACTTGATGATTGATGGTGATTGAATTTATTTTAAATAACACTTTGATCGACGAGACCTTAAATGGTTTCGTGTAAATAGCTTCCTTTCGAACAAGGATATTCGTCGAAAGAGAGCGTGTCCCTTCGATCCTGGTATTTCGGCGAAAGAGAGAGCGTGTCCCTTCGATCCCGGTATTTCGGCGAAAGAGGACTTCTGTCTCCGGGCCCTTGTATTTATATGATTTTGCAAGGGGTTGTGGGGTGTACGCGCGGTATGGACTTTGCCCTGCTTATATAATATTTTACGGTATGAAGGGGGGTGCGCAGTATGCACCTTGGGCTAATTATAAACATGTGTCATGATAACTTTTGGGGTTTTTGCAGGGAGCAAAGGTTGATCTATATTGGGACTCGCAGTTTTTCTACTAGGGTTTTTATACATAGGATTTTGAATTGCTCAACTCCTCGAATGGATTTTGGGTGTTTTAATAGGGAAGGGACGTCGGTGGGTTTGACTGCTTTGGTCATTGAGAGGGTGTGAGACGTGGTCTCGATTTAAGATATTTGTGGGGCGAGGGACTTGTTTAGATTTGACGTAAGAGAGGAATTTGTGCCGCGTTGGGCGAATAAGGGAGGAAGATTTAATGATTGACCGTCTTGAGATGGGGACCGCTAAGGTACATCGCCAAGGCGGCCAAGGTCGTTGGTAAAGGGGTAAGAATTGAGGTTTGTGGAAGATTTGAGCAGATTTGTAGATAGATTTATAAATGAGTTGAAATAACCGCGCGCGAAAAATCTTGGGGCGTCACAGATGTACAGACGGTGTACAAAGTATTCGTACAGCAACCAATTTAAAGTAAAACGTTGTATATCCATGTCAGTAATAAATTTTAACGGAAAATAATGATTAATAAATATTCTTCGATGTTTTTATAATACATTTTGTATAACCGAAACTTTATTCCCTTTAACATTTACAAAAATATTATGAAAAACAGATAAACTTGTAGAAATGGACGCGCAAAAAGTATTCGTACAGTTGAATAAAGACTTAATAAACGTTCTTTAGGCCCGGTGCAGACGAGCGGTTTGCGGCAGTCTGCCGCCGCGGAAAATTACGGCCGCGTTTTGCCACAACATACATTTCTATCAAGGTGTTCACACGGGACGCAAATTTTTGCGAACCGCTTCACCACGAATGAACGCTGCCGCGATGCAGCGTTTTGCGTTTATTTAACGCAAGAAAATGTCTCCCTCAAACCCATAAACATAGAAGAAGAAGAAAGCGCAGAACGCGAATCGTAGCGTTGCAAAACCGCTCATGTGACCTGGTAGAAAAATTTCATGCGCGTCTCGCGGCGGCAAACTGTCGCAAACCGTTCGTCTGCACCGGGCCTAAAGAACGTTTAAAAGTCACTCCGCCAGAAGAGTAGTGTAAAATATAACATCCAACCTAGTAAATTCCATACCAAGTAGCCTCGAAGCTATTATATAATCAAAAGGCAATCCCACAAATTATCAACACATTAAATATTTAGTTTATGTCCACAGTTTATTAAGTCTTTATTCAACTGTACGAATACTTTTTGCGCATCCATTTCTACAAGTTTATCTGTTTTTCATAATATTTTTGTAAATGTTATTTAATAAGTTAATAGAAAGTATTATTTGCATGATATTGTTCCGGCTATGGGGAGTCAACGCCCCCCCCCCCCCCCAATGGACATCGTCGAAAATTTTTAATAACTGAACAAGAAAACACTCAACACAAGTATAATTCACTGTACACGAAGTTAGAATCGATAATTATAAATTGACAAAGGATGTAGAGATATGTAGAAGTAACTATTAATACTTACGATGGAAGTTGATCGCACTTTCAGCAAAAAATATCGAACTTCTGTTCTGCACTGAAGCTTGTAAGAAATCCTACACGCACTGAATACGAACTGTGTGGTGCACTGTTTGCGATGAACTGATCTTGCGATGACACTAATCTTCTTCGCGTTGACAGTAAACTGACGCTATTGGTTTGCATACAAAAATCGGGGGTTGAAATGAGCTTTCTGATTTGTCAGTTCCGAAAGGAGGGGATGAGGAAAAAAGAACTGTCGGTCGCAGAAGGTAGGGGAAAAATTTTGGTTTTTCCCGATCCGCGGTTCCGGTGGATCAGAAAACCGCGTACGGTGCCGAACGGTAAAAATTTCACCCAAACCTGGTCCGCGGTCATTTGGTACGCAGCTGAGCAAGCGAGGTTTATTATACTCTTGCCGGCCCTAAAACAATTTACAGAACTGCTTCTCCGTCTATTGTGATGTACAAGAATGACCATAATACATACTATGTCAGGGAAGCCACGGCAGAGAACTTCCTTCATTTCATTTGAAACACAGTTTCCAGTAATCGGTGACCGCGACGTAGTAAAATAATGTTTTTAAATGGGATTCTTTTGATGGGATTATATACTTGGCGCTTTTTTGTACCTTTTTTAAAAAAAGGTAATTTTGTGGGGGATTTCACACATTTTGTAGTGTTTATTGATGATTAGATAATTTTTTCACCCTTTATTTAGATAAAGAAAACAATATGTAGAAAAGGAAGCTAATATTTCCACTATCTTTAGGTGGAATCAGACGGGTCGTGGCTCCGCGAGCCGGCTCGCCTCGTCTAGCTCGTCAATTTTGCTGGGCGAGCCGAACCATGACCGATCCACCTTTCGACGTGCGCGTCAAGCATCCGCGTGCACGCCTGGCAGCACGTCGGCCTATTCGAACGCGTCTTTATACTCGAGAGATAAGGGATCCGTTTTTAATTTGAACGTGCAGTCAGCGGACAATACATTTTCTTAGGCCCGGTGCAGACGAGCGGTTTGCGACAATTTGCCGCCGCGGCAAATTACCGCAGCGAGAGGCGCGTGAAATTTTTCTAGCAGTTCACATGAGCGGTTTTGTAACGCCACGATTCGCGTTCTGCGCTTAATTTTTATTTATTTATTATATAAATTATTTTTTGCGTTAAATGATAACCGCTGAAATTTGCGTCCCGTGTGAACTGCTTCATATAAATCTATGTTCTGCCAAAACGCGCGCGGTAGATTGCCGCGGCGGCAAACTGCCGCAAACCGCTCGTCTGCACAGGGCCTTACTGTCTCTGCAGGAGGCGTATTGATAGTGGATAATACTTTGTAGTTGCTATATTGGTGGCACTTTTCTCACGTGCGTCTAGATAAAAGCGGGCTCAGAGCCAGGCAAAAATTCATTCATTCTTTACGATGGGTAATTTATTATTTTTCCAAGAACGGTTCGACAACATCTGTTTGCCAAATTTCTAAAGGGCAATCAATTTTATGGGGTCTTTAAGAATTTTAGACATTGTTCAGTCCGTGTTAATCCGTATACTGTTCTGTCGCCGGGTAGTACGTACGATGGTTTCGGACCCGCACGTAGGTACTGTTGTTAATCGCCACTCCGACTCGAGCGCGGGCGAATACGGCCATAAACCGCGAGCTTAGTGAAACGGTCCGGCCAATCGACCCTGCTAAGTTTTTGGCAACCAGATGGGCATTTCCCTCCTCTACTTCGTCAAGGATGAGAGGGTTGCTCCTCTACGAACGAATTCACTGAAGGAAGGTCCTCCCTTTTCGAGGAGCGGTGTTCCCAATGTGTGTTTCATAATTATATTAAAACTACAATTACTTCATGCATATGAAAAAGATGTTACCAATATAGCAATTAAAAAGTATGGTCCACCATCAATACGCCACCTGCAGGCTGGAGGGACGCCTGGTTCCCGTCTGCGTCGTTTTCCCTTCTAATTGAAGACGAATCCCATATCTTTCGAGTAACTACGCGCTCCAATATCATAACAAAAACAGGCACCGGCGTATGTACTGCGAGAAAGGATGAGGCGTAGGAGGGAGATTATATTATGACCAATCGGATCTGCATTCGTTGCAGACGCAACGTTTTCACCTCATCATAGTAATGTTTTCTCTTTATGGTCCACGTTGTCTCGCACCGCATATGTCAGTGCGTAGTTTGGTTTTGATATTGTAGCACGTGTTTATACTGAAGAAATAAGGGATCAGTCTCCAATTCGAAGGGAAGACGTTACAGGCGGGATCACGCGCTGTCAGCCGATACCTCATTTTCTACCTGCGTCCCTCCACGAGGCGTATGGCTGCCCCCCGCGAGTAATCTCGTGTGATTTTTTAACACAACAGCGAGTTGGCCTGGCTGTATGAATTAAGAACAATGCAGGGTGTAGTGAAGAAAAGAAAGACAAATTATTCAGTAAAATAGAGCTTTAAAGTCTATCATATGGTAATTGCATTATTATTATTCAAAATGTAATTTTTAAATTTATTTAGTCTATGCCTTCAATAATTTAAGTCATTGAAATTAATTTGTGTAGGCGTTTCGTAAAAATTACCGAAAAATTGCATTATTATTATTCAAAATGTAATTTTTAAATTTATTTAGTCTATGCCTTCAATAATTTAAGTCATTGAAATTAATTTGTGCAGGCGTTTCGTAAAAATTACCGAAAGCGGGCAACTTAGAAAATTTGTATTTTTTAAACAATTTCGAATCTGCAAAAATGAGGACTTAACCCTCCCTAATTTCATATGGGCTACCATATATATATTTCAATATCATGAAAATCCGAGACATCGAGGATTTTAGAAAAGTATCACATCTGCCCCTATCTTCCACGCTGAACGCAATGCACTCCAAACTTCCTTTGATGTGTGGAAGAAAACCGACAACGGTCGGCTCAGGCCATGTGCCTGCGCCGGCATTCGCGAGTCGGGTCGCATGCGCCGAGTCACTACGAATGACCCGTCCACACTAGCATATGCGTTCACGCTCACCCTTTCTGACGTAGAAGCATGCGGCCCTGGCTACCGTTTCACCCGTCCACATCAGAATATTCGTGCCGCGCTCAGCCTGCTCAGCGTATACGCATTCAGGTCTGGACCCGGCTTTAGACCCGCAACCACGATGTCGATTATTCTGGATGTGGCGAATACGCCAACCTTCGACAATCGTATCACGAAGATCGAATTACACACGTACAATCCATACGCCAACACGACGTTCGACAACAGCGACGAGATAAGAATCCCCATACAGCAGCAAGATCACGCTTCCGTGCGAAAGTTTTCTCTACATCGAAGGTCGTGGCACGTTGACGGCGCAGGATGCGAAAGGCCCGGCAACGTCCGCGACCGCAGTTCTCGACAATAATTGCGTTGCGTTCATGTTCGATGAGATTCGATACGAATTGAACGGTGTCGAGATCGATCGTTGCCGAAATCCAGGAATCACTACCACATTGAAAAATTACGTTTCGTTGTCGGCCGAGAGGAGCAAAGTGCTTGCGAATGCCGGTTGGAATTATGCCATCGATTACAATAAAGACATTTTTCATTCGGGTGCTTTCAATTTCTGCGTACCCCTGAACATGTTATTAGGATTCTGCGAGGATTACAAACACATCGTGATGAACGCGCGGCACGAGCTAATACTTATACGATCGCGTGTAGATTCGAACGCGATGCACTGCACCTCCGCCACTGCGATACCGAAACTAGAGATACGCAAGGTGCAGTGGCGTATGCCCCACGTTGTTTTGGAGGAAGTGAATAAGTTATCGATGCTGCGTATCCTGGAAAGCGGTCGGCCGATCGCGATGAGTTTCCATTCGTGGAGCCTGCATGAGTACCCGTTACTGCAAGAGACAACGAAACACACGTGGACCGTGAAAGCTACGTCGCAAATTGAGAAACCTCGATTCGTGATATTCGCCATGCAAACCAATCGAAAGAATCATCCCGATAAATGCGCGGGTGTATTCGACCCGAATCGTCTTACGAACGTTCGACTGTATCTAAATTCCGAGACGTATCCGTACGATGACTTGAACTTAGATTTCGATAAGTATAAATACGCGCTCCTATACGATATGTACGCGAAATTCGGCAGATCGTACTACGGTCACGGAGAACCGTTGCTGAACGCGATCGAATTCTTACAATACGCACCTATCGCGGTCATAGATTGTTCCAGGCAAAACGAGTCGTTGAAAAGTGCTACGGTGGATGTGCGAATAGATTTCGAATGTAAAGAAAATATCCCCGCTAATACTACCGCTTTCTGTTTGATAATACACGATCGTATAGTCGAATACGGCCCTTTAACCAACGTGGTACGCAAACTAATATAGCGTGCGTATATATATTATTACTACTACTACTAATACTACTACTACTACTACTACGGATACTGCTACTGTTTTAAAACGTCGATGTCGAAGACCTCAGTTACCGTTCCGACTCCGTCACCGCCGGTGCTACCTAAACGAATAATAATGTTCGCCATTGTCGATCTGCAAGGCTTCAATATCGAATGCGAGTTCGTCGCCAAAGAGATTGCGATTCGTGCAAACAGCATCAAGGATAACACAACGACGATCAGCCATTGGATCTTCGAACCACCATACTTCTGGGAACATCTGAATTCGTGGGAACACCGTCAAGCGTCCTGGTTCGCGAAGCATCATCACAGGATTCCATGGTCTGACGGTCACGTTCCATACTCCAAACTCACGGGGCTCCTAACCAGCGCACTCGCAAACATTGACTTTGTCATCGTAAAAGGTGCGGAAAAGAAAACGTGGATGCTGAAACTACTACCTAACTTAATCGTTGAGGATGTATGTGATTTATATGAACTGACGATGCAAAAGATTAACAACACTAACAACAGCAACAGCAGCAGCAACAACAACAACAGCAACAGCAACAGCAACAACATCAACGCGCGAACTGTCGAAGATGACGGGGGCTACGACGTTGACGATGATTATTGCGGAATCATGCATGTCCCCGCGGACCCTGACATTCCTAACCTAAACTCTATGTCTTCAACGGATGTCATTCGATGTACCTTTCATAGCAACTGCGGTGTTTGCGCGTTGGAAAATGTCTATAAAATATGGAATTATATACGTAGCGTCGCCTAATGTAAGTACTACACACGTTGCATCTACTTTACGCGTCATATTCAGAGAAACGAATATCTATGTAAGAATTATTTTTGTTTCTATAGTGAACACGACGGCGGCGGTGATAAGATCGATGACAACGGCGCCTGCTTCCTCCAACCACGAGTATGAATATTCCTCCCATACGAACGTTATTTTTTTCTTCGCAAATACTGATTTTATAATTTAAGTATGCATGCGTGGATGTACATTAATAAAACACACTGTTTTGAATAAAAAATATTTATTTAAAATTGTTGTATATTTATTATTAAATATATATATATATATGCACGTACTATAGTGGTACGCGGTTCACATCACGCAGCATGGATTGCAATCCTAACGCTAACAATTCACAATCAATCAATCAATGCTTTTCAAAGTGCTCGCTTTCGGAAATTAATTTTACATAATTCGTTGGTACGGAAGCGGTACGTAAAACTTTCACGAAAGTTGCATATTTACTGCTTACAGAGTACATGTTTTCAGTTAACCAGGTGTACATATGCTCAATGCACTGGTTGTATGCGAATAGTTTACGCATCGTGACTTCAGTCATATATATGACAACGCGATTATCGGCAATTTTAATAAGTTGATTATCATGTATACGCGTGAAGTCTAGTCGTAAATTATCAATTACGATTTGAGTTTGGGGTGTTGTTGCGTTGCTGCGTAATCGTTGGATGATGTCCGCCTCGTTTTGTAGCATGAGCTTCCACGTAGACATTGAAAAACTCAACTCGTTGCCTTTGTTGTCGACTATGGTGATTTCGACGTAACACGAATCAATGCCAATACGAATTCCAATGGTTAGACGTTTATAAGCTGTTGCGGTCAGTGGGTAATCACGTCCCAGGATCCGTACGACTGATGTTTTTGGTGTTTTCACCATTTTTGGCGTTGCGGATACTGAACTGTAAGAAATATGTACACGGAATTAATACTTCGTTCGTTTCACGTTTACAGTGAACGAAGTAAGTGAATGAAGTATGTGTAAAGTGTATAGTAACGTATACATACCTCATGTTGGATTGTTGGTGATGTTGTTGGTGTTTATTTGGAAAGCCTCCATCGTTGTCGGATGCGCATGATGAATCGTTTAAGCTGCGTTTGTACATTTTGATATACACTACGAATGATTTTCATCGACGGCTAAAGAACGACGCGAACGATACTTGTTAGGACTCGAGCGTACGTGGTGTAATGAAGTCCGCAGGACTGACCCACGTTATTTTATACTGATTCACGCACACGTACACGGTAATGTGTAAATGTGTATTGCACATGGATGGCGATGATCATGGTTGTGTTGTGGGACACAAATACGTGTGCGGTACAAATACGCTTGCTTGCGCGGTCCTATCGGTCCCACGATTTAAACATATACACACGACACGAAGAGCGTGCACGTAGGCACCAAAACGCGTTCAATCCTGCTCAGATATAAACATACGGCACGGCGCGGTTCGCTCTATGATTTTTCAGAAATCGTGTACCACCCTCTTTCTCAGAAATTCCCATCGAATGCAACGTCGTATTTATTCCATGGGCTATCGCGACGATTGATTTACAATAATTATCGCTATATGTATACATCATTGTACGTGCGCGGTATCGGTCCCACGATTCAAATATAAACACACGGCACGAAGAGCATGCACGTAGGTGTACAAAACGCGTTCGATCCTGCTCAGATATAAACGCACGGCATGGCGCGGTGCAATGTTTATTCCATGGGCTATCGCGATGATTGATTTACAATAATTATCGCTATATGTATGCATCATTGTACGTGGGCTGTAACGATCCCACGATTCAAATATATACACACTGCAGGAAGCGCGTGCACGTAGATGCACAAAACGCGTTCAATCCTGTCGATCCCTTATCTATTCTCAGAAATCATTGGTACACCCTCTTTCTCAGAAATCATCATCGAAGACGCGATTTGAATTTCCACGAATCGGTCGCGGTCGCGCCTGCGCACCGATCCCGCACGCGTGTGTCATTTTTGGGATCATTTTAAAATGGATTTTATACGATGCAAAAAAATCTCCCTAAATTGGTAACTAAAGGGTTTGAAAGGATAATTTCTTAGTTTTCCAAAACACTCATGTCTGCTACATCTAGTGATGGGGGGTCGGGTGATATCTCAATACTCTCGAGTCGAGTCGCGAGATTCTCTCCAAATTCCGGATGAAAGTTTCGAATCGCTTCGACTGTTATTAGAAATAGGATGTTGTGGGACGTCTTAGACGTTTAGTCTTTCTTTGACTGTTGTAAAACTTGCAGGTATTTTTAAAATAAAAGTTTTAATCATTAAGTAAAATTATTTTGTGTGTCTCTGTGGAAAAAGGAGGGTGGTTTTAAAATAATAACACAAAAGTTTATGACCGAAACAGTATATTTTCTTATTGTTTATTTAAAAACAAAATTCGATCTAAACTTTTGCCACTTAATCTATTTCTTTTTTTACTAATTATACTTCCTGCCATCGAAAAAACTCGTTCGCACGGCACCGACGTTGCAGGGCAGCATAAAAAACTTATTGCGATATTTAGCTTTATTTTCCTTCCAATATTGCAAAGGATTTTTATTTCTATCCAAATACGAATCCGCAATGTACCTATCAATCTCATTTACTGGTCCAGAATTTCTAGCATTCACACTATTTTGTTCGTGAACATCATTGTCGAACGATGTCCAAAAAGATACTCTATCTTGTGCAAAATTACCCGCATTATTATTATTACTATTATTATTATTATTATCACCATTATTTACCGTTGCGTTTAATTGCGGCTGGGCATTAAATATATGTGTCACCTTCTTCAATAATAAAGTTTTAGCTCTTTCAATATTCTCATACATTTCGAACCCCAACATTTTCAAACGAGGGTCGAGTAACTAAATCATCGACTGAAGAAATAGCTTTCTTGATCACTGAAGTTAACGTATGTGCAAAGCAAGATACACTAGATATAGAATTGCCCAAAATTCGTACTGCTGCAAGCATATTTGCTGTGTTATGAGTAACAACAGCTCTTACTTTTCCACCTACATTCCATCCCGAAAAGGTATTTTTTTAAAGTATCACTTAATATATCGCTGGTATGACTTCCATTCAGTTGGTCTGTCTGCAGTATATTTGTTCTCAGTTCAAAGTTTTTATTAGTGAAATGGCACGTCGTACTTAAAAAGTGATCCTTATTCATACTGCTCCACGTATCAGTTGAGATGGAGACATCGGAGGCTTCAGGAAGTTCTTCTTTGTTTCTGCATTTCTTCTCATTATACGCATTTTCAATTAGTTTTTTTTACTGTTTTCCTACTGGGGATATTGCACTTTGGATCCAGATAATTGATTAATGCTTGAAAATCTGTATCTTCCACGATGCTCAGTGGTTGGATGTCCAGTACGATTAAATCGACAAGCAACTTGTCACTTGTAATTTTTTTAATGTTAGTATCTAAATAATTAGAGTCATTACTAATTAAGTATCCCAATATATTCGAATATATGGTAGCAATACCGATTCGACTTCCGCATTTCTCATTAGATCTTTGTGAAAACGACGCCAATTGATTCCTTACGTTTCGCCGATGAAAATAACACCAAGAACGGCGTAATTCGGAAAATAATGATGGAAATTCCATGAAAAATTAATTTCCATAACCTCAAGCTAATTTCGTTAATAATACTCCGATTTAGGTACATGAAATTTCGTATCATTTTCATCGGAAAAACATAAGCAATCCATCCGCATCACGTCCAATACTTCCATATTCCAGCTTTCGGACTTCTAATTTCTTGACGCTTGCATTTACGCTTCGCAATTTTTGGACTTCCATGTTTGAATAATTATTAGTCTTCAAGTGTAAATTAGTTATTTATCAAGTATAAAAAACATATTATCATTATTATTAAGTGTACATAGATAAGATTTGTATTTGCTACATATTGTGTGGAATCGAAGGAATTAGCATTTACCAAGTTAACCTTCAATACCTAACAGTAAGTACACACTTCTTTCCGGTAATAAAATACAATTATTGGATTATATTATCGTCTTGTAATGTACTAGATGCCAAAACGTTCATTTGTATGGAGACATTGTAACGAGACCGATGACGGTTTCACAAATTGCCAAATCTGCGATAAAAAATTTAAAGCAAGCAAATCTACAACCGTTTTAATAATACATTTATTGAATGCCCACGAGTAATGGAGAACAATCTTCGCCAAATTCGTCTCAGGTTCCATAGTCTGGTACGTACGCGTGGAGGCGGACGCCTCTGCTTCAAGTTATACCCAACATCGGTATTGCTACCATGTATTCGAATATATTGAGATACTTAATTAGTAATGACTCTAATTATTTAGATACTGACATTAAAAAAATTACAATTAACAAGTTGCTTGTCGATTTAATCGTACTGGACATCCAACCACTGAGCATCGTGGAAGATACAGATTTTCAAGCATTAATCAATTATCTGGATCCAAAGTACAATATCCCTAGTAGGAAAACAGTAAAAAAAACTAATTGAAAATGCGTATAATGAGAAGAAATGCAGAAACAAAGAAGAACTTCCTGAAGCCTCCGATGTCTCCATCTCAACTGATACGTGGAGCAGTATGAATAAGGATCACTTTTTAAGTACGACGTGCCATTTCACTAATAAAAACTTTGAACTGAGAACAAATATACTGCAGACAGACCAACTGAATGGAAGTCATACCAGCGATATATTAAGTGATACTTTAAAAAAATACCTTTTCGGAATGGAATGTAGAAGGAACAGTAAGAGCTGTTGTTACTCATAACACAGCAAATATGCTTGCTGCAGTACGAATTTTGGGCAATTCTATATCTAGTGTATCTTGCTTTGCACATACGTTAAATTGGTAATTATTTAGAAGTTTTCCGTCCTCACCGATTTCAATGATTTTTGGATATGTTGTCGGGGACACGATTCCGAGCAATTTTTTCCTATACATGTTACCGTCGCTCGACCTTCGTTTCCGAGATATTCGCGAAAAACTGCTGCTACTACACAATGTATTCTGCCGTATATCTACCTACAGTACGCGTCCGTGGCAGCGTCTGCGCCAGCATGGGACATAACAAATAACGAAGCTGACTTTTATTTCCGAGATATTTGCGAAAAACTTCGGTAAACTTGTCGATTAGCATGACCATCACCGATTTCGATGACCTTGAAATATGTTGTAGGGGGCATGATTCTGAGCATCTTTTTCCTATACATGTAACCTTCGGTCGGCCTTACTTTTTAAGATATGCGCAAAAAACCTTGGTAAACTTTTCCTCATGGATTTGAAGGAAAATTGTTTTATCACCTCACCACGATCGCCTCACTGTACAATATTTCTGTTCACTTATTCCGACACAACGCATTCCACTTTCCAACTTGACCCGGGTATTAGTATTGGTTTGGCTAGATTAGTGCGGGGGGCGCGCGCCCGCTGGCTGGCGCGTAAAGCATGGCAGCGAACCGATTTGAGTTTAACTAAAACATAATTTTTTCGCTAGAAAGAGAGTGCTTTCAAGAACACCTGTTGGACATACCGACTATGTTCGGCGGCGCCGGCACATCGGTTCGATACCATGCTTTACGCGCCCGCAAGCGGGCGCGCGCCCCCACGCTGATCTAGCCAAACCAATACTAATATCCGGGTCAAATTGGAAAGTGGAAGGCGTTGCGTCGGAATAAATCAACCGAAAGGTCGACATTGTATTCTACCTATACGTACGCGTTCGTAGCAGCACAGCGTTCGGCGATTCGATTTTGTTCTCGATTCTTTTTCAGTAAACTCATGTTCCTTCTTGCTAACCAATCAGTAGTAATTCACGAGCCTCTGAAGTCAAGCGTGTTCAGGAACTACAAGTTAAACATTACTGTTTTATTTACAAATCCAATTATATTGAAATTACATGAATTTCTAACTTTGTGTAATTATTATGATAGTTTGGTCCAGTTCTTAATTGAACAAAAAGTTATTCGTGATACGATGAACTGTATACAATGCAAGAAACAACTGATACTTGACCGTGAAAGATTAATGTTTAGATGCAACAATGTATCATATCTAAAAAATCGATACAAAAAAAAATAAAAACGCAATGTGGTGTAAAAATAAGGGCATTTCGTAATACATGGTTTGAGCACATTCACCTACCAATTCAGACTGTATGCCGGTTTATTGCCTATCATATGATGCTTCGACCTCCCCGACAGCAGTTTATAATGCACGAATTAAATATATCATCATCCACGGCTGTCGACTGGGCTAGTTTCTGCCGGGAATTATGCACATTATGGGTTGAACAACACTCAGTTCAAGCAGGAGGTGAAGGTACTGTTGTCGAAATTGATGAAGCAAAGATTCAAAAGCGAAAATATAATAAAGGCCGCTTAGTTACTGGACAGTGGATTTTTTGAGGTATCGAGCGAAGAAGTAAAAATGTATTTATTCAACCAGTTAAAGATAGAACTGCTGAAACATTACTGGCAGTCATTAAAAAATGGATCAAACCGGGCACAACAATAATGTCGGACGCTTGGAAATCGTACAATTGCTTAAACAAGGTTACAAACATCTAATTATTAATCATACAATGAATTTTGTCGATCCAGACACCGGCGCACACACACAAAACATAGAGCGTGCGTGGCGAGACACGAGAGCCAATATACCCCGTTATGGAAATCGCAGTTATCATTACGTTGGGTATATTAGTGAGTTTTTATTTCGACGTCAGCATAGTTACGAGAATCGTATAATGGCATTTTTCGCCGTAATGGCAGAAATGTTTCCAGCTAACGACTAAATAACAAGCAGCAATGAATAGTATAATGTTCAATTACTCCTACACATATTGTAACTTGCTGCACCAAATAAATTTAATATAGATTAAAATTGTCCTTTCATTTATCACCAAACTTGTTGACAGATCAAAGATTGGTTAACTCGAGCCTGCCGGTCACCGCGACATGCAGAAACAGTAGATGAGCGGCTGTCTTGTGCTGACGCACACGCTGCCACGGACGCGTACTGTAGGTAGGTATACGGCAGAATACATTGTGTAGTAGCAGCAGTTTTTCGCGAATATCTCGGAAACGAAGGTCGAGCGACGGTAACATGTATAGGAAAAAATTGCTCAGAATCGTGTCCCCGACAACATATCCAAAAATCATTGAAATCGGTGAGGACGGAAAACTTCTAAATAATTACCGTTAAATTTAGTGGTCAAGAAAGCTATTTCTTCAATCGATGATTTAGTTACTGTGCGTAAAAAATGTCGCTGCATCGTAACTTTTTTCAAACAGTTATTTAGCCAAGGATAACCTATTCGAAATGCAAAATTTCTTGAAAGTGCCAAATCATAAATTGATTTTAGAAGTTGACACTAGATGGAATTCGACGTATGAAATGCTATCCAGGTTAATAGAACAAAGACGAGCAGTAACGTCAGCATTGTCATGTTTTCCTGAATATGAAGAAGGTTTAAGGGGGCCGTCTCATTTTTGTTATGATCCGAATCGATCGAAGCGTCCCCAGTAAACAAACGGACCCTATTGAAACTACTACGATCGATAAAAAGAGTTTGTACATAGGTGACATCTCCAGTTACTCTGTGTAGACTAATTTTTGACGTATAGTTGCCACATGTACTGTTCTCTCTGCCTCTGCCGCGCTGTTGCCACAGAGGTCCCTCTTTTTATCGAGAAGTCTTCAAGGAATGCAGCACGAGAGCTGCGTCTAGCGGCAGAGCCTCACTGAACGTAGCAACAATGAAAGATAGAGAGGTCCGGGATTGTAAAAAGGAAAGATGGAAAGATATCAAACCTGACACAATTTGAACTGTCATTACAATATTACACATAAAATTTATTTGCAGAATTGAAAGCCTGTTTCGTTCAAAGTAGTCCGATTTAAATTATTTTCTGTCAATATCGGCAGAAACACTTTTATATTGGTACGATGAAAAATAAAGAAATTCTGTTTGTGCATAATCGATGATACATCGCGGAGCAACTCCAGGCGACAGGTTAGGCGGGTGAGCGATACAATGTCGCTCGGCTCGACAAATAAAGATAAAGTCTCTTTAATTTGATAGTTTATTTTAATAATTTATGAAATAATACTAATTTGCGTATCAATATCCCTTCTAAACTTTGCAATTCTTATTATCTGCTGTCATTCTGTGCAATATTTATGTTTAGTTATTTTTCCCGTGGAAATATATTTTGTGAATATTACGTATTATATAGTGCGTTGCGTATTACTCTACGCAAATTTTTACGTTGAAAATGCATTTATAACATAACATATTATTCTAATCATCTCTTTCACCGGTGCTTTCAAATTTTTGTACTGCGAAAATTAGCAGGTATAAGTCCACCCTTACGTTATGTAATAAATGCATTTTCAATGTTAAAATTTGCACAGAGTAATATGTAACGCACTATATAATACGTAATGTTATCAAAATATATTTCCACGGGAAAAACTTGAAAAAAAAGTTATGGGTTGCAGGGGACTTGATCCCGGGCCGCTCGTATGACAATCTGACGGGGTACCGCTGTGGCCACGTAACCTTCTTGGATAAAGGTTACTGCAGATGATATATATCTTTATTACTCCTTGCGTTAAAAACTATAAATCAAAATATCTCGAAAACGAAGGCCCACCATGCAGAAAGCCGAAATGGTATTTTCATACTACATGAGTACTACGACCCCCATATATTGTCGTTCCAAAACCGATGTCCACTACCGCGTGGTCCCCTTGTTAGTAGGTAATCCTCTTATTGCATCCGATCTGTATGCAGTGTGGATCTGTAACAGTATTACCTAATTGTTCTTTTATAAGAGTACAAAATTTTTCGTAGATTTATAAGGTGTGAAACATTACCTGAAATATGGTACTTATTATTCCATTTAACATTCCATTTGCCCTGGCATTACACTGTCCCATACACCGTGTTCTAGGTAATTTTTTAAAAAGTCCACCTGTAAGAAATGATCCCAGACATTTCGATAAGTTTAGTATAAAAGTAAAAGTTTGGTTCAATAATTCCTCGCCCATTATGCATACCTGCGACGCCCGTATGTATTAGCCTGGCGCACTTTGACCGAACCGGACTCAACATCCTGATCATTTCTTCTATTTTTCTTCTGTCTCTTGTCTGTCTGCTCCTGTGAACTTAGAAATGTGTCCAAAAAATTAAAGAGTGAATTAAATTTATTATTTCCTTTTCCACTTTCTTGGTAAAATTGCGCTGGCGTGGATCGACTCGCGTGATCGTATGATCCGCGAGTACAAGTGCCATTGCTGGCACTTGTGACCACTGACAGAGTCAGTGGTACCGCGCTTCAAAGCGGGGTGCGACACGCGTCCGGTAAAATAGTATCACTATTTCCAGCGGCAGACCTTTTTCGCTTTTGCAAGCTCTTCGGTTTTTCTTTCGCTCTTTCCTCTAGTATAAATTGAGGCTCCCGAATAGGCATGCATCTGTTGTGTCGACTATCTATTAATTCCGGTAGCATACATTCTAAATAAAATTTAACCAGTTTTGGTTCCATTTCTATTTCTCAAAACGCATCATCTCTCTCTACTTTTATAGATTTTAGACCCTTCGGGGTCCAAACGCAAAATATACAGTACTTTCGGTCAGTAATGTGTAACTGGCCTTGTACTTGATAATAATAGTGATGCGTTTTGCTCATTGAAATACCTGTTTTACGTGTGAACATGCGCCGGACAGCGGGTACTTTTTCCATAGCTTCTTCCGGCGTAAAGTTCTCCGCTGATTTGGGGCATTTAATTTCCAAAATACCCTCTTCACCGATGATTCCATCCGGTGAAGCTCCTAAGAAGGGGATGCAGCTGTCGATGAAAATTCCACATTCCGCAATATCTGTGTATTGCTTCTTCAATTCTTCGCGAGCAATTTTCTCACATTCTTTCCCGTATTCCACTGCGGGTGCACTAATTATCTTCGGATACACAAATGACTTCACTGCGTTTGCGCATAGCGTGTCAGGTCGACGACGGCACACTTGTCCAAAATTGGATGCTGTCAATAATTTCGACCTATACTGCAACCATCTGCGGTTTTTCGCTTGTCCGATGGTTTCCTCTTCAATAGCATGTCTTTTCTCTTGCCACTCATTGAGCATTTGCATATGCTTCTCCCGCTCCAGTTCATAAATTTTAGATGTCATGTCTGGCTTCTGTGCATTTTGTCCATAATCGGAATCTTTTTGCGAGGGCAAGTGCTTGCGAACATATCGCGCAGCCTTAGTTACCTTCTGTTTTTCATTTCTCTTTTCCTTCTTCTTTTTTTCTTCCATTTGGCGTACAGATTCGGGCGTTTTCTTCTTCATTATCGCATTCAATCGCGAGTGCACTTGGTTCGAGTTGTACTGCACGACAGCAGCAGCACATCTCCCTGTATACCATCCTCTTTCGGCGAAATTTAATCTTTTTCCGCCAGTGTACTTAGCAATTAGT
This sequence comes from Andrena chrysosceles, assembly GCA_963855975.1. Classification (NCBI taxonomy): domain Eukaryota; kingdom Metazoa; phylum Arthropoda; class Insecta; order Hymenoptera; family Andrenidae; genus Andrena; species Andrena chrysosceles. The sequence continues at coordinate 24,057,286 of OY979769.1, read as the reverse complement.
CCGTTCAAACTTTCCACAGCGTTATTTGTAGTATTATACAGTAAGCTTTCCGCATGAGCTAACAGTGGACGAAGTATTTCTTTTACTTCCTGGTACACTCCAATTTTCACCAATTTTGGAACAATGTTTCTTTCATTCTCTTTATTCTTTCCATCGCAGAAATATTCTAGTCTTGCACACTCTGCGTGTTCACAAAACACGTGGCTTGGAACATTCTGTATGTCGCCATACAAATTCTTCGTTTTCTCGTCGATTGATACATTCTCATTGTATGTAAACTTTGCGGCTTTTACGATATCCGTGCGTATCCGGCGAATACTACTTTCCACAGTTTGCCTCAATGGTCCAGGTGTAGTCTTCTTTACAATCGCCTTCATTTTTGTGCAAAAGTTTCGCAACAAATGATTCGTGCATTCAATTTTTTTTACACGTATCTGTCTGTTATATGGGTCCGCATCAATAATCTTCTTATACACGCTGCTATCCCCATCAGCAATCAGGGTAGAATAAACGAGCCCACGCTTTTCTACGCTAGTATTGAATCCTTCTACTATAGCATCGCTTTCCATAGCAGTCGATGCTCGAGATGTGTTCCAGTTTTTAAAGCATGTGTGCTTTCGGGGTTCTTTCTCCTTTTTCGCAGCAATCCGACAAATTCTGCAAACTTTATTTCGAACTCCGTAAAATAAAACTTTTTTCGTGTGATAGCCAACTATCATGCCGACTCCAGACGCAGAATCGTAAGATCCACTGCGGTAGGATCTCTTCATCCAGCTTCCGTCGGCCACCACGCAGATATGGGGGATTCTCGATTCGGGAAGAATGTCGCCTCTTTCAATCGCCAAACGTTTTTCTTCTTCAGCCGCTGCTAGCATCTCTTCTTCTGCAGCGGCAATTGCGGACTTGACGAATTCATCTTGATTCTTTACGAAGTCTCTCTTCGACATGCAACGTATGTTCACTCCTGCAAAAGTGTGTTCCAATTGGGCATAGCTGCCTCCACATAAAATTGTTGCATTAACGGCGCCCTGATTCGTATCCACTTCTTCGGCTTCGTCCGATTGATTGTGGATTTCAGCTTTGTAATGGCATAAAGTGCACATTACACTGAAGGTGCTCTTGAAGCCACGCCGTTTCACACCAGTTATTCGTAGGTGTTCAATGCCACAGTCTTCCCTATGTTTTGCATGCTTGCCTATTTCCTGCAATTGAACAAGCACATTTTGGAAATTCATTATATCGTTGCTATTTAGAGGAAGGGATTCTTCTTGTGGCTTGTTCTTCGCAACTTTTTCTAGAACGAAGTTTTCTTCTTCGTTACTTCCTACATCCGTGCCTTCTGATAATTTGTTTTCCAATTCTTCCAGCGCTTCTTCAGCCGTATCAGTATCTTCATCGGATGGCGCATACATTATCTCTTGTTGCGTATGATTTCCATCGGAAGTGGATGGTTCCTCTACCATACGTTCCTCGGCCACTTCTTCTAGATGTTGTCCTACGGCAGTGTCGTCTGCCGTTTTTGCGCTTTCTTGTTTCTTCTGAAGGGCTGACGTCCTTCTCTTTTGGCGATGTACTTTCCGTTTCGATAATCGCTTTGCGTACGGACGTAAATATCGCGAACGAAACGAAGAATTATTGTCCATATCTTCCGGCACGTCCTGCATATTCACATACACTAAACCAACAAACACAACACAAACACAATACAACACAACGCAACACAAGTCAAAATCCTTCTGCCCGTTGCAAAAAACGTGAACGTGAATTCAAAGATTCGTCCGGGCCGCGTTTAGAAACAAATGACGCTCTACAAAACAGGCCAACGGCGCAAACAGTCCGTTGCGTAGAGAGTCAGTCCCGGCAAAGAACGCCATCAACGTGGACGTACATGATAAGGATGGAGAATATGAATAATGTAAGTATTATATTATATACTGTTATACAGAGTGATTTTCTGGCTAGTGTCGGCGTTGTCGCCAATAAGCCGCGTCTCGCTGAGTTTCGCGAATTTCGACGTTCGAGACAAGATACACTACGGCATGTTAAAAAATTCAAAATCATGTCAAATGTCGTGTAAATCGGACTTTTTTTATCGAAGTTAGCTTGGGGCCATATTTATCGGCACGTCATCGGTTGATGGCTTTTTCGCAAAGATCTGATGAGAAATGCAGAACGTGGAATTCGTCAATTCCACGAAATTCAGTGAGGCACGGCTTATTGGCGGCATTGTCTTTGAGGACCCTAGCGGGGGAATTACCCTGTATGTTCATACAATTGTACTATTTGTCACAAAATAATACATTCATTATTTCATTTCCAGATTAAACAAGCGCTTGATGAAGCGGTGGAGCCGGGGGCCGAAAATCCGGCCTTGCAGGAAAATCCGCCACAGGCGGAAATCCCGGCCCAGGAGGGAATGGGGGAGGACCAAGCCATGAGGGCAGAATTACAAAAAGTAATTATGTGGAATGTGGTTTATGTGACTGTGATAGCATATGTGTGAATCAGAGTTATAATCAGAGTATTTCCTCCGTGAGAGGTCACTGGTCCGGACCGGCGTTGAGCCCGTATCGTGAACAGAGCCCTAATTCCGAGTGTTCGTTTCTCGCTTCTTTCTGGCCGAAGGAGCGAACGGGATGGAACGCTTTGCGTGCGCGGCGGACGTGCGCGACGTCGCTGCCTCGTACCGTCCTCTCTCGCTTTCAGTGGCGCTCGCTCGCTCTCGTTCCATCTCGCTCTCGCCTTCGCCGGACAAGAATGAAACGGAAGTGGTGGGGATAGCGAAAAGTCCGTATCGTGTACACCAAACTGGGCTCCCAGGGAGGAAATACTGTACTTGTGTAATTGATTACACATTATTTTCAACACATAACATTTTGTCAACTACATAAATTAACGATTACAGAAAGTAATGTGTAATCAATTACATAAGTACACAAGCTATGGGTGAAGCCACCAGTAGTCGACCATGTATCAGTAGTCGACCAGTTTCAGAAAAACATGAAAAAAAGGTTTTTAGAAGTGACAATCTTTTGAACAGAGTGTAGATAGAGTGCAGTTAGAGAACTGCACTTTGTTCAAAAGATCGTTACTTCTAAAAACCTTATTTTTCATGTTTTTCTGAAAGCGGTCGACTACTGATACATGGTCGACTACTGGTGGCTTCACCCAATTGTGGTCAACTACCTAAATATTACGGAAAATAATGTGTAATCAATTACGCAATTACATTTTTATCGTAATTTGTAATTAGATTACATTTTGCCCAACTCTGGTGTGAATATTATTTCGTTTGTGTCCGATATTTTTTATGTTATGTAGTTTTATGAAAAATGAAATTATTATGTTATTGTTCCAGATAAAAAAGGCACTAAAACGCCTAACATATCGCCGCGGAGGGTGCAAAAGAAGAGGCGATGACCGCTGGAGAGGAAGGCGCGGAGGTGGCAGGGGAGGAAGGCGCGGAGGCGGATGGGGTGGAGGATGGTACGGCGGCGGAAGGGGGGAACGGGGGACAAATTATTATTTACAACAGATAATTAAATAATTAAATAAATAAATATTTATATAAAAAAATATATATAAAGTTTATTTTGTTTGTATTAATAGAATGTAAAACGTTCACATTTTCTATCGTATCGGCATGAACGCTTCCGTAACATACTGCTGAGATTTTCCAGATGAAAATAAATACATGGTATAAATCCGATTATTTTTAGCATAATCAGGTTAGCAATGTTACATTTATAGTCAATTATCTAGTACCGTTCTAGAAATAAACTGATTTATACCGTGTTTCAACTCATTATAATCTGGAAAATCTCAGCAGCATGTTACTAAAAACATTACGTTTTACATTTTATCAATACATAATCCACCGTATGTATGCCTCTCGAACCGAACATTTATGCTAATTTTTCCGGATATTATCATTGCCCATCTTTGTTCTCCAGCCGCTTCGCCGTGATTCATTCAAGCTTCTCTGACGACAGAATAGTAATAGGGGAAATGCGGCCACAGCGCGATTCGACTCTCAATACGTCTCGGCAACTATGTATTCCCTACATTTATCGACTAGCTTGGACTTCCACCGGTTCTGATGGTACATGGAGCGAATATATCATCAGCGCTGGTGACGGAGAATCCTTGAAGCATAATTCTGTCATTTCTCGAGTTTGTCTCAAAACACGAGTCATAAATTCATTATTATTTCAACGGACGGTGCTTATTAGCGTTCAAACGCACCAGACCCATCTGCACGGATGTCTTCTGCAGGCAACCATACCCGCAAAAGCTTCCTTCATGCCGATTCCGCGACGTAAGTTGGTTGAAACGGTTTGTTTACTACATCGCGTATTCGTACACGCTTTTCCTAGCTTGTGTGAGCGTACGCACATATACAAGGCACCGGTGAGACGGCCCCCTTAACTGCTGGCGAGTGGCAACTGCTATTAGACTTTACTCCGATAATGAAACCGTTTTACCTCCTGACCACTGAAGTGAGTGCAGAATCTTATATAACAATTTCTAAGGTCATTATCTCTGTAAAACAATTAAAGATTTTTCTAAATACAAACGTCAACAATACACTAGCTAGAAAACTACAAGAAACTTTATACAAATATTTTAGTAAAATTGAAACGGACCCTACTTATTCCATTGCGACTATACTCGACCCTCGTTTCAAAATGTTGGGTTTCGAAATATATGAGAATGCTGAAAGAGGTAAAACTTTATTATTGGAGAAGGTGACAGATATATTTAATGCCCAGCCACAATTAAACGCAACGGTAAATAATGGCGATAATAATAATAATAATAGTAATAATAATAATGCGGGTAATTTTGCACAAGATAGAGTATCTTTTTGGATATCGTTCGACAATGAACAAAATAGTGTGAATGCTAGAAATTCTGGACCAGTAAATGAGATTGATAGGTACATTGCGGATTTGTATTTGAATAAAAATAAAAATCCTTTACAATATTGGAAGGAAAATAAAGCTAAATAAGTAGTATAGCAAGGAGAGTTCCAACCCAGGTCCTCTGAGGGGAGCGCGGGGGCGGGGGAAGTGATGGCGCGCGGGGGAGCGCGGCGGAGGGAAACATGGGCGCGGGGCCTGCGGGGTGAGGAAGACCGGTTCCGCGCGCACGTGCCGCGGAGTGGGGGAAGCCGCGATGATGGAGGGGATCACTCCAGGCCGAGCCGCCGCGGAGACCGGGCCCACCGCCGAAAACATTTTAGACCTAACCGGAGGGAGTGAAAAACCCTCTAAAAAATTTCTGGCGGCGGATCCTGTATGAAAAACCTCTTTTTCAGACTCGATCCGCTCCCCAGAAATTTTTTCCCCCAAATAAAAGAATAAAAGAATAAAAGAATAAAAGAATAAAAGAATAAAAGAATAAAAGAATAAAAGAATAAAAGAATAAAAGAATAAAAGAATAAAAGAATAAAAGAATAAAAGAATAAAAGAATAAAAGAATAAAAGAATAAAAGAATAAAAGAATAAAAGAATAAAAGAATAAAAGAATAAAAGAATAAAAGAATAAAAGAATAAAAGAATAAAAGAATAAAAGAATAAAAGAATAAAAGAATAAAAGAATAAAAGAATAAAAGAATAAAAGAATAAAAGAATAAAAGAATAAAAGAATAAAAGAATAAAAGAATAAAAGAATAAAAGAATAAAAGAATAAAAGAATAAAAGAATAAAAGAATAAAAGAATAAAAGAATAAAAGAATAAAAGAATAAAAGAATAAAAGAATAAAAGAATAAAAGAATAAAAGAATAAAAGAATAAAAGAATAAAAGAATAAAAGAATAAAAGAATAAAAGAATAAAAGAATAAAAGAATAAAAGAATAAAAGAATAAAAGAATAAAAGAATAAAAGAATAAAAGAATAAAAGAATAAAAGAATAAAAGAATAAAAGAATAAAAGAATAAAAGAATAAAAGAATAAAAGAATAAAAGAATAAAAGAATAAAAGAATAAAAGAATAAAAGAATAAAAGAATAAAAGAATAAAAGAATAAAAGAATAAAAGAATAAAAGAATAAAAGAATAAAAGAATAAAAGAATAAAAGAATAAAAGAATAAAAGAATAAAAGAATAAAAGAATAAAAGAATAAAAGAATAAAAGAATAAAAGAATAAAAGAATAAAAGAATAAAAGAATAAAAGAATAAAAGAATAAAAGAATAAAAGAATAAAAGAATAAAAGAATAAAAGAATAAAAGAATAAAAGAATAAAAGAATAAAAGAATAAAAGAATAAAAGAATAAAAGAATAAAAGAATAAAAGAATAAAAGAATAAAAGAATAAAAGAATAAAAGAATAAAAGAATAAAAGAATAAAAGAATAAAAGAATAAAAGAATAAAAGAATAAAAGAATAAAAGAATAAAAGAATAAAAGAATAAAAGAATAAAAGAATAAAAGAATAAAAGAATAAAAGAATAAAAGAATAAAAGAATAAAAGAATAAAAGAATAAAAGAATAAAAGAATAAAAGAATAAAAGAATAAAAGAATAAAAGAATAAAAGAATAAAAGAATAAAAGAATAAAAGAATAAAAGAATAAAAGAATAAAAGAATAAAAGAATAAAAGAATAAAAGAATAAAAGAATAAAAGAATAAAAGAATAAAAGAATAAAAGAATAAAAGAATAAAAGAATAAAAGAATAAAAGAATAAAAGAATAAAAGAATAAAAGAATAAAAGAATAAAAGAATAAAAGAATAAAAGAATAAAAGAATAAAAGAATAAAAGAATAAAAGAATAAAAGAATAAAAGAATAAAAGAATAAAAGAATAAAAGAATAAAAGAATAAAAGAATAAAAGAATAAAAGAATAAAAGAATAAAAGAATAAAAGAATAAAAGAATAAAAGAATAAAAGAATAAAAGAATAAAAGAATAAAAGAATAAAAGAATAAAAGAATAAAAGAATAAAAGAATAAAAGAATAAAAGAATAAAAGAATAAAAGAATAAAAGAATAAAAGAATAAAAGAATAAAAGAATAAAAGAATAAAAGAATAAAAGAATAAAAGAATAAAAGAATAAAAGAATAAAAGAATAAAAGAATAAAAGAATAAAAGAATAAAAGAATAAAAGAATAAAAGAATAAAAGAATAAAAGAATAAAAGAATAAAAGAATAAAAGAATAAAAGAATAAAAGAATAAAAGAATAAAAGAATAAAAGAATAAAAGAATAAAAGAATAAAAGAATAAAAGAATAAAAGAATAAAAGAATAAAAGAATAAAAGAATAAAAGAATAAAAGAATAAAAGAATAAAAGAATAAAAGAATAAAAGAATAAAAGAATAAAAGAATAAAAGAATAAAAGAATAAAAGAATAAAAGAATAAAAGAATAAAAGAATAAAAGAATAAAAGAATAAAAGAATAAAAGAATAAAAGAATAAAAGAATAAAAGAATAAAAGAATAAAAGAATAAAAGAATAAAAGAATAAAAGAATAAAAGAATAAAAGAATAAAAGAATAAAAGAATAAAAGAATAAAAGAATAAAAGAATAAAAGAATAAAAGAATAAAAGAATAAAAGAATAAAAGAATAAAAGAATAAAAGAATAAAAGAATAAAAGAATAAAAGAATAAAAGAATAAAAGAATAAAAGAATAAAAGAATAAAAGAATAAAAGAATAAAAGAATAAAAGAATAAAAGAATAAAAGAATAAAAGAATAAAAGAATAAAAGAATAAAAGAATAAAAGAATAAAAGAATAAAAGAATAAAAGAATAAAAGAATAAAAGAATAAAAGAATAAAAGAATAAAAGAATAAAAGAATAAAAGAATAAAAGAATAAAAGAATAAAAGAATAAAAGAATAAAAGAATAAAAGAATAAAAGAATAAAAGAATAAAAGAATAAAAGAATAAAAGAATAAAAGAATAAAAGAATAAAAGAATAAAAGAATAAAAGAATAAAAGAATAAAAGAATAAAAGAATAAAAGAATAAAAGAATAAAAGAATAAAAGAATAAAAGAATAAAAGAATAAAAGAATAAAAGAATAAAAGAATAAAAGAATAAAAGAATAAAAGAATAAAAGAATAAAAGAATAAAAGAATAAAAGAATAAAAGAATAAAAGAATAAAAGAATAAAAGAATAAAAGAATAAAAGAATAAAAGAATAAAAGAATAAAAGAATAAAAGAATAAAAGAATAAAAGAATAAAAGAATAAAAGAATAAAAGAATAAAAGAATAAAAGAATAAAAGAATAAAAGAATAAAAGAATAAAAGAATAAAAGAATAAAAGAATAAAAGAATAAAAGAATAAAAGAATAAAAGAATAAAAGAATAAAAGAATAAAAGAATAAAAGAATAAAAGAATAAAAGAATAAAAGAATAAAAGAATAAAAGAATAAAAGAATAAAAGAATAAAAGAATAAAAGAATAAAAGAATAAAAGAATAAAAGAATAAAAGAATAAAAGAATAAAAGAATAAAAGAATAAAAGAATAAAAGAATAAAAGAATAAAAGAATAAAAGAATAAAAGAATAAAAGAATAAAAGAATAAAAGAATAAAAGAATAAAAGAATAAAAGAATAAAAGAATAAAAGAATAAAAGAATAAAAGAATAAAAGAATAAAAGAATAAAAGAATAAAAGAATAAAAGAATAAAAGAATAAAAGAATAAAAGAATAAAAGAATAAAAGAATAAAAGAATAAAAGAATAAAAGAATAAAAGAATAAAAGAATAAAAGAATAAAAGAATAAAAGAATAAAAGAATAAAAGAATAAAAGAATAAAAGAATAAAAGAATAAAAGAATAAAAGAATAAAAGAATAAAAGAATAAAAGAATAAAAGAATAAAAGAATAAAAGAATAAAAGAATAAAAGAATAAAAGAATAAAAGAATAAAAGAATAAAAGAATAAAAGAATAAAAGAATAAAAGAATAAAAGAATAAAAGAATAAAAGAATAAAAGAATAAAAGAATAAAAGAATAAAAGAATAAAAGAATAAAAGAATAAAAGAATAAAAGAATAAAAGAATAAAAGAATAAAAGAATAAAAGAATAAAAGAATAAAAGAATAAAAGAATAAAAGAATAAAAGAATAAAAGAATAAAAGAATAAAAGAATAAAAGAATAAAAGAATAAAAGAATAAAAGAATAAAAGAATAAAAGAATAAAAGAATAAAAGAATAAAAGAATAAAAGAATAAAAGAATAAAAGAATAAAAGAATAAAAGAATAAAAGAATAAAAGAATAAAAGAATAAAAGAATAAAAGAATAAAAGAATAAAAGAATAAAAGAATAAAAGAATAAAAGAATAAAAGAATAAAAGAATAAAAGAATAAAAGAATAAAAGAATAAAAGAATAAAAGAATAAAAGAATAAAAGAATAAAAGAATAAAAGAATAAAAGAATAAAAGAATAAAAGAATAAAAGAATAAAAGAATAAAAGAATAAAAGAATAAAAGAATAAAAGAATAAAAGAATAAAAGAATAAAAGAATAAAAGAATAAAAGAATAAAAGAATAAAAGAATAAAAGAATAAAAGAATAAAAGAATAAAAGAATAAAAGAATAAAAGAATAAAAGAATAAAAGAATAAAAGAATAAAAGAATAAAAGAATAAAAGAATAAAAGAATAAAAGAATAAAAGAATAAAAGAATAAAAGAATAAAAGAATAAAAGAATAAAAGAATAAAAGAATAAAAGAATAAAAGAATAAAAGAATAAAAGAATAAAAGAATAAAAGAATAAAAGAATAAAAGAATAAAAGAATAAAAGAATAAAAGAATAAAAGAATAAAAGAATAAAAGAATAAAAGAATAAAAGAATAAAAGAATAAAAGAATAAAAGAATAAAAGAATAAAAGAATAAAAGAATAAAAGAATAAAAGAATAAAAGAATAAAAGAATAAAAGAATAAAAGAATAAAAGAATAAAAGAATAAAAGAATAAAAGAATAAAAGAATAAAAGAATAAAAGAATAAAAGAATAAAAGAATAAAAGAATAAAAGAATAAAAGAATAAAAGAATAAAAGAATAAAAGAATAAAAGAATAAAAGAATAAAAGAATAAAAGAATAAAAGAATAAAAGAATAAAAGAATAAAAGAATAAAAGAATAAAAGAATAAAAGAATAAAAGAATAAAAGAATAAAAGAATAAAAGAATAAAAGAATAAAAGAATAAAAGAATAAAAGAATAAAAGAATAAAAGAATAAAAGAATAAAAGAATAAAAGAATAAAAGAATAAAAGAATAAAAGAATAAAAGAATAAAAGAATAAAAGAATAAAAGAATAAAAGAATAAAAGAATAAAAGAATAAAAGAATAAAAGAATAAAAGAATAAAAGAATAAAAGAATAAAAGAATAAAAGAATAAAAGAATAAAAGAATAAAAGAATAAAAGAATAAAAGAATAAAAGAATAAAAGAATAAAAGAATAAAAGAATAAAAGAATAAAAGAATAAAAGAATAAAAGAATAAAAGAATAAAAGAATAAAAGAATAAAAGAATAAAAGAATAAAAGAATAAAAGAATAAAAGAATAAAAGAATAAAAGAATAAAAGAATAAAAGAATAAAAGAATAAAAGAATAAAAGAATAAAAGAATAAAAGAATAAAAGAATAAAAGAATAAAAGAATAAAAGAATAAAAGAATAAAAGAATAAAAGAATAAAAGAATAAAAGAATAAAAGAATAAAAGAATAAAAGAATAAAAGAATAAAAGAATAAAAGAATAAAAGAATAAAAGAATAAAAGAATAAAAGAATAAAAGAATAAAAGAATAAAAGAATAAAAGAATAAAAGAATAAAAGAATAAAAGAATAAAAGAATAAAAGAATAAAAGAATAAAAGAATAAAAGAATAAAAGAATAAAAGAATAAAAGAATAAAAGAATAAAAGAATAAAAGAATAAAAGAATAAAAGAATAAAAGAATAAAAGAATAAAAGAATAAAAGAATAAAAGAATAAAAGAATAAAAGAATAAAAGAATAAAAGAATAAAAGAATAAAAGAATAAAAGAATAAAAGAATAAAAGAATAAAAGAATAAAAGAATAAAAGAATAAAAGAATAAAAGAATAAAAGAATAAAAGAATAAAAGAATAAAAGAATAAAAGAATAAAAGAATAAAAGAATAAAAGAATAAAAGAATAAAAGAATAAAAGAATAAAAGAATAAAAGAATAAAAGAATAAAAGAATAAAAGAATAAAAGAATAAAAGAATAAAAGAATAAAAGAATAAAAGAATAAAAGAATAAAAGAATAAAAGAATAAAAGAATAAAAGAATAAAAGAATAAAAGAATAAAAGAATAAAAGAATAAAAGAATAAAAGAATAAAAGAATAAAAGAATAAAAGAATAAAAGAATAAAAGAATAAAAGAATAAAAGAATAAAAGAATAAAAGAATAAAAGAATAAAAGAATAAAAGAATAAAAGAATAAAAGAATAAAAGAATAAAAGAATAAAAGAATAAAAGAATAAAAGAATAAAAGAATAAAAGAATAAAAGAATAAAAGAATAAAAGAATAAAAGAATAAAAGAATAAAAGAATAAAAGAATAAAAGAATAAAAGAATAAAAGAATAAAAGAATAAAAGAATAAAAGAATAAAAGAATAAAAGAATAAAAGAATAAAAGAATAAAAGAATAAAAGAATAAAAGAATAAAAGAATAAAAGAATAAAAGAATAAAAGAATAAAAGAATAAAAGAATAAAAGAATAAAAGAATAAAAGAATAAAAGAATAAAAGAATAAAAGAATAAAAGAATAAAAGAATAAAAGAATAAAAGAATAAAAGAATAAAAGAATAAAAGAATAAAAGAATAAAAGAATAAAAGAATAAAAGAATAAAAGAATAAAAGAATAAAAGAATAAAAGAATAAAAGAATAAAAGAATAAAAGAATAAAGAATAAAAGAATAAAAGAATAAAAGAATAAAAGAATAAAAGAATAAAGAATAAAAGAATAAAAGAATAAAAGAATAAAAGAATAAAAGAATAAAAGAATAAAAGAATAAAAGAATAAAAGAATAAAAGAATAAAAGAATAAAAGAATAAAAGAATAAAAGAATAAAAGAATAAAAGAATAAAAGAATAAAAGAATAAAAGAATAAAAGAATAAAAGAATAAAAGAATAAAAGAATAAAAGAATAAAAGAATAAAAGAATAAAAGAATAAAAGAATAAAAGAATAAAAGAATAAAAGAATAAAAGAATAAAAGAATAAAAGAATAAAAGAATAAAAGAATAAAAGAATAAAAGAATAAAAGAATAAAAGAATAAAAGAATAAAAGAATAAAAGAATAAAAGAATAAAAGAATAAAAGAATAAAAGAATAAAAGAATAAAAGAATAAAAGAATAAAAGAATAAAAGAATAAAAGAATAAAGAATAAAAGAATAAAAGAATAAAAGAATAAAAGAATAAAAGAATAAAAGAATAAAAGAATAAAAGAATAAAAGAATAAAAGAATAAAAGAATAAAAGAATAAAAGAATAAAAGAATAAAAGAATAAAAGAATAAAAGAATAAAAGAATAAAAGAATAAAAGAATAAAAGAATAAAAGAATAAAAGAATAAAAGAATAAAAGAATAAAAGAATAAAAGAATAAAAGAATAAAAGAATAAAAGAATAAAAGAATAAAAGAATAAAAGAATAAAAGAATAAAAGAATAAAAGAATAAAAGAATAAAAGAATAAAAGAATAAAAGAATAAAAGAATAAAAGAATAAAAGAATAAAAGAATAAAAGAATAAAAGAATAAAAGAATAAAAGAATAAAAGAATAAAAGAATAAAAGAATAAAGAATAAAGAATAAAAGAATAAAAGAATAAAAGAATAAAAGAATAAAAGAATAAAAGAATAAAAGAATAAAAGAATAAAAGAATAAAAGAATAAAAGAATAAAAGAATAAAAGAATAAAAGAATAAAAGAATAAAAGAATAAAAGAATAAAAGAATAAAAGAATAAAAGAATAAAAGAATAAAAGAATAAAAGAATAAAAGAATAAAAGAATAAAAGAATAAAAGAATAAAAGAATAAAAGAATAAAAGAATAAAAGAATAAAAGAATAAAAGAATAAAAGAATAAAAGAATAAAAGAATAAAAGAATAAAAGAATAAAAGAATAAAAGAATAAAAGAATAAAAGAATAAAAGAATAAAAGAATAAAAGAATAAAAGAATAAAAGAATAAAAGAATAAAAGAATAAAAGAATAAAAGAATAAAAGAATAAAAGAATAAAAGAATAAAAGAATAAAAGAATAAAGAATAAAGAATAAAAGAATAAAAGAATAAAAGAATAAAAGAATAAAAGAATAAAAGAATAAAAGAATAAAAGAATAAAAGAATAAAAGAATAAAAGAATAAAAGAATAAAAGAATAAAAGAATAAAAGAATAAAAGAATAAAAGAATAAAAGAATAAAAGAATAAAAGAATAAAAGAATAAAAGAATAAAAGAATAAAAGAATAAAAGAATAAAAGAATAAAAGAATAAAAGAATAAAAGAATAAAAGAATAAAAGAATAAAAGAATAAAAGAATAAAAGAATAAAAGAATAAAAGAATAAAAGAATAAAAGAATAAAAGAATAAAAGAATAAAAGAATAAAAGAATAAAAGAATAAAAGAATAAAAGAATAAAAGAATAAAAGAATAAAAGAATAAAAGAATAAAAGAATAAAAGAATAAAAGAATAAAAGAATAAAAGAATAAAAGAATAAAAGAATAAAAGAATAAAAGAATAAAAGAATAAAAGAATAAAAGAATAAAGAATAAAAGAATAAAAGAATAAAAGAATAAAAGAATAAAAGAATAAAAGAATAAAAGAATAAAAGAATAAAAGAATAAAAGAATAAAAGAATAAAAGAATAAAAGAATAAAAGAATAAAAGAATAAAAGAATAAAAGAATAAAAGAATAAAAGAATAAAAGAATAAAAGAATAAAAGAATAAAAGAATAAAAGAATAAAAGAATAAAGAATAAAAGAATAAAAGAATAAAAGAATAAAAGAATAAAAGAATAAAAGAATAAAAGAATAAAAGAATAAAAGAATAAAAGAATAAAAGAATAAAAGAATAAAAGAATAAAAGAATAAAAGAATAAAAGAATAAAAGAATAAAAGAATAAAAGAATAAAAGAATAAAAGAATAAAAGAATAAAAGAATAAAAGAATAAAAGAATAAAAGAATAAAAGAATAAAAGAATAAAAGAATAAAAGAATAAAAGAATAAAAGAATAAAAGAATAAAAGAATAAAAGAATAAAAGAATAAAGAATAAAAGAATAAAAGAATAAAAGAATAAAAGAATAAAAGAATAAAAGAATAAAAGAATAAAAGAATAAAAGAATAAAGAAAAGAATAAAAGAATAAAAGAATAAAAGAATAAAGAATAAAAGAATAAAAGAATAAAAGAATAAAGAATAAAAGAATAAAAGAATAAAAGAATAAAAGAATAAAAGAATAAAAGAATAAAAGAATAAAAGAATAAAAGAATAAAAGAATAAAAGAATAAAAGAATAAAAGAATAAAAGAATAAAAGAATAAAAGAATAAAAGAATAAAAGAATAAAAGAATAAAAGAATAAAAGAATAAAAGAATAAAAGAATAAAAGATAAAAGAATAAAAGAATAAAAGAATAAAAGAATAAAAGAATAAAAGAATAAAAGAATAAAGAATAAAAGAATAAAAGAATAAAAGAATAAAAGAATAAAAGAATAAAGAAAAGAATAAAAGAATAAAAGAATAAAAGAATAAAAGAATAAAAGAATAAAAGAATAAAAGAATAAAAGAATAAAAGAATAAAAGAATAAAAGAATAAAAGAATAAAAGAATAAAAGAATAAAAGAATAAAAGAATAAAAGAATAAAAGAATAAAAGAATAAAAGAATAAAAGAATAAAAGAATAAAGAATAAAAGAATAAAAGAATAAAAGAATAAAAGAATAAAAGAATAAAAGAATAAAAGAATAAAAGAATAAAAGAATAAAAGAATAAAAGAATAAAAGAATAAAAGAATAAAAGAATAAAAGAATAAAAGAATAAAAGAATAAAAGAATAAAAGAATAAAAGAATAAAAGAATAAAAGAATAAAAGAATAAAGAATAAAAGAATAAAGAATAAAAGAATAAAAGAATAAAAGAATAAAAGAATAAAAGAATAAAAGAATAAAAGAATAAAAGAATAAAAGAATAAAAGAATAAAGAATAAAAGAATAAAAGAATAAAAGAATAAAAGAATAAAAGATTAAAGAATAAAAGAATAAAAGAATAAAAGAATAAAAGAATAAAAGAATAAAAGAATAAAAGAATAAAAGAATAAAAGAATAAAAGAATAAAAGAATAAAAGAATAAAAGAATAAAAGAATAAAAGAATAAAAGAATAAAAGAATTAAAAGAATAAAAGAATAAAAGAATAAAAGAATAAAAGAATAAAAGAATAAAAGAATAAAAGAATAAAAGAATAAAAGAATAAAAGAATAAAAGAATAAAAGAATAAAAGAATAAAAGG
>OY979769.1:20101554-20148760 GCA_963855975.1 Andrena chrysosceles | reverse complement strand
TATATCCCCGAGAGCAGTAATTGGATTGAATCTGGTTTCCCAGAAGGTGTAAAATATAAATCATAACATAATTCGACCATACATAGAGCTACCTAGTGCTCCATTACAATAGATCAAGCGAATTTATCTCTTAGAAACATTTAATCACATTCAGGATATTTTCAAACTTATTCAAGGTTAAGTTCAAATTCTCTGTGATGTTGAGCCGATTTCTTTCCTGCGAGAACTTAGGGTTAACTTCATATGGTTTTCACATCTAGACATCTCATATTATACATCTAACTTAATTTATACTCGGTGCCTACAAAACGCTATACCAAGCTAGCACACATACGAGCTGCTTGAAAAAATCGTGCTAAACGAAACAGATTCAAGCGGCTCGAAATAATCGAGCTACCCGAAACACATTCGAGCGGCTCGAAAAAATCGAGCTACCCGGAACACATTCGAGCGGCTCGAAGAAATCGAGCTACTCGAAACATTCGGGTTACCCGAAACCGTTCGAGTCTCGGCTCGGCTCGGATATTCGGGCCGAGCCGGGCTCGGCTCGGTTGTTTCGAGTCTCGAAACAGCTCTAATCTATACCTCTTATTACGCATTTCGAATAGCATACTGTTAGCAAAGTATCGGAACAGCGCACGTCATAGGATCGGACACTCGCGTACTGTCTTAGATTTAGTTTAAGAGACTTTAAATGATAACGCCTATGTTAAATTTACAATATTTACACTTTTTACAATAAAGGTCCGTTATGCTCGTTTATATGTTTGATTGCAGCTCTAATTTTACTTAACAGCACTAATTCCTACGCTGTAGGCAATTTCTATTTAAGCGGCAGCAAAGCACGTGAATTCGGCTCGAATCCACGAAAGGCGAAGCAATTTAAGCGAATCTTTAGCAAGCGAAAGTGTTTTAGAAACGTATTACCTGGTGGACGGCTCGTCGACAAGTAGATCGAGGAAATCTTGCTCGATTTCCTCGAATCCGCGTGCTCTCCCCCTTCCATCGATCGGTGATCGATGCTCCACATGAACAAGAGGGGGGGGGTAGGACAATGCGTCACCACGCCTGAGTTAGCTAGATCTCGGGAGATGGCGCGATAAGTACGATTTCTCGAACATTTCCCGCCCGCCATTCATAATCCGATGAATGAATATACTATAGGCGTAACGGGGATTGGCTGAGATGCCATGGCGTGATCGCTCGCGGCTCGCGGCACCACCGCCCAGTCCATGTGGAATTCGCTCATCGATTTGATCCGGTTGTAGCTCTATAATCCAATTATCTCTTACCATCAAAGAAATCTATATATATGTGACTTAAAGTGGTGTAATTGAAGTGGAATTTGTCGATTCGGCAGTCTGAATAAGAGGTAAGTAAATTAACTTAACGATAGGTCTAATAAACTCCGAGCGCGCAGTCTTTACGTGGGCAACACGTGTTAATCCGTCCGGCCCGGGGATCAACCGCGTGATCCGTGCGAGTGGCCACTTGTTAGGTGGCAGGAGCTCATTTTTAAGAATGCAAAGGTCCCCAACTCGCGGTTGGGGGTGAGGTCGCGTCCATTTATTGCGGGCTTGGAGGGATTGTAAATACTCGCGTGACCAATTACGCCAAAATTGCAGCCTCATGTGCTGCAGAAGATGCCAGCGAGATAAGCGGGACCTGGGGACGTCTTCCACTGGTGGATCGGGAACGGCGAGAAGGGCATCGCCGATCAAGAAGTGTCCTGGTGTGAGGGCCGTGACGTCTCCCGGATCATCGCTCAGCGGTTGCAGCGGTCGTGAATTCAAGCAAGCCTCCACTTGAGTAAGTAGAGTCGTCATTTCTTCAAATGTGAGATGTTGATCACCCACGACCCTTCGTAGATGGTGTTTAGTGGACTTGACGGCCGCCTCCCAGATTCCCCCGAAGTGCGGGGCAGCAGGTGGGTTGAACCGCCAGGTGATGCCGTCGTTGAGTAGGTGGGCCTGTATAACCTCACTTTTGCTGCTGAGGTGTTCCAGGCTCCGGAGTTCCCGTGCTGCGCCCACAAAGTTGGTGCCTCGGTCGCTGTGGATGGTGGAGCAGAGGCCCCGCCTCGAGGTAAAGCGCCGCAATGCCGCGAGGAAGGCTTCCGTACTATAATCAGAGGCGACTTCAAGGTGAACAGCACGAGTGGTTAGACAGATAAATACCGCAACGTAGCCCTTGTGTGTCCGCTGGCCCCTGCCTCGAGAAGCTAACAGGGTGAATGGCCCAGCATAATCCAGGCCCACTTGCAGGAAGGGCCGTGCTGGGGTGACTCGGTACGCTGGCAGATTCCCCAGCAGCTGCTGGCCGGGCGCAGCCCGCCAACGTAGACAAGTGACACAGTGATGAATGTGAGACTTGACCCTCTGTCGGCCGCCCAGGTGCGTCGGAATGTTATCCAGCTGTAAGGTCCCTTTCGTGACGGTCACCAGTCGGCTCAGCAGGGCAGCAGCGCACAGCTCGAGCCTTGGGAGCGTGACTCGTTGCAGTGGAGCCACTTTCGTCTTGGAGGTAACCAAGTGCGCCTGCGCGTGATCGTCGTGGTCCACGACGCGTAGATATACCACGGCGGCGAAGGCTCTCTCCGAAGCATCCGCAAATCCATGGAGCTCCAAATTCTTGACCATGGGATGTAGTCCAAGCCAGCGTGGCACGCGGACCTCTGCCAGGCTCGGCAGATCCGCTAGAAATTGGGTCCACTCTCTTCCGTTCGCCGACGGTAGTGTGGTGTCCCAATCTATCTTCAACAACCAAAGAGATTGTAGGAATATCTTTGCCTTTATAGTTACCGGCGCCAGAAATCCCAGAGGGTCGAAGATCCGAGCGATGCGGGAGAGGACTGTGCGACGGGTAACTGCTGGGGTAGCGTGCTCCTCCGCTACCCGGACTCGAAACTCGTCCTCGCTCACGTTCCAATGGACGCCCAAGGCCGTGTGTAGTGTGCCTTCCTCCCAGTTGACGGCCGATGGGACCTTTTCGCCTGGTAGCGCCTTTAGCAATGTGGGTGCGTTAGATACCCACTTCCTCAAATTGAAGCCGCCCGCCCTGCAGAGCAGGCGCAGCTCCTCTTGGATCTCGCGTGCCTCCTCTTCTTCGTCGGCTCCAGTAAGCACGTCGTCCATGTAGATTTCCTTTTCCAGGATCGCAGCAGCCCGTGGAAACCTGGAGCGTTCGTCCTGAGCCAGTTGTCGCAGCGTGCGAATGGCCAGGTAAGGGGCACAGGCCAGTCCGTAAGTAACGGTATTTAGCTCGTAATCGCTGATTACTTCCTCTTCACGTCGTCGCCAAAGCAATCTTTGGAATCGGCGGTCCTCAGGGTGCACGATAATCTGCCGAAACATTTTCTCTATGTCGGCAGTCAAGCAAATCCGATGTACTCGCCAGCGTAGCAACACTTGCAGAAGACCCGGTAGCAGGTTGGGTCCCACCAGCAGAAGGTTGTTCAACGACTTCCCGGAACTGGTCGCGTAGGAGCCATTGAACACCACCCTTAGCTTCGTGGTAGTGCTGCTCTCCTTCAAGACCCCGTGGTGCGGCAGGTAATAGCATTCGCTATCTGGATAAATATGGGTGGTTTTAGACATGTGTATTAACTCTTCGTACTCACGTAGAAAAGAGTGATAGGCCTCCTTGAAGTCGGTGTTCCTGCTGCACTTGGATTCCATCCGGTGAAGCATACGGACGGCCCCGGCTCGGGACTCGCCCAGTCCCTGCGTCTCCTTGAACGGGAGGCGCACCATATAGCGCCCAGAAGGAAGTCGCCGGTGAGTGGTCGTGAAGTAATCTTCACACTCCTGGTCCTCAGCGTTGAGAGTAGTCGTCACCTTCACTTCTTCTTGCTCCCAGAATCGTTGGACCATCGGCATGAGGTCTTCCTCCATTGTGCACTTCAGCGTGACGAGCCCACTCGTAGCACGTGGGTCATCGCGGTTGGAAGTTTTAGCAAGACCAGAAATGATCCAACCCAGGGACGTCTTTTGGGCAATGGGCTCGCCCTCTTGCCCCTTGCGAAAACCGTCCCTCAAAATCAGGGAGTAGACGTCGGCACCCAGTAGGACATCGATTTGGGTGCTGTCCGTGAAGTCCGGATCCGCCAGTGGGAGGTGAGTCCAAACATTCGTTCGCTGCTTGACCTGTGGAGTGTAGGCCGTGATCCGAGGCAGCACCAACGCCGTGGTCGTCTGCCGGGAGCCGTCGCCTCCATGTGGCGTGAACTCAAGCTGGATGCTTCCACGTACTCGCTCCTTCCGCTGGTTGCCGATGCCGATTAGATGAACGTTCGAAGGTCGCCTTGGTAATCTTAGTAGCTGCGCCAAAGCTTCCGTAGCAAGAGAGACTTCGCTTCCCTGATCGATAAGAGCCCTCACCAATCTTGGCTCGCCGTCCGGAGAACGCACCACGATCCTGGCGGTAGCTAGTAAAACAGGTGGGAAGCACACCGTAGCGCGAGGGAGGCCCTCCCTCGTCTCGGACCTCCCCAAATTAACTGAAACCTCTGAAGTCTCGGCTGGAGCACGAATGGGGGACGCTTCGTGAATTGAAGTATGGTGTCTTTGCTGGCACTCCTGACACCGCTTATCGCATTTACAATCGGCGACGCGATGTTTCCCCAAGCAATTGAAGCATAGGCGTTTGGCTAACAAGACCTCTTTGCGCTCTCTCGCGCTCTTGGCCTTGTAGTCCGCGCAAAATAGGATGAAATGACCAGCGCCACAGAGACTGCACTGGTCAGAGGAGCCCTTCGATTTGCTCACCTGATGAACTTTGGCGTTTCTTTGTGTTCCAGCTGACTTTGACGCCTTTCCCGCCGGACTAGCACGCTGCTCTTCCAAGGCCTCCACAGCGTTGACGCGTCCCTCTAAGAAGTCCCTCACTTGCTCGAAGGTCGATGGAGCCTTCGCTTTGCTATGCTGAACCTCCCATTCGCGCCTGGATTGTGGATCGAGTCTCTCGATGACCAAATGCACGAGCCAGTCGCCGCTGGCATCAAATGGCCTGTTCATGGCAGCTAGGGCTTCCACCGAGTCGCACAGGGTATAGTAGAAATTCTTGAGGTCAGGCCCTGACTCTCGTGTAAGCGTGGGTAAGTTAAAGATGGCGGCCATTAGCGATTTAACCGATAACCGCTGGTTATCGTAGCGTCTTTCTAATAGTTTCCACGCAGCTTCGAAATTTTCCTCACGCACCGGCATGTTACGCAGAAGTTTGGCAGCATCTCCTGTAAGGGCGCCTCGCAGGTAATGTAGGCGCTCCGCATCCGTCAAGGACGGCTCGTTTGTAACGAGGGAGTTGAAGAGTCCACGAAAAGATGGCCACTCTCTGTGTCTCCCATCGAATTCAGGAAGTGGTATTCTCGGCAAAGAAGCCCTGGTACGAACGCTAGCTCCTTCCGGCAGAGAGTCGTCTCGGGACATGCGCTCGAATGTTCGAGCTACGACTCTCTCCAGCTTGGTAAGTTCTTCTAGTTTGTCGACTAGAAGGGCCTCTTGTTGGAGGAACTCTTCTTCCGTGTCCGAAGGTTCGGGATCTTTGAAATACTGGTCGTCCATGATGTCAGGGTCATCGGCCAGGTTCATTAATTTGTCGTGTTGGACTTGGAATTTGGCCCAATTCGCGCGAAGAGCCTCCAGTCTCGTAGATACAGTGCCCTTTGTTATTTTAGCAGATCCTAACTTCTTAAGATTATCGTACGCGCGCGATATTCTATAGGTTAGATCGCGTTGGCTCTTTATAAGACCGCTCATTGTTTCAGAGGTCACGCACGACGGTTAATCACAACACGCGCGAGGAATCCCGAACGTTCCAGAATCACAGAATCCAACGG
Organism: Andrena chrysosceles; assembly: GCA_963855975.1. NCBI lineage: Eukaryota > Metazoa > Arthropoda > Insecta > Hymenoptera > Andrenidae > Andrena > Andrena chrysosceles. Next base: position 20,142,924 of record OY979769.1, on the reverse strand, counting down.
CGCCGATCCGGCTCGAAGGACCAAAAAATGTTAGAAAAGTATCGGAACAGCGCACGTCATAGGATGGGACACTCGCGTACTGTCTTAGATTTAGTTTAAGAGACTTTAAATGATAACGCTTATGTTAAATTTACAATATTTACACTTTTTACAATAAAGGTCCGTTATGCTCGTTTATATGTTTGATTGCAGCTCTAATTTTACTTAACAGCACTAATTCCTACGCTGTAGGCAATTTCTATTTAAGCGGCAGCAAAGCACGTGAATTCGGCTCGAATCCACGAAAGGCGAAGCAATTTAAGCGAATCTTTAGCAAGCGAAAGTGTTTTAGAAACGTATTACCTGGTGGACGGCTCGTCGACAAGTAGATCGAGGAAATCTTGCTCGATTTCCTCGAATCCGCGTGCTCTCCCCCTTCCATCGATCACCGATCGATGGAAGGGAGGTAGGATCGATGCTCCACATGAACAAGAGGGGGGGGGTAGGACAATGCGTCACCACGCCTGAGTTAGCTAGATCTCGGGAGATGGCGCGATAAGTACGATTTCTCGAACACATACACTCTATTGTTTAGTCTCCTGCACTGTTACTATACTCGCGTGACCATGAATCACTCATATTCTGATGCTACGTGATCGCTTTTAGGCATATGCGTATTATTCTTAACAGTTTACCTTCGATCATTATCGCAAACAGAAGCTCGCCGCTGCCCGCTTTGAATTTCGCGGTCTCGAGATAGCGCACACACCGCTGCTGCGCTTTATTCTCGGAAGTGCACCTGCCACCGTTACGGTTCTATGTTTTCGTTGTGTTTTTGACACCATGCAGGTTTCGACTTGCATCATCTTCTACGCGTCGTCGTATCACCGTATGTTTTTTCTGACCTTCGACAACGAGAGAGAGATGTTCAAAATATCGTACCTCTCTCACGCTCCTTGATCAAACGTCGCCGCTGTCCGCTTTGAATTTCGCGGTCTCGAGATAGCGTACACACCGCTGCTGCGCATTATTCTCGGAAAGTGACCTTCGGTATCCGTATGTTTTTGACTATGGTCCTAGAGAGCGAGAGAGACAGACCTCTCCCTCTCATACACCCGATTCAAGGGGTGCGATATGGCTTTGAGGCGATAAGAGGGTTGCGGATCGCTTCATACGACGCGTGACGTGTCACCGAGGTATCCCCTCAACCTGCTTTCAAGGCCCATTCCCCCTCCACTGATCCAGGGTCGCGGTCCCCACCTCCACGAGTCGCGGTCCCCCCACCCGCTTCCCCCTCGCCGCCGCTGCGGTTCCCCTCGCCCCGCTTCACCCCCTCACCATGCGTTGATCCAGAATCGGCTTAGTATACCTACTGGTGACATCTCCAGGTACTCTATGCAGACGAATTTTTTACGCATAGTTGCCACATTCTCTGTTCTCTCTGTCTCTGCCGCGCTGTTGTCACAGTTCTTTCTATCCAGAATTCTTGAAGGAATGCGGCACGAGATCTGCGTCTAGCGTCAGAGCCTCGCTGAACGTAAAGGAGGATATCAATAATGAAAGATAGAGAGGTTGGGTAGTGAAGTTAGGAAACATGGCAATGAAACAATACTAATTTGCGTATTTTTTATTTATACGTAGAAGGATGTAATATTTTGTATAATCAATGTGCAATTGAAGGGTCGGATGCAATAAGGGGATTTGCACTCGAAAATGAGAAAATTTATTGTTCAAACGGTAAAAATGATTTGAAAATTAAATGTTATTAAACTGGATTTTAAAAAATATAGTGGTGTAAAGCTCGTCACGCCACACATTTTTCTATTTACAGTTTTTTTATCGAATCATTAGTATTCGAGATAAAAATTATAAACAAAAAAATTTCTTCGACCAAAGTCAATATCTTTTTCAATTTATGTTTATAATGATTTTGGACGATGAAAAATTTTTTGTTTATAATTTTTAGCTCGAATACTAATAATTGGATAAACAAACTGTAAATAGGAAAAATGTGTGCCGTGACGAGCTTTACAACAATATATTCTTTAAAATCCAGTTTAACACAATTTAATTTTACAATTTTCCTTAGCGTTTGAACAATTCTTTTTTGCATTTGCGAGCGCTAGTCCCCTTATTGCATCCGAGCCTTCAATTTACTCGCGTGATCGTATAATCCGCGAGTACAAGTGCCATTGCTGGCACTTATGACCACTGACAGGGTCCGATAGAATTTATTACTTGCTTCATTTTCTTAGTAAAGTTACGCCGGCGTGAATTGACTCGCGTGATCGTACGATCCGCGAGAACAAGTGCCATTGCTCTTTCGCTTTTTCAAGCTTTTCGGTTCTTCTTTTGCTCTTTCTGCTAGTATAAATTGTGGCTCCCGAATAGGCATGCACCTATTGTGCCGACTATCTATTAATTCGGGTAGCATGCATTCTAAATAAAATTGAACCAGTTTTGGCTCCATTTCTCTTTTCCAAAACGCATCATCTCTCTCTACTTTTATAGATTTCAGCCCCTTCGGGGTCTGTAGCGTGCATAATATTGAATTTCGAGCGGAGCAGAAGGCGACCAGGTATAGAGTCATAAAGTTCAACTGAAGGTTTCGTGGCCGTTGGATTTTGCCAGGCGACGAAACCTCCCCTGTCTCAGGACTCGGGGTTTTTCCTGATTTTGCACGCGGTACGCGTTTCCTTCGGTTTCGGAAGGAACGCGACCGTTGACCAGGCATTCGGTTGGTAGTCAGCATCTTGAGCGGTTGTGCTCTTAGCTCGTCAATAATTTCTCTAGAAAAGTTTTGGTGTTATATTTTAAAATAAACTATATATATACTTTGTTGAGTTTAATTAAGACGCTTAATTAATTACAACCCTCACGTCTCCCACCTCAAATTGGTGACCCCGACGTGATTCAGTCGGAAAGAGGTGAACGTAGAGGGTTAGCCGAATCGTTTTCTTTTCCCCGCTGTTCGTGTGTGAGTGACGATGCCGCTTAATGACGAGAAAGATAACGCGCCGAACACTCCAGTCGGTACGAGCAGTGATGGTGGAAGTGTGAGTTTGCTTACGCATCACTCATTAAGGATACCACAGTTCTGGCCACACAAGATCGTGTTGTGGTTCAGGCTATTGGAGGCGCAGTTTGCGTCCGCGCGCGTCACGAGTGATGAGACCAAGTTCAACATCACTATCGCGAATCTCGGCGAAAAATATATAGAGCAGGTCGAGGATGTGGTGATTAATCCGCCTGCTACTGAACAATATGAACACTTGAAACGCGAAGTGAACAAACGGCTCACTGAGTCTGACGGTATGCGTGTGAGAAAACTATTATGTTCATGTTTATTTTGCTTCCCCTTGGGGATTACAATCCGCCCCATTCCACTTCCTCTTACACCTACATTTCCCTTAAACCTATTCCTTACATCTATTCCTTATATCTACGCCTTACACCTATTTCCTTAGCCTACTCGCCTCTTATTCCATTCTCTCTTACTCTACTCGTTAGCTCGCCCGCTCGCCCGCTCGCTCCCTCCCCTCCGCCACGCATGCCTCTCACTCCTCCCTCCCTTACCCCTCGGCCCCCGCTTCCGTACGCCACCATTCACTCCCATTCCTTCCTCCATCACTCCCATATTCCCCCTTCCCCTCTCCTATCCTCCACTATCCTAATCCACTCTTCCCCTCCTCCCTCGTCATCCATTACTTCCCCCACTCTCTCCTGCCACCCCCCCTCCTCCCATCCCATGCACTCCTCCCACACATGCTCCCATGTTTCCTCTTTCCATCCACATATCCTACACTTCCTCCTCTCCTCCTCCTCCCAATACCTCCCTCCCCTCATCTCATTACCCAGTCTAAACCTCGCCACCCTTTGCCACCTGCTTTCCCCCCATCCCTTCCTCAGGTACCCTGGTATCCCCACCCCCTTCACCACCTTATACCACCTGTTGTACTCCGAGTCTCTTATCCTTTCCCACCTCTCCTCCTCCTGCATTCTTCTCTCCCTACCCACCAACTCCTCTCCCCTCAGCTCCCCTCTTCCCCTCATTCCTTCTATCCCCTCTATTGTCCACCCCCTTCCTTCATAGTATTCCTTCCTTTCCTTCTCCCATCCCCCCAGGGCTTTTCCCCTCCTTGCCCTCCCTTTAATCTCCTCCCAACACCTCCTTGCCAACTCCCCCCCACCCCCCTCCTCCAGCTTCCTTTCGTACCCCCATGCCCTCATCCCCGCCTTTCCTCTCAACATCTCCCTCTGCAGCTCCTCCCTTACCAAATACCCTGGTGTGTGTCTCTCTACTCCCAGCACCCATCTCAGGTATCTTTCCTCCAGTTTCTCCACTCTGCCCCTTCCCTTCCATCCCCATATCTCTACTCCATAGCTCACCGTAGCCCACACTAACTTGTCGAAGAGCCATACCCTCCTCCCCCAATCCTTCCCAAACCTCCTCTTTCCTATCCCCCACACCTGCCCCATTACCGCTGCCCACTTCCTCACTCTCTCCTCTATGTGCGCCTCCTGCCCCCCATTCCTCATCAACACATACCCCAAATATTTAAATTTTTTCACCTCCTCCACCACCTTTCCCTTCCACCTCCACGTCACCTTCTTCCATCTCCCCCCTTTTGTACACCTCATTATCTTTGTCTTTCCCACGTTCAGCTGCAATCCTTTCCTATCCAGGTACCTTTCCAGTTTTCCCATCATCCCTCTCATTCCTTCTTCCTCTTCCGCAAGCACCGCGATATCGTCCGCGTATGCCATTGTGTATATTTTCTTCCCCCCCACCTTCACTCCCCCCCCCCACCCTCCTTTCTCCATCTCCTCATCTATATCCGCCAGCAATATCATGAACAGGCTAGGGCTCAGTGGGCACCCCTGCCTCACCCCCCTTGCCGTCCAAAAGTCCTTTCCCTCCTTTTCCCCCACCCTCACTCTGCATATCGTCTCTCCTAACACTTCCTCACACCTCCTCACCAACCCCTCCCTCACTCCTCTCTCCCTCATTGCCCTTACCAGCACCTCCCTGTCGACCGAATCGAACGCCGCCTTCATGTCCACAAAAAGCACTATTAGCCTCCCTCCTTTTCTCTCCACCTGCCTGTTAATCAGGTAGTTCATTACGTATGCACTATCCACACATCCCATCCCCCTCCTAAAACCCGCCTGGCTCGGTGGCAAAATCCCCTTTTCCTCCACCTCCTTCCTCAGCCTCTCCGCTAATACCGACGCGTATACCTTGTACGCCGTCAGTGTTACCCCTCTGTACTCATCCACCCTTTTTCCCACCCCTTTTTTCACAACCGGCACCACCACTCCTACCTTCCACTCTTCCGGCCATCCCTCCCCTTTCCATACCCTATTACATACCTCCCACAACCATTCCTCCACCTCCTCCCCTCCGTACTTCCATACCTCATTCGGTATTCCGTCCCCTCCCATCGCCTTTCCGTCTTTCAATCCCCTCAGCACCCTTCTTATCTCCTCTTTCTCTATATCCCCCTCCTCATGCTCTCCTTCCTTCTACCCCCCTTCTTACCTTCCACTCCACTCCCCCCAGCAGCTCCCTAAAGTACTCTTCCCATTCCTCCATCTTTATCTCTTCACTTACCCCCCTTCTCTTCTTCCTTTCTCTATTTAGCACCTTCCATACTTGTCCCTCATTCCTTACCCCCTCCAGCTCCTTCTCCCATCTTTCCACCTCCTTTTTCTTCTTCTCCTCACACAGCCTCCTATACTCCTTTCTTCTCTCTGCATACATTTTCCCATCCCCTCCTTTTCTTCTCCACCTTCTCAGCTCCTGCCTCACCCTCCCTTTCTTCTCTCTACACTCCATGTCCCACCATCCCCCATTCTTTCCCCTGTTCTCCCCATTCCCTGCTTTCCCCATTGCCCCTTTTACTCTTTTCTTCAGCTCCGCCCATTCTTCCTCTATTCCTCTCTGTCTCACCTCTCTTTTTCCAAACTTCTCCACGAATGCCTCCTTGCCGTCCACTGTCCATTTTCCCCTCCCCTCCCTCCTTGCCCCACCTTTCTTCATCCCTTCCTCCTGTCCCCCCTCTTCCCCCCTCAGCCAAACTATTACCGGTTGGTGATCCGAGTCTATTCTCTTCCCTACCTCCATCTTGTCTACCCCCTCCCTCATTTCCTCATTCCCCAAAACGTAATCTATCACCGAGTTCCCCCTCCCCCCTGTGTATGTCCATTCACCCTCCTCGTCCCCCACTTCGTTTCCATTAAGAATTCCCCACCCCCTCTCCCCCAAGTACCTGCATAGCCTCCTCCCATCTCCTCCTATCACCACCTTATCCTTCGATCTCCTGCTTCCCATTTCTCCTCCCCCCTCCTCTTCCCCTTCTCCCATCCTTCCCCCTACCTCTCCTGTCCTCGCATTAAAGTCCCCCCCAATCACCACCCTCACTCCCTCCTCTCTCTCCTCTGTCCACCTCTCCAGTTCCTCCAACTTCCTTTGCAAGTCCCTGTTTACATACACCCCTACAACTCTCCACCAACTCCCCCCCAATTTCACCTTCCTCATCAATATCCCTTCACTCTCCTTTTCCTCTCCCTGCTCTACTTCCAATCCCTTTCTCACACCCATTATCATCCCTCCCATCGCCCTTCCCTTTTTACTCTCCCTCCTGGCCCATTGTTTTTCCCATACGTAGCCCGTCGCTAACCTCCCCCTTACGTACTCCCATTCCCTTTCCTCCATCCAAGTTTCGCTCAATACTATTACATCCCACTCCTCCAGCCCTCTCCAAAAATCTTCGTCCTTGTTCCTCACCCCTGCCACGTTCCAGAACACTATCTTATACCCTCCTTTTCCTCCTATCTCCCTCCCCCTTTATTCTCCATCGCTTCCCCTCTTTCCCTCACCCCTCGTTTCCCTGCCCCTCCAACCACCTTTCTCCTAACTCATCCCACCTCCTCATCTTTCCGTTAACCCACATTTTCATGTATCCTGTCTGTACTTTCTTCCCTCTCTCCCTTTCCCTCTCCGCCTCTCTTTCCACCTTCCACCTCGCCCTCCTTTCCTCCTCCGTTAAATCGTCATCTACTCTTTCCCTCCTCCCTTTCAGTTTTCTCCTCGCCTCCATCACCTTCCTCTTCTCCTCCCTCCCCTCCAGTTTCACCAGCACCACCCCGTTCTGTGTCTTCCCTGTTCTCCCTACCCTTCTCACTTCCTTTATCCCTCTCTCATCCACCCCCAATCTTGCCCATAACTTATTCACCTCCTTCTCCACCTCCTCCCCTTCTAGCTCCACCCCCCTTATCACCACATTGTTTCTTCTCTCCTCCCTCTCCTTCTTATCCTGTCTCAGCTCCATCCTTCTCAGCCTCATCCTACACTCCTCCATCTCTACTCCCTCCCTCTGACTCCCTTTCCCCCCTCCCTTCCTTCTCTTTTTCCCACCTCTCCATCTTCTCTATCATCACCTCCATCCTCTCTTCCCTCTCCCCCATTCTCTCCACCTTTTCTTCCATCTTTTCCCTCCTCTTTTTCTCCTCCCTCCTTTCCTCCTCCCACCTCCTCCTTTCCTCTCTCCATTCTTCCATCTCCTTTCTTCTTTCCTCCCTCTCCTTCCTCATCTCCTCTCTCACCTCCCTCATCTCCTTCTTCATCTCCTCCTTCTCCTCCCTTATTTCCTTCATCATCTCCCTTATCATACTCATCACATTTCCCAGCCCTTCTTTCTCTTCTCTTCCCTCCCCTTTCTCCCCTCCCTCCGGTGACCTCTTCGTCTTCACACTTTTCTTGACCCCCGCCCCCTTTGCCCCTCCTCCCCTCCGTCCTCCCCCTCCCTCTCCTTCCTCTTTTTCCCCCAATACAATTCCAAGCTACCCGCACCGCTACTCACGCTACCCGCACTACTTATACTGTCCCTCCTTCGCCTTTCCTCCCCTTTCATCTTTCCTTTCTCCTTCATTGTCTCCTCCCCATTCCCCTTCCCCCCTTCTGTCCCCTTGTCCTCCTCCATTTATTCTCCTCCTCTCGTTCCACTCCCTCTTCCCTCTTATCTCTTCCCTTTTACCCTTTTCCCTCTTCCTTTCTTTTCTTCCTCCTCCTTTCTACAACTTTTCAAATCTCCCGCCACTCTGACCACTCTTTCCACGTTCCTCTCCTGTCCACTAGATCCCGTTCTACTCCTTTTCACATCTCCCGCCTTTCTGACCACTCTTTCCTCGTTCCTCTCCTGTCCACTAGACCTCTTCCTACTTCTTTTCAAATCTCCCGCCTCTCTGACAACTCTTTCCTCGTTCCTCTCCTGTCCACCAGATCCCTCTACCTGCTCCTCTACCTTTCTCTTCCCGCCAACCAACACCTCTCTCACTACCTAACCTCCAATACTCTCACTTATCTCTCCTCGTGCCTCAACACCCACACTCCCTGCCCTTCCACCTTCACCCTTCACAGCCCCACACCTCTCTCCCACCTTCTCCACTCACCCTCTATCCACCCCCACACCACTTTCACACACTCTTCCCTCACTTAGCCAGCACTCCAAACACACACTTCTACCACGCTCGCGTCCGGAAACGGAAGTCCGTGAGAAAACTATTAGAGAGTGAGGAAATCGGTGATCGGACGCCTTCCCAGTTTTTCCGGGATTTAAAGAAGCTGGCCACCCCATCGGTTCCGGACGAGTTTATATTAACATTGTGGAAGAACCGTCTGCCGCCCAATACGCAGCGAGTTTTGGCTGCAACCACAGATTCGAACATTACTGTTCTGACGGAGATGGCGGATCGGATCCACGAAATTCGACCGGAGTAGGGACGACTCGCTGCAGTTCACCAGGAGCCGGCGAACAGCGAGTTGGCGGAAATACGTGAGCAGTTGAAAAAGTTGCAAGAACAAATCGCGGCCATGTCCGTTAAGCGTCAGCGATCTTTCAACCGATCATGTCAACGCAGCCGATCCCGCAGCCGGGAGAAAGGAGGACTGTGCTGGTATCACTCCAAATATAAAACTCGAGCAACAAAGTGCGTTTCCCCGTGTTCGTGGATTCCGGGAAACGAGAAGAGCCGTCCGTGAACGTGGCGCACGACGACGGTTCCAGGTCTCGCCGCATCTTAGTGACTGATAAAAAGTCAAAGATTGCCTACCTGGTAGATACGGGGGCGGATTTATGTGTATTTCCCCGTCACCGAGTACGCGGACCGGTGGAAAAATCCGAATATGAACTTTTCGCGGCCAACGGCACGAGTATTCCAACGTACGGCACTCTAGGGTTAAATTTGAACCTCTCCCTACGTCGCGATTTCCCATGCCGTTTTGTGGTGGCCGACGTGGGCGTACCCATCATCGGTATGGATTTTCTGAGCCATTATGGCCTTCTTGTAGATCCGCGAAACAGGCGTTTAATCGATGTGGAGACGAATTTGTCGACTAGTGGTTACGCGGCCAACACCAATGTCCCTAGTGTTAAAACGATCATTGCCGACTCAGTGTATCACCAGCTTCTGGCTAAATACCCTGAGTTGACTCGGCCACCGGGTTTCGGAAAAGGGACAGTCAAACACCGCGTCAGACATCACATCAAGACGACGCCAGGACCGCCGATACACAGCAAGCCACACCGCCTTGCCCCTGACCGTTACCGGCAGGTAAAAGCGGAATTTGATCTGATGATCAAATTGGGAATCATCAGGCCGTCGAAAAGTCCATGGTCGTCACCGCTACACGTCGTGCCGAAAGAAGACGGCACTTTGCGACCCTGTTGGGATTATCGGGGACTTAATGCCCGCACCATTCCGGACTTTCGGTGTTGAAGAAATAATATTTCTCGGATATACGGTAAACGTTGATGGAATTAAACCATTAGCTAAGCGCGTCGAAGCCATTGTCGACTTTCCAAAGCCCGCGACCATTAAACAGCTTCGAGGGTTTCTTGGTATGATAAATTTCTATCGGCGTTTCATACCAGGAGCCGCGAAAATTTTACAACCGTTGAACGATCTGCTCAAGGGTTCAAAAAAGGGCAACGCGCCTATTTCCTGGACGGAAGAGGCAGAGAACGCTTTCAATGGTTCAAAGCAGGCGCTCGTAAATGCTACGATGTTAGCTCACCCTGTACCGGGCGCGCCGATTAGTATTGTAGTAGATGCATCGGATTTTGCTATTGGCGCAGCTTTGCAACAACGCGTAGGGGATGACTGGCAACCGTTAGGTTTTTTCACTAAATCTTTATCTTCGTCGCAGCAAAAATATAGTGCGTACGACCGTGAACTTCTTGCTATGTATAGCGCGGTCAGACATTTTCGACATGCTGTGGAAGGGAGAGATTTTATCATTTTTTACTGATCATAAACCATTGGTTTATGCTTTTAATCAAAATCTAGACAAGTGTTCGCCACGTCAATTTCGCCATTTAGACTACATTGGTCAATTTATGACAGATATTCGATATATTAAAGGTTTGGACAATAGTGTAGCCGACGCGTTGTCTCGTGTTGAGGCGATTGAAAAGCCTTTCGACCATCATGCGATGCGAGTGTTTTTAAGTTAAAAAAGGTTCGTTTTCCTGACCACGGAATTGAAATTTATTGCGATACAGCGAACGACGTTGTACGACCGTATGTCCCGAAGCTATTGCGGCGTAGAATTTTTAATGCATTGCATGGTCTTTCGCATCCCAGTATACGGGCTACGCAGAAGCTGGTTACAGGCCGTTTTGTCTGGCCAGCGATTAATAAGGATTGTCGTGATTGGACGCGACAATGTATTCCGTGTCAACGGTGCAAAGTCACGAGACATGTATCAGCACCTGTTGGAAAATTTGAAGATTTAGCCGGTCGCTTCGAACATGTACATATTGATATTATTTATATGCAACCCGCGCAGGGGTACAGGTATTGTCTTACCTGTATCGACCGTTTTTCGCGTTGGCCGGAGGTAATACCCATCGCCGATATGGAAGCCTCGACTGTCGCTTCAGCTTTTCTTTCGACGTGGATCGCTCGTTTTGGTGTACCGTTGCGAATAACATCTGATCAAGAATGCCAATACGAGTCGAAATTATTTGAGGAACTATGTAGATTGCTCGGTGCCAAGCATATTCGGACATCTGCCTATCACCCACAGGCTAACGGGATGGTGGAAAGGCTGCATCGGCAGTTGAAGGCAGCGATTAAGTGTCACGACACTAGTAACTGGGTCGAAGTTCTACCCATTGTTTTATTAGGTATCCGAACGGCAATCAAGGAAGATTTGAAAGCAACAGCGGCCGAATTGGTTTATGGCACCGGGGTTCGTTTACCTGCGGAATTTTTTCTATCTAGCGAGCGAGAGGCAAATTCGGAGTTTATCGAGCGTTTAAAAAAACGGGTAAATGATGTGAAACCACGGCAGGTCAGCCGGCATGGCATGGGGAAAACTTTTGTATTTAAAGAGCTTTCTACGTCACCGTATGTTTTCTTGCGTCATGATGCCGTTAGAGGTCCGTCTCAACCACCTTATGATGGACCATACAAAGTAGTGGAACATGGTGACAAAAATTTTACAATTTTAATTAATAATACGCGTGTAAAGGTTTCTATTGATAGATTGAAACCCGCTTTTGTTGTTTCGGACGATATTGAGCGGTATGCCGAAGAGACTGGAGAAGTCGATCGCGAAATAGTCGTCGAAACGGAGACACGGATTGCGCGACGCGAAGATATAACGCAAGAGCGGCCCGACGTTGTTACGCAAATGTCACGTACCGAAATTGAAAATCGCGGAAATCGTAGTGGTATTACTACGCGCTCAGGTAGAGCAGTCCGTTTTCCAGACCGGTTTCAAGCCGGGTTTGACTGATTTTTTGTACAGTTAGTATAAGTTAGATTTACACCTTAGGTTTATTGTTTAGTTTTAGGAGTTAGTTTTAAGCGAAGTAGTTGTAGATAGGTTTATGCGTAGGTGTATAAGAATTTTCTGGAAATATTCACCCTTGTTGGGGCTACATTCGTGGTATATTTTTTTTTGGAAAATGATGAACTTTTAATTTAGGGTTTCTTTTCTCAAGCGTTATCTCTGGTAAGGGGGTACTGTAGCGTGCGTAATATTGAATTTCGAGCGGAGCAGAAGGCGACCAGGTATAGAGTCATAAAGTTCAACTAAAGATTTCGTGGCCGTTGGATTTTGCCAGGCGACGAAACCTCCCCTGTCTCAGGACTCGGGTTTTTCCCTGATTTTGCACGCGGTACGCGTTTCCTTCGGTTTCGGAAGGAACGCGACCGTTGACCAGGCATTCGGTTGGTAGTCAGCATCTTGAGCGGTTGTGCTCTTAGCTTGTCAATAATTTCTCTAGAAAAGTTTTGGTGTTATATTTTAAAATAAACTATATATAGTATATACTTTGTTGAGTTTAATTAAGACGCTTAATTAATTACCACCCTCACGTCTCCCACCTCAGGTCCAAACGCAAAATATACAGTACTTTCTATCAGTAATATGTAACTGACCTTGTGCTTGATAATAATAGTGATGCGTTTTGCTCATTGAAATACCTGTTTTACATGTGAACATGGCCCGGACAGCGCGTACTTTTTCCATAGCTTCTTCCGGCGTAAAGATCTCTGCTGATTTGGGGCATTTTATTTCCAAAATACCCTTTTGACCGATGATTCCATCCGGTGAAGCTCCTAAGAAGGGGATGCAGCTGTCAATGAAAATTCCACATTCTGCAATATCTGTATATTGCTTCTTCAATTCTTCGCGAGCAATTTTCTCGCATTCTTTCCCGTATTCCACCGCGGGTGCACTAATTATCCTCGGACTCAGAAATGACTTCACTGCATTTGCGCAAAGCGTATCAGGTCGGCGGCGGCACACTTGTCCAAAATTGGATGCTGTCAACAATTTGGACCTGTACTGCAACCATCTGCGGTTCTTTGCTTGTACGATGGTTTCATTCTCTTAAAGCGTGTCTTTTTTCTTGCCAGTCACTGAGCATTTGCATATGCTTTTCCCGCTCCAGTTCATACATTTCGGGTGGCATGTCTGGCTTTTGTGCATTTTCTCCGTAATCAGAATCTTTCCGCGAGAGCAATTGCTTGCGTACATATCGCGCAACCTCCGTTTCCTTCTGTTTTGCAGCTCTCTTTTCCTTTTCTTTCTTCTTCTTTTCTTCCATTTGGCGAACAACCTCGGGCGTTTTCTTCATCATTACCGCGTTCAATCGCGAGTGCACTTGGTTACTGTTGTACTCCACGACAGCAGCAGCACATCTTCCTGTATACGATCTTCTCTCGGCGAAATTTAATCTTTTTCCGCCGATATACTTGGCAATTATTGCGTTCAAGCTTTCCACAGCGTTATTATTGGTGTTATAGAGTAAGCTTTCCGCATTAGCTAACAATAGACGAAGTGTTTCTTTTACGTCCTGGTACACTCCAATTTTCATCAATTCTGGAACGATGTTTCTTTCATTCTCTTTATTCTTTCCATCGCAGTAATATTTTAGTTGTGCACACTCTTTGTGTTCACCAAACACGTGACTCGGAACATTCTCTATGTCGCCACGCAAATTCTTCGTTTTTACGTCGATTGATACATTTTGATCGTATCTAAACTTTGCGGCTTTTACGATGTCCGTGCGTATCCGGCGAATGCTACTTTCCACAGCATGTCTTAATGGTCCAGGTGTAGTCTTCTTCGCAATCGCTTTCATTTTTGTGCAGAAGTTTCACAACAAATGATTCGTGCATTCAATTTTTTTTACGCGAATCTGTCTTTTGTATGGGTCCGCATGAATAATCTTCTTATACACGCTACTGTCCCCATCAGCAATCAGAGTAGAATAAACGAGCCCACGTTTTTCTACGCTAGTGTTGAATCCTTCTACTATAGCATCGCTTTCCATAGCAGTCGATGCTCGATTTGCACTCCAGTTTTTGAAACATGTGTGCTTTGGGGGTTCTTTCTCGTTTCTCGCAGCAATCCTGCAAATTCTGCAAACTTTATTTCGAGCGCCGTAAAATAAAACTTTTTTCGTGTGAAAGCCGACTATCACGCCGACTCCAGACGCAGAATCGTAACATCCACTGCGATAGGATCTTTTCATCCAGCTTCCGTCGGCCACAACGGGGATATGAGGGGTCCCTGATCCGGGAAGAACGTCGCCTCTTTCAATCGCCAAACGTTTTTCTTCTTCAGCCGCTGCTAACATCTCTTCTTCTGCAGCAGCAATTGCGGACTTGATGAATTCATCTTGATTCTTTACGAAGTCTCTCTTCGACATGCAACGTATGTTCACTCCTGCAAAAGTGTGTTCCAAGTTGGCATAGCTGCCTCCACATAAAATTGTTGCATTAACGGCGCCCTGATTCCTATCCACTTCTTCAGCTTCGTCCGATTGATTGTGGATTTCAGCTTTGTAATGGCATAAAGTGCACATTACGCTGAAGATGCTCTTGAAGCCACGCCGTTTCACACCAGTTATTCGTAGGTGTTCAATGCCACAGTCTTCCCTATCTTTTGCATGCTTACCTATTTTTTGCAATTGAGCAAGCACATTTGGGAAATTCATTATATCGTTGCTATTTAGGAGACACGATTGCTCTTGCGGCTCGTTCCTCGCAACTTTTTCTATAACGAAGTTTTCGTCTTCGTTACTTTGTATATCAAAGTCTTCAAGCGCCTCTTCAGTTTCTCCCGAACTGGCTGTATCAGTATTTTCATCAGATGGCAAGTACATTATATCTTGATGCGTATGATTTCGTCCATCGGATGTTGATGGTTCCTCTACTATACGCTCCTCGGCCACTTCTTCTGGATGTTGTCCTACGGCAGTGTCCTCTACCGTTTTTGTGCTTTCTTGTTTCTTCTGAAGGGCTAACGTCCTTCTCTTTTGGAGATGTACTTTCCGTTTCGATAATCTCTTTGCGTACGGACGTAAATGTCGCGAACGAAACGGAGAATTATTGTCCATATCTTCCGGCACGTCCTGCATATCCACATTTCGAGTGTCACTCATTTTACACTAAACCAACAAACACAACACAAACACAATACAACACAACGCAACACAACTCAAAATCCTTCTGCCCGTTGCAAAAAAACGTAATCGCGAACCGTGAACGTGCGACCAAAGCGGTAAAGTGTTCGACTGTTGAGTCGCTGCGAACTTTTTGAACGTAGGTTCGAGCCTCGGAACTTCTAAGTCCCACAGGGTCATATTTTTTTTCACATTAATTATGTATTTTTTCGATTTCTAGCTATATGACAATGATCGATATTTATATACAAATGTTTTAAAAACATATTAAAATTATTTTAAAACTTGAAAACTATTGTTAGGTATCCTGCCAATTACAGCATTGTTTAACTTCTGAATTTTGGAAACAAGAGAGAGTTGTATGATCTACAAGAAGAGGCGAAATAATTACAAAACAACACACAATTGTTGCTGCAATCCATCCACAATTGTTAAAGGTAAGAGATTAGAAAATCAATTTCATATAATATTAATTTAGTGCAGGGAATGTTATAACAATACTGTAATTGACGGCATACTTGTCCAGAGAAACGGTGGCATCAAATTCTTCTCAAGTCATTTTTATGTATATTTCAATTATTAAAATATTTTTAATATGTTTTTAAAACATTTGTATATAAATATCGATCATTGTCATATAGCTAGAAATCGAAAAAATACATAAGTAATGTGAAAAAAATATGACCCTGTGGGACTTAGAAGTTCCGAGGCTCGAACCTACGTTCAAAAAGTTCGCAGCGATTCAACAGTCGAACACTTTATTTATTTTTTTTTTTTTTTTTTAGAAAGTGTTTATTGACAGGACTATAATCAATTACATCTTTGGTAAACAAAAACATATAAAAACTGCCATTCTATCGCATCATTAAGACTAGTAATAATACTGCTTGTACAGTGCATCTGCAACTCACAGTCTTACATTCTTTGTTCCTTACTATATAATATATTCTATGTTGAATAGAATCACAGTTGTGATCACCATCGCCAGCTCTAGAGAGCCATTAATTTTAGTGGGAAAAATGTCCATGAAAAAACCACTGTATCAATCAGAAGACTAGTTAAGTCGGAAACATGAAAAAAGAGATGAGAAAGAAGGAAAGTCTTACATATCTATTTCTTATACTACAAATATGTACAGCTATATACAAAAGTGATCTTACTGAGATCTATTATTGTTGAGCGCCAATTTCTAATTTGGCCTCAATACTAACTGCTGCCGCTCAAACAGTTCTGGTATATGAGGACAGGTGTCATTAAGCCACCAGTATTTCGCAAACTTAAGTCTATAAAAGTCACATAAATCTCTATCAGGTATCTTTGTCGAGTACTTAAACTTATCAGTCTCAAATATCGAGTCTTCTAGGGTGAGCGCAATACGCTTGTCGGCCTTGTTTCGTCTCCAGTGATAGATCCTGGGGATGTTAAGTTCATCCTGAACAAGCTCCTGCTCGTCAAATGTTAAAAACGCTTGTGGTGACACGTATCCGAAAGCAAATTCTCTATTGGCAGCAGCATCATTTCTCAATGAAATGGGTCTTAACAGTTTATTATTGATATTTGGAAGTTTTGCAAAATATTCTCTTGTAATTTTAATTATTAGATTGTCTATTCGCGGGATTTCAGCTTTGTTGTAAATTATTATGTTGCTTATGTAGTGCTGCCAATCAGAGCTCTGCGACCTGTAAAGGCCCAAGCAGGCTCGCAAGCACCTGCGCTCCAGACAGCGTAATCGCTCGGCGTTAGTGTGGTTAAAATTCCACCACACCGGTGCCGCATATGTTAAAATTGACCTCACCAACAGCATATATAAAATTATTTTGGCTTTTGAAGATAAGTATTTATTATGAAATATTCTTCCATTACTTAGGAAAGCTTTTCCTGCTTTATTTAATAAATAATCTATATGCTTATTCCCTCTAAGTAAATAATCTATGTCAACACCTAGATATTTAATTACCTTGCGGTGTGGTATTGGCATTCTATCCCTTGTGCCAGGAACAAGCGCTGAAATTTGAAAATCTTTTTGCCCTGCAGTGGCTTTTGAGGTCAATTTGGCTAAAGGCTTACGAAATAAGATAGTTTCGCATTTTGACGGATTTATCCTAAGATTCCATGATATCAGGTACTTATTTATTTTTGGAGACAGCAGTCTCCAATCCCTCTCGGATACGGTTCACCCTGTTATCGGCCAAATACACAACAATATCGTCCGCGAATGACAGCATTGCCGGTTGCCCAGGTTCATTAAAATCAAATAATCTAGGCAGCTCACTTATAAAGATATTAAAAAGTAATGGCGAGTTTACCGTCCCCTGCTGCAGACCCTCCTCAATTCTAAATCTTATCGGGGAAATTCCTGTGCCATCCCACGTGACAAAACTCTTCCCACTAACCATATCCCATACCATTTGTATGAGCCAAAACGGGAATTTTTTCTTATTCATTCTAACAATCAGTCCATTCAACCAAACTGAGTCGAAAGCCTTCTCAATATCCAAAAGTGCGGCTCCCACAAGCCGACTATTAGCGACCAGGCTGTTAACGTCTGACAACATTTTATGGATAGCATGTGTGGTGGCATGCTGATACTTAAATCCAAATTGGCTATCGGGAACCACTTCGTTTGTTCTACAGTGTTCGACCAGTGAGTCGTTCAAAATTGCCTCGAATACTTTACTAAGGCTAGGAGTGAGGCTAATGGGTCGATAACTTGCCGGTATATTGGGGTTTTTCCCTTTTTTTAGTATAGGTAGTACTTTTGCTTCTTTCCAAAATTTGGGGAAATAGCTCTTGTTAATAGCATTGTTAAAGAGAACTGTTAAATCAAATATTAATTTGGAAGGTAAGTGTTTTAATACAATCGGTGGTATCCCATCAAGGGCGGACGATATTTTGTTTGGCAGATGTTTCAATTTAAAGCTCACCGAATTCGGATTGCAAAAAGGATGCAACAATTCTCCTTCCAGTTCATAACGCGACGAAAACGCCTCGTCAGACCAGAATACCCCCTTAAGATAACGAGGCGAGTTAATGGACTCGTAATAAGCTCCGATGATGTTGAGTTTATCTAGTCGATCAGAGAAAACATATTCATCCCCAACCTTGGGAATATTTAATAGATTACATTCACTTCTCTCCAGAATTTGGATATTATCCTCTTTGACGTGTATATTATCAATACTTGAAAATTGCTTTGGCCTAAAGATGGCGTTGACTTTTGGAATGAAGTTATCCGACTTCCTAAAATCAATATTTTTAATTACATTAGCCCAGTAACCCTCGATTGCCGACCTGAATTCATTTTTGAGAGCAATTCTTAATTTTCTTAACGTGATTTTAGCCATTCGTGTAATTTCTAAATGTGCCAAAGGATCTAGAATGTGCAGTTTATGCAACAATTAAACAATATATCTCTTATTCTTTTGTATTTTTCTAATTTTGTGATTTAAATATTTGTTGACACTATCGGTGTACTTGTATGTCGGAATTGTTACTGCCATAGATCTTACAATGATGTTCGTAATGTATTGCAAATGGTCATCAATCTCAGCAATCGATAGGTTGGTGTCAAACGGAACATCTCGGATATATAGGTCTATTATTTTTTGCGTAAATTTATCCCATTTTGTAGCTTTGTAATTGTATCTGATGCCTTGACATGGGGGACCGTTTAACATAAAGGCCTCGTTCTGGATTTCAAAGGTCAGGGATATGGCCGCGTGGTCACTATCGTAAGGCAACGTACGTGCTTTATCATTAAGGTCATCTAGCCAAACTAATCAGGAGTCCGTCAGGCATAAGTCAAGGAAGGTCTGAGCAGGCTTCAAGGTGGGAAACGCCGGAGTTATTATTTTTAATTTATAATGTATATCGTGTCCCGTTGCCCATTGGCGCATATATTTGCTCCTCTGGTTGTCTGCATGATCTCCCCATGCTTTACGTCTGGCATTAAGATCACCAGCCACCACATAATAGTTCTTATTATCATCTAAATTGAGATTTTGAAATAACTCATTAATCTCATTTATAAAGAGATTCCTATTGTCGTTCCTGGCAGACACACTCGATAGATATAAAGATTTGTTATTGCACATTTTAATTTTAATAGTGCTGTGCACAAGAATCTCGTTGGCCGAGGACGGAAGGTCCACAACTTCAAAAGGAATCCCTCTTTTTATCAATATTGCCGTGCCTCCCCCTTGTATAGCGTTAGGCCTATCTCTTCTGACTATACAATAATCCTTAAAGGAAATCACATGGTTGTTATTCATTTTAGTCTCCGACAAGAATATAAAATCGTGCATATATGTCTCTGCAAACTGGACTAATTCTAGTCTGCGGTAATTCGCAATCAATGAATTAACATTGATCGCAGCTATTCTAAAACGTTTGGCGTTATTTGCGGTATTGGACATTTTTATTTGTTATGTAATGTGCTTAAAATATACTCTATCTTAATTGTATTTTCAGCCACCTGAGCTGCTAACATTTTAAATTGTGAAGATACTAACTCTGCCAATTCATTTTTTAAATCAGTTACCCATGGGGGATGTGGAGTTGATTGTAGACGCTCTTGATATTGGGGGTAGTCGAACACTTTACCGCTGCGCCATTGACGCCGTTGAAAATATAATAGACATTTTAGTCTGTAATGTCACAGCATGTTTAGTTCGTTTCATTCCTACGCTGTTTTGCTGCATGTGAAGACATTGAAGATTGCATAAAAGACTTATTCCATAAAGTATGTACGAAAGTTCGACCTATTAGTTACTCTGACACGGAAAAAACGGCAAAAAAATCGGTTTTTAATTTTTTTAACTGCGGCGCACCAAATTGAAAAATCTGAAAAAAATTCAAGACAATAGTAACAATGATGTGGACTTACAGTAAAAATATAATTATAGTATCAAGACTGCTTCGGAACAAAACCAGCATTTTTCAGCATTTTTGGGTTTTTTTTATTTTTCACAGCTTGGTTTTTGAATTTAAAAATCTGACACGATTCCCTAATATGTGCACCGATAACAGACATGCCTCTGAATTTTTTCAAAATTTTTCATCCGCTGGTATAGGAGAAATTCGGCAAAAACCTGATTTTCTATTTTTACCCTTTACTACCCCACGGGTCGAGATACATAGTTGAAACTTGGCAGAAATCATTCTTTTTTTATAAGCTTTCGAATGACTCATCGCGATTTGAATTCGGTTCAGGGGCACATTTGACCATCTTAACCGGCTATACCCTTTTCACATTTTTTATCGAATCGGCATGAAAGTTTCAATAACATACTGCTGAGATTTTCCAGATGAAAATAAATTTAAACACGGTATAAATCGGATTATGTTTAACATTGTCAGATTAGCAATGTTACATTTGTAGTCAATTATCTAGTACAGTTCTAGAAATAAACCGATTTATACCGTGTTTCAACTCATAATCTGGAAAATTTCAGCAGTATGTTACTAAAAACATTACATTTTACATTTTATCAATACATAATCCATCAACTGTATGCCTCTCGAACCGAACATTTATTCTAATTTATTCAGATATTATCTTTGCCCATCTTTGTTCTCCAGCCACTTCGCCGTGATTCATTCAAGCTTCTCTGACGACAGAATAGTAATAGGAAAAATGCGGCAACAGCGCGATTCGACTCTCAATACGTCTCGGCAACTATGTATTTCCTACATTTATCGGTTAGCTTGGACTTCCACCGGTTCTGATGGTACATGGAGCGAATATATCATCAGCGCTGGTGATGGAGAATCCTTGAAGCATAATTCTGTCATTTCTCGAGTTTGTCTCCAATACACGAGTCATAAATTCATTATTACTTCAATGTACGGTGCTTATTAGCGTTCAAACGCACCAGACCCGTCTGCATGGATGTCTACTGGAGGCAACTATACCCGCAAAAGCTTCCTTCTTGCCGATTCCACGACGTAAGTTGGTTGAAACGGATTGTTTACTACATCGCGTATACGTATAACGCTGGTGCTACGGGGCTCGAATATACCACCAACGCCGGTGACGGAGAAGCCTTCAAGCTTCATTCTGTCAGTTTTCGAGTCATAAATTCATTGTTATTTCAACGTACGGTGCTTATTAGCGTTCAAACGCACCAGACCCGTCTGCACGGATGTCTACTGGAGGCAACTATACCCGCAAAAGCTTCCTTTTTGTCGATTTCACGACGTAAGTTGATTGAAACGGATTGTTTACTACATCGCGTATACGTACACGCTTTTCCTAGCTTGTGTGAGCGTACGCACACATTCAACGCCCGGTGAGACGGCAGCCTTAAGGGGGTAGACATGTCACGTGGTCTGGCCGATTCGGCAGGTCGGTATTACAGCAGGTTTTTTCTGTACTGAAATGGTATTACCCATAGATACGCCGCTGCCTGATGCACGCGAGAGGGAGCTGTTTGCTATTTCCGTATTCTATTCTGAATAAGGAAAGAAATTCTCAGCTGTTGCGTTGCACTTATAAAAATTTAAACGGAAAGTCGGCTGGTACTGCAAACGTAGAAAAGTCATTGTACATTTCAATTACTTGTATGTATTGTAAATGTACAATTACTTGAAATGTACTTATGTTACAATATTCTACGTTAGCAGTAAGGAATTAGAAGTAAAAAGGAAAAATAGATGAGGAGATGTCCCCAGAAAATGAAGTTTGTTAAAACATTGAGACAGAACATGAAATACACTTATAACATTGCAGAAGCAGTTATGAACAAACATTATATATAAAATTGTGTTGGATGTTGAATTGGGCTAGTAAAAATGCGCCGGCTGGATGCGCGTGATTATTATGTGGTCCCCTCCTCGAAGTGACAAAAAATATAACCTATGTATATGCTATATGACAACAAATGTTTAGTGGCTTTTCGTTCTTTTACGCTACTTTTGTGAACTTTTTATCATCCTTCCAAAACATTATTATTACGTCGCAACAATATCTTTAGGAAATCGGGTATAGCAATAAGGTTATATATTTTGTCACTTCGAGGACAGAAAATCCGTTCGTGAAATCCGCTACTGAAAATGCGCAGGCTGGATGCGCGTGATTGTTATGTGTTTCCCTCCTTGAAGTGACAGAAAATATAACCTACATATATGCTATATGGCAATAAATGTTTAGCGCCTATTTCGTTCAATTGCGCTACATTTGTGAACTTTTTATCATCCTTACAAAACATTATTAATACGCCGCAACAGTATCTTTAGGAAATCGGGTATAGCGCATAGGTTATGTTTTCTGTCACTTTGTGGACAGAAAATCTGGTCCTCCAAGAGACAGAAAATCCGCTCCTCGAAGTGCCAGAAAATATAACCTATACTCAATACCCGATTTCCTAAAGACACTGTTGCGGCGTAATAATAATGTTTCGGAAGGATGATAAAAAATTCACGAATGTAAAGCAAAAGAACGAAATAGACGCTAAACATTTATTTTCCTATAGCATATACATAGGTTATATTTTCTGTCACTTCGAGGAGCCGACCACATAATAATCACGCGCATCCAGCGTGCGCATTTTCAGTGGCGGATTTCATGAACGAATTCTGAACTGGATGTATTATGAAACACAATGTTTACGGGGTTTATTACTATTTTATTTGTAAAAGATGCTTCAATTCTTTTAATGTTCCTGTCCATATAACCGTTGGCTATTAACAAATAATATAAAAAAGAAATGTTAAAAAATATTGGGAAACACCGATGTTATGAGATTTTTTCAAAGGATAGAATAATGATTACACGGCAGTACACACGACTGAACTATATTGTTACATAGAGCAATATCGGTTACAAAACAGTTCGATACAAGACAGTCTTCTGGTCGTCGTCCAGATTGTCCTCTCGAAGGGGGCCGACCTTCTTCTATCTTCAGCTGCGAGCACCAGCAGGTTATGCACGGGCCTATACCCGGTGCTCGCAACACTGCTCTCCCCTCTGGAAGAGCGGACGTCTCGGCCGCATTGAATCCTCTTCGGAATCTTCGTACCCCTGCCTCAAGAAGTGGTCGTGCAGCCCCGTGGCTTCTTCAGACATCCGCCTCGGCATTTGCCTTCTCGCTCAGGGGAAAACCACGGAAAAACCCTGAGCAAGGCTTGGGTATAACGGGACTTCTCGATCTGCCACGACGAAACGCTCCAACTTCTGGTCCCGCGACGTTTCTGGAACTCTGCAGCTTCCTGTCCCACGACGTCTCTGGAACCCTGCGGCTCTTGGTCCCACGACGAAATCCACGGAGAGCTCCGGGTCCAGCAGTCAGACACGGGTACCGCGGGACTTCTAATTCTCCCTCGACGAAACGCCCAAGGTCCTTGTCCCGCGACGTCCCTGGAACTCCACTCTGCATCCTCCTTCGTGCAGCCTCCGGAACCCCGTGCAGACTCCAGCGCTGCCTCGTTTGCAGGCAGCCTCCTCCAGAAGGACGTCCAATGACGTCTCCACTGCTTCGGCGACGTTCCCTCCTCCTCGTCGAATCCTTGGTCGCGGTCGACCTTCTCCCCCAGGGACTCGTCCTGATGTCCTTCCGGTGGCCGTACAAGCTTGAGACTTCAATCCCTTCGCGGCTCCGGATTCCATGCAAAAGAGACGGAGAAGCATTAACATTTACTTTCATTTGAGAGAATCCGTTGGAGCTGAAAGAACCGGAAAGATGGAAAGGCGAGACGGAACCGATAACAGGGGATCACAGCCCATGAGCATGTTATCGGCCCGTTCCCCGATCAATCTGCCCAGCACCCCAGCTCGTCTGCATTTTCTTTCTTCTGGGCTTCTTGTCGTCTTCTCCCTCTCTCAGGCCTTGGCTTTGAGATGGCCCCATTCCTCTTCGTGGCTTCTGGTGCTGACCCAGGGGACCGACCTGTGCGTCCTGTTAACGCTCCCGTCTCCGCGACATCTCCTCCAGCCGATCCAAGCAGTCGCACCGCTTGTCCGACTGGTGGTTGGAGATGCCATTTCCCGGCTGCTGCCCACCCTGTCGACGCGGACCTCTTGGTTTGCACAAACCGGGGAAGAGCCAAGATCAACGCCAACAGGGCTAGAGAAGCGGTTCCACGTATGTCCGCGCTCCACTGCGGACTGCTACTCTGTCGTAGCACAGACGGGGAATTCGAGAACGCGTATCCAGGCCGCGGTGGCAGTCCCCCGACACCTTGTCCCTCGTCGTGGGGTTTCGTGATCTCTGAAACACTTTAAAGAAACAGAGGGCTGGGCTACGAAGGTAGCCTCCGCAGCCCAGTCCAGTAGATTAGCTTAGACTAATCTTCAGACTCTTCGCTCTCGAACTCCCTTCATCGCAGCTCAGTAACTCTGCGCACGCCAGGCGCCTCCACATTGCTTATTCGCCAGCTCTTCATATACGCTGGATGCACTCGCCGGTGCAACAGTGACTTTGAATTGTAATTGGTTGATTCGACAGCTCTTCATATGCGCTGGATGCACTCGCCGGTGCAATAGTGACTTTGAATTGCAATTACTTATTCGACAGCTCTTCATATGCGCTGGATGCACTCGCTGGTGCAACAGTGACTTTGAATTGTAATTGGTTAATTCGACAGCTCTTCATATGCGCTGGATGCACTCGCCGGTGCTATTGCGATGTTTTCAACCATCGATTTGTGTACTTTCTTGTGTACTCGTACCTGCTCGTCCTGTTTTTATGTACGGAGGTTCTCTAATCGGCTGTTGTCGATTGTATCGACTATCTATCATTTCTGGCAACATGCAGTCCTCATAGAACTTCTTCAGTTTTTCCTCCATCTCTGTTGCCCAGAATCGATCATCTCTCGAAATTGTTGTAACTTTCATTCCTTTTGGCGTCCATAAACAAAAATAGGCCCGTTGCCTTTTCGTTATGTGCAATTGTCCTTGCACTTGATAATAATAATGATGATTCTTATTCATTTCATTACCCTTGTAAATACGCCTAATATTATGAAGTTGCTTTATTGCTTCAGCAGGTGATAAATCCTTGGCCGATTCAGGACACTTTACTTCGACGATTTTATCATGGTCCACGAGGCCGTCAGGAGTTGCACCTAAGTGTAGCACAGTGTCATCGATGAAGAGGCCACACGGTCGAATATGCATTCATAATTCTTCTTCCATTTGTTTCAAGGCGTTTGCCTCATTTTCCCTTCCGTATTGGAGAGAATGTAAATTGTGGAGTTGTGGGTACATTATACTCTTCACAGTATTTGCCCGTGGTGTAGTCTTTCGTAATCGGCATGCCTTGCCGAAATTGGATGCAGTTAATAATTTCTTCCTATAACCAATCCATTTTTCGCTATTCGCCTGATCGCGAGTTTCCACTTGGATCTCGTCTCGCCTTGTTTGCCAGTGAATGAGTATATCCGCGTGCCTTTTACACTCGGAAGAGTATACTGTCTCTTTCGTATCTGGTTTTGCCGCGTTGGGGCCGTAATCCTGGTCGCACGATTGTTTGTTATTTCGAAAGGAGGATGCTTTCGCTTCTTTTTTATACTCCCTTGCTTTTTCTGCTGCGCGCTTCCGACGTCCTTTCAGCTTTCTTACCATGGTTGGCGGCTCTTTATTCATTGCCGTACTCAATCTACTGAACGACTCTACCCTGATACGAGTCTCCTCGTCCAAAGTTTATCCTTTTGCCTCCGATGAATTTAGCAATTATGTTATTAAAACCTTCAATAGCATTGTTATTTAGACCGCGCAGCAAACTGTCAGCTTTAACGAAAAGTTGCTGCATCGCTTCTTCGATACTTTCATAAATACCAGCTTCTCTTAGTTGTGGAACGTAGTCTACTCTGTTGGGATCAGAGTATTTCTTACAGAAGTATGCTAACTTCTGACATTCCTTGTGTTGATCGAAAACGTGACTCGGTACATTTTTCAAGTCTTGCTTCAAATTTTGAATTCGTTCCTCGAGAGGTACTTCTTCTCGCAACCGGTATTCCGCAGCTTTTTTTATACCAGCACGCAGGCGGAGAGCATTATTCTGTACGACAGCTCTTAGACCTTTATTGCGGCCTTTTGTTCCGATTTCGTTTATTCTTTTACTGAAATTGCGTAACAGGTGATTGGTGCATTCGATTTTTTGTACCTGCACCATATACTTACCATATGGATTACTGTCCAATATCTTCTTGTACACACTGCTATCGCCATCGGCAACTATGCCAGTTGAACTCTGATAACGACCCCAGTTCTTGAAGCAACGATGCTCGCGCGGTTCTTCCTTCCTCGTACCTGCTATTTGGCAAGTCATGCAGAATTTATTCTTCACGCTGATGTACAGCACTTTCTTCGGGTGGTATCCCACGATGGCTCCTACGCCAGAAAGAGAATTGTAATCTCCTCCGCGGTAGGATCTTTTCATCCAGCTGCCATCCGCGACAACTGGGATCAACGGTAGATTGGATTCTGCATGTACGTCGCCTCTTTCAATAGCTAATGCTTTTTCCTCATTTCCAGCATCTTCCATTTCGCGTTGTGCGGCCATTTCGAGGGCATTGATTAGCTCAATCTGACATTTCTCGTAGATTCTTTTCGTCATACAGGACACGTTCACGGCAGTCAGTATGTCCTCCAGTTGATTATATCCGCCGCCCGTCATCATTGTTGCGGAAACAGCGGCGCTGTTGATATCCATAGTGGAATCACTCTTCCGAAGACAGGATATGCACTTTGGGTATTTGCACATTTTGCACTCTACATAATACACATTTTCTAGTCCATTCCGTTGACATCTAATTATTTCAAAATGTTTTATGCCACAGCCAATATTCGAATGTTTTCGAAGATTTTTTATTTGTTCGAAAACATACGGAAAATCAACGAAGTCTCTTCCTTCTGAAATTGGATTTTCCAGCTGTTCTGGTTCTGCATTCTCCACCACCCAGTAATCGGCATCAATTCCAATATCTTCATCCGTTTCTTCGTTGATGTCTCTTACGGAATGTATCTCATCCCTGTCTGCGTTGAAATCAATTTCTTCTTCGTTCGACTCGAAATGCACATGTTCTTCAATTTCCTCTTCGTCCGCATTGAAATGTATTTCTTCTAAAATATCTTCCGCGTCCGTATCGAAATCCACTTGCTCTACAATTCCTTCGATAATTGGGAAGTCTTGAAAATTTCCTACGTCTTCTTCTTGTATTATGTTCGTAGGAAAATCATACGCAGCAGATGTGCTGGGAAGTGTTTCGTCGTACGAGGTACCTGCACGCGTACCTGCTTCCGCCACGGTGCCCTGACCTACCGCGAGGCACGCTGCTCTTTTTAATCGTTGCCTACACGTAAAGAGACAATAATCGGTAACGCGTGATACATACATAGAAATAAGAAAAACATACAATAGAAAAAAAAAGCAGGCATAGTAAAAGAAGATATAGTACAGTAAAGTCTGGATGTGAGCGAAAGCCTCGGAACGTAGGAAAAGAGAGCGAGTGGAAGAAAGGACTGCCGAATGTCCCTATCTTTTTCATTCGCTGTCCTTCTCTACGGCCGACGCGTATTACCACTAAATATGTATTATCCAAATTATATCGTGTTTGGTGTTATTTATCATTAGGAAAACATCACAAATGTTACGATGCTTTATTTATGAAAATATTATTATTGCATTACTGTGAATATCATTCTAATTTATCTTCGCGATACGAAGAGGGACGTAGCGTAATAGAAAAACATTGTTCGTGAACGTTTTCGTCTGTTCTTGCCGTCTCCACACCGCCGTAAATAGAACAAAACGTTCACATACGATTCGTATACTGAGTTTTGTTCATGTTTGCGGTGGTGTGGACACGGCAAGATCAGACGAAACCGTTCGCGATCAATGTTTTTATTCGTGTTCGCCTTGGTGTAAACGCGGCATTAGACAACGCGATTCCCTCGCTACGCAAACCGAAGGACATGCACTTTTGGCCCGTTTTCTTTTCACACGCACACATCTGCACAACCGTCTCCGCTACTCGCAAGCGAAGGCAGCCGCAAGGAGACATGTTTGTGCTGCGATACGCGGCTGTGTGTGTATGCAGGCACGCGTGCACTTTACCGCGTGTGAAAAGAATACTTTTCGCATTTCAATTCTGGGTCATTCAACGCGAAATCGGACACTTTTCGGAGTACCATTTGGGATTTTTGTGAAACTTGCATATATTGTGGTCTTTAGTGATACATAAACGTATTTCAAAGGATTTTTCAAAATTTTCAATATCGTGGAAATTTACTTTTTTTCATTAAATTATAACTGTTGAACTAAGAGAAAGGTAAGAATGAGCTTTTGGGTGCTTACACCGAGGAAGTAAGAGTGTGACGTAGCGTCCCAGCACGCGAGGAATCGAGCGCGCGGTAGTCCGACCGGGAGTGATGGAGACGACAAGTGCCCGGCCGACCGCGCCCGAACCACTCCGACCCGGGTCGAGGCACATCGGGCTCGCGACGCGTCAGCGCGATGACGCTAACTCCCCACCGCGCCGCTAGATCGCGTCGATTTCTCGCTGCTAAGAAATTCCGGTAATCGAGACATAAGCCTCAACGCGACGCAGGACAGGCAGTTCGAGTGGGGCTACGGAACCCCTCCCTAAGCGCACAGCTGGATGTTGGCCGGTGACAGCGTGATAGGAAAACAAAGCCGTGTAACCACGATCAAGCGATCGACATAAATCGTGCCGCAGAGACGCCTGGATGATGCCCGGTCTCTAGGCCCGACGCCCCGACACAGAGACGCCCGGATGTTGCCCGGTCTCTAGCCCCTGTATCGAGACGCCTGGAAGTTGCCCGGTCTCGCCGCCCCCCCTTCCCCGTTACAGAGACGCCCGGATGCTGCCCGGTCTCTAGCCGCCGTATCGAGACGCCTGGAAGTTGCCCGGTCTCGAATTTCTCCGTTGCAGAGACGCCCGGATGCTGCCCGGTCTCTAGCCGCCCGTACCGAGACGCCTGGAAGTTGCCCGGTCTCGACTTTCTCCGTTGCAGAAACGCCCGGATACTGCCCGGTCTCTAGCCGCCCGTACCGAGACGCCTGGAAGTTGCCCGGTCTCTATCTCGTCCGTTCCGAGTCCAGAGGTGCGAGGACCCTGTCCGACCTCCACGACTACTCCGTATCCAGTACCAGTCAGCGCAATTGAAAAGCCGGTCCAAGCCCGCTTCAGCCGTCGTATATTGTTATATGTATTCGAAACCCAGGACGAGTAATAAAGAATTACGTTATTTAAGAAATCGGCGTAAACGAACTCTGTCTTACCGACTACAGCTAATCACGCCGATCCTTACCTCCGGAGCAACATACGTCACAAATGGCGCCCGAACAGGGACTCAGTCAATAAGAAAGGAAAACGGCAAATGAGTTCGAAGTTGACAAAACTTTACCAACTAAACAAGGAAGAACTCGTCCAGGCCCTAAGAGAGGCCAACCTGGATACCGAAGGTAAATTCGATCAGCTACGTACTCGCCTTCGACAGTATATCATCGGGACAGGTACTATGGGGAAAGACGACCACGAACCGACGCCTAACGCGTCTTCCGACACGACGCCCCTCGTATCGTTCGACGACTCAACGCCCACGCCGACACCCATCACGTTCGCCATGGACCGCGTTCGGAAATGGGGTTGCCATTTCGACGGCACCAAGGATGCTCAAAACTTCCTAGAACGGATATGTGAACTGCAGGAAAGTTACGGCATCACGGAGGCGCAACTCCTCCGGTGTCTCCCAGAATTACTCAGGGGTCAGGCCCTCCTATGGCACCGAAACAACCGCTCTTCCTGGGGAAGCTGGAAAGACTTCGAAGAAAGCTTCCGCCTATATTATATTCCAGTCTTCAGCGAAAACGACCAGGAGGAAGCCATCCAACAACGCAAGCAGAAGCCCGGAGAAAAAGCCAGCGATTATATCACCGACATACAGACCATGATTCGACGATACGGCCAACTCTCGCCCGCCAGACAGCTCGAAAGAATTCACCGTAACCTCTTACCCGAGTACCGAGAATTCATACGCAGTAATAGTTGCACCTCCGTCACAGCATTATTACGGTCTGCCCTCGAATACGAGGGCATATTAAAAGAAAAGAAGACCCAAAGCACCGCTACCGGAACCACCACGACCACTAAACCCCGGAACAACGCAACCGGCCTAAATATTGTCTCGCCCGAGTACAATCGCGAGACTTGCTGCTGGCGGTGCGGACAGAGGGGACCCTACCGTCAGGATTGTCGCCAGCCAGTACGCCAGTTCTGCTCGCGCTGTGGAACGGACGGCCGATGGTCACGAGATTGCCCGTGCCCGCCAACGTCGGGAAACGCCATGAGGCCCGGGGAACAGGGCGCCACCCCGACACCGAACGCCACCGCGCCCCACTAACCTCCCCGGACCAGATTGCCCGGCCGTTCGTCACATTCCTACTACACGGCCGCCGTTACCGAGCCCTACTAGATACCGGGGCCACGTATTCGTACATCCGTGAAGACGTGGCCCACCATTGCCGACGTCACGGCAACTTCCCAACCCCCGCGCAACACTGCGTTCGCATGGCCAACGGACTCGAAGTATCCCTGGCAGGGGACCTGAAGGTGACCGCCCGGGTGGATGGTCAGCCACTGACCCATCGTTACGCGATTCTCCCCACGCTGGCACATCCGGTTGTCCTAGGAATCGACGCCCTAAAGAAGCTAAGAGTCCGAATGACATTCCGGAACCGGATACTGATTCCCGACGCCGCCACCCTTGAAGTTACGCCAGGAATAGCAACCTGCACCCCGGCGCAAATTAAGGCTTGGCAACGGCTCCTCGACGAAGAATTGCCGAAATTTCAAGGATTACGCGGCACCACCCACCTTACCGAACATGTCATCCGGGTAGAGAACGCGACACCGCTTAAACAACGTTACACACCCCGCTACCCCGCCATGGAGAAAATCATCGACGAAGAGGTCAGCAAGATGTTGGCCGACGGCGTCATTGAACCCTCCAGCAGCCCGTGGAGTTCCCCAATCGTACTCGTCCGGAAAAAGAATGGGAAACGCCGATTCTGCATTGACTTCCGCCGTGTCAACCAGGTCACCCAGCGAGATGCATACCCCTTGCCACAGGTCGAGGCCACCCTCAGCAAACTGCGGGAAGCGCGTTTCATATCCACAATAGATTTAGCGAACGGGTACTGGCAAGTACTCCTCGCCCCTGAGAGCCGACCAATCACCGCCTTCACCGTGCCTGGACGAGGGCTCTATCAATTCCGGGTCATGCCCTTCGGCCTGCATTCAGCTCCAGCTACGTTCCAGCGTCTGCTCGACCGCGTCATTGGCCCTGACATGGAACCCCGAGCCTTCGCTTACCTCGACGATATAATCGTGCTCGGACGAACATTCGAGGAACACATGCAAAATTTGCGCGAAGTGTTACACCGATTACAAATCGCCAACCTACGAATAAATCTCGAAAAATGCGATTTCGGCCGCACCGAACTAAA
Organism: Andrena chrysosceles; assembly: GCA_963855975.1. Taxonomy (NCBI): domain Eukaryota; kingdom Metazoa; phylum Arthropoda; class Insecta; order Hymenoptera; family Andrenidae; genus Andrena; species Andrena chrysosceles. The sequence goes on along the minus strand of OY979769.1, from coordinate 20,111,489 downwards.
GTACCTCAGGCACGTGATAACTACACAAGGAATCAAGACCGACCCCGACAAGGTGCAAGCCATACTCGGAATGCCGCCACCGACCAACATCCGCGAGCTACGACGCTTTCTGGGGATGGTATCCTGGTACCGCCGTTTTATCACTCATTTTTCCGACACCACGGCACCACTGACGAAATTGCTGCACAAAAAGCAGAAATGGAATTGGGGCCCCGCGGAGGAGACCGCTTTCCACGCTTTGCGACAGCAATTAGCCACCGCACCAGTACTAGCCTGCCCCGACTTCACCCGACCGTTTACCCTCCAGACCGATGCCAGCCAGGATGGCCTCGGGGTCGTTCTAACCCAGGAGGCCGAGGAAGGGGAACAAGTGATCGCCTACGCCAGTCGCACACTCAACCAGGCCGAAAGGAATTACTCCACAACAGAAAAGGAGTGTCTAGCGGTAATTTGGGGAGTACGAAAAATGAGAGCCTACCTCGAAGGATACCAGTTCACCATTCTCACTGACCATCACGCCTTAAAATGGCTACAGACAATCGAAAACCCATCCGGCCGACTGGCACGCTGGAGTTTAGAACTCCAACAATATGATTTCACTATCAAGTATCGAAAAGGGGCCATGAACTGGGTGGCCGACGCCCTCTCCCGAATACCAGCCGACATACACACGGTAGACGACCCCACGGGTTGTCCGTGGTACCAGCGAATCACCGAACAAGTCACGAACGACCCATCGAAATACCCCGAATATCGGATCTCCAAAGGACGACTCTACCGCCATATCGCCAACCTCACCGGACAACCACAGTCCAAGGAATACGAGTGGAAAATGTGCGTCCCTCGCCACCTCCGACCGGCCATCCTGGCCGAGAATCACGACGTACCGACCGCCGGCCACCTGGGGATCACGAAAACCGCCGCCCGACTCGCCCAGCGGTACTACTGGCCGGGCATGTTTCGAGAAGCAGCGAAATATGTCCGGCACGCGGGTCGTGCCTACAATATAAAGTGCAGCAGGAAGCCCCGGCAGGACAGATGTTTACCACACCAGTCACCAAACCATGGGAAATAGTCTCCGCCGACTTGGTCGGTCCCCTGCCCCGCTCCAGTAAGGGCCACACGACTCTGTGCGTCTTCCAAGACAAACTGACCAAGTGGGTCGAGGTCCAACCGCTCCGACAGGCCACTGCACCGGCCGTAGCAAGGGCATTCAAGGATCGCATCCTGCTTCAGCACGGGTGCCCCCGTATGGTCATCACCGACAACGGCAAACAGTTCGAGAGTCGAGAATTCACGCACCTCCTCAAGGATGCTGGAAGCGAACACCGAAAAACACCACCGTATTCCCCACAGTGCAACCCCGTCGAACGAGTGAACAGGGTACTCAAAACTATGATCGCCCAATACACCATCGAGAACCACCGCCACTGGGATCAGTGGATACCCGAAGTAGTGTTCGCATACAACACTGCGAAACACGAAAGTACCGGTTTCACACCGGCCTTCCTCAACTACGGCCACGAATTGACTCCTCCCGCCACCCTGTATCAACCGCCGGACACAACGCTGGGTAATCCCAAACAAGGCAGCACCCGTTTCCGACAAGAGCAAATCCAGGACCTGCAGGACACGCTTGAATTGGCACGATATAATCAAGCCCAAGCCTCCGAGAGCCAAAATAAATATTTCAACCGTAACCACCGGGACTGGCGTCCCGCTCTCGGATCAACCGTAATGCAGCGGGAGCACCACCTATCCAGTGCGGCGGAAGGCTTCGCCGCAAAACTCGCCCCAAAATTCTCAGGTCCGTACCGCGTAATCAAGTTCCTGGGCCCCAACCTCGTTCTGCTAAAGGACAACAACAATCGCAGCCGCCGAGTTCACGTAAAGGATATCAAACTGTGCGATGAAAACATCAATAACCAACCGCCGGCCAGAGGACAAAACGACGAGCCCGAAAGCAATGTCAACGCGCGTAACGACGGTAAGGACACGGATTCAAGTCAGTTGAGCCATGGAAGACCTCCTAGACATACACGCGCCGGAGCTGATGAATCCACGCCTGAGGCAACGATTCCGCGAGTTGTTTGGGGAGGATCCCGACGAGGAGCTACCGACACCCGACCGCCCGCAAGAGCCGTCCTTGCCCCCAACACCGGGCAAGGATCTCCGATTGCCAGAACGGACGCCGTCCCCGGTGCAACGACCAACACCGTCGCCTTCACCACCACCTCGCACACGGGAAACGGAGCCGCGGCAACGCACCTCCGCCAGGTCCGCAGCACCGACCGTCCCCCGGCCGACACGACCCAGGCCAAGGACACCACCCACGGGGTCGATCCAACAACCCAGGGCACCGAAGCGCCGGCGAAGCGAGGCCGAGGCCGGCCGCGTGCATCGGCGACGCCGGGAGAACCGAGGAGCACTTCCGCCAGGGCCGATCGCAGCACCGGAGCCGCAAGCAGCACCTCCACCGGAAGGGCCACCGATGCCGAGGCCCCCCGCCGATACCCCACCCGGGCCTTCGTCCGCAGCCAGAAGGGACACGACCCCCAGGGACCAGGAGGAGCGACCAGACGACCAGGGATGGACCGTCGTGGACCTGGAGCGCCTTCGAGAGGGCCAGCGCTTCCGCGTCCGCCAGGACGGACGGACGATCCAGCTCCGCCGCATCTCCCCGACCCTGATCAAATTTAAGCTAATATAAGTACGTAGGCTAAGTTAGTTATTAAAGGTGACGGGTAGCCTGCGGGCATAAGTTTAGTTATTCAAGGTGGTGGGTAGCCGGCGGGCATAAGTTTAGTATTAAAGGTGACGGGTAGCCAGCGGCATAGATTTAGAAAATAGTGACGATGCGAACAAACCAAAGAGGCCGTACGTTCGCATCTCTCTCCGATGAAAGAGGGGGATGTGACGTAGCGTCCCAGCACGCGAGGAATCGAGCGCGCGGTAGTCCGACCGGGAGTGAGGGAGACGACAAGTGCCCGGCCGACCGCGCCCGAACCACTCCGACCCGTGCCGAGGCACACCGGGCTCGCGACGCGTCAGCGCGATGACGCTAACTCCCCACCGCGCCGCTAGATCGCGTCGATTTCTCGCTGCTAAGAAATTCCGGTAATCGGGACATAAGCCTCAACGCGACGCAGGACAGGCAGTTCGAGTGGGGCTACGGAACCCCTCCCTAAGCGCACAGCTGGATGTTGGCCGGTGACAGCGTGATAGGAAAACAAAGCTGTGTAACCACGATCAAGCGATCGACATAAATCGTGCCGCAGAGACGCCTGGATGATGCCCGGTCTCTAGGCCCGACGCCCCGACACAGAGACGCCCGGATGTTGCCCGGTCTCTAGCCCCTGTATCGAGACGCCTGGAAGTTTCCCGGTCTCGCCGCCCCCCCTTCCCCGTTACAGAGACGCCCGGATGCTGCCCGGTCTCCAGCCGCCGTATCGAGACGCCTGGAAGTTGCCCGGTCTCGAATTTCTCCGTTGCAGAGACGCCCGGATGCTGCCCGGTCTCTAGCCGCCCGTACCGAGACGCCTGGAAGTTGCCCGGTCTCGACTTTCTCCGTTGCAGAAACGCCCGGATACTGCCCGGTCTCTAGCCGCCCGTACCGAGACGCCTGGAAGTTGCCCGGTCTCCCAATCGCTTCGCGCCGACATAGAATCACCGGGATACCGCCCGGTCTCTATCTCGTCCGTTCCGAGTCCAGAGGTGCGAGGACTCTGTCCGACCTCCACGACTACTCCGTATCCAGTACCAGTCAGCGCAATTGAAAAGCCGGTCCAAGCCCGCTTCAGCCGTCGTATATTGTTATATGTATTCGAAACCCAGGACGAGTAATAAAGAATTACGTTATTTAAGAAATCGGCGTAAACGAACTCTGTCTTACCGACTACAGCTAATCACGCCGATCCTTACCTCCGGAGCAACATACGTCACAAGAGTACCTAATAAAAATGATGTCACTTAAAAAAAATTTTAGACCATTTATTCTGCGATTGTTTTAAACAAATGCAATTTTATACCAGCAGGGCGCTATTTCAAAATTTGAAAAAAATTGAGGATACAGCCCTACTTGTGCTCTTTGCAGACACGTTTCCAGAAACGCGGATACTTTAAAATTGGTCGCATGAAAATTAATTGAATGTGACGCTGCATCACCCAATACCGGCTGGACTAGCTAAGCCGCGCGGTACTAGCAGCAGCCAAGTGGGTATATCTGATATTGTTATATAGGGTTCTCACGAATAGTAAGTATTTGATAAAAACTGAAACAGGAAAACTTTTAATATTTTTTATATCCAACATAATACGTGTTGAGTACGCAAATGCTCGTACGTATTTGCCGAACCGTTTACGTAAAAATATATGAATGGATTCACGTTGATGCGGAAAGGTACAACCAAATAACGTTGACTGAGTCACACAAAATACAACTAACTCTATTGGGAATAATTCAAAGTACAAGATAACTGGTGTTACTCGTCTGAGCGATCGTGTAGAAGTGACCAGAGCGTCACCCGCTTACCCTCAAGAAGGCACGGAAGCGGAAACGCCTACGCTGCTAGCGCCGAAAAACTGACGCTTAAAGTGACCATTTGATTGGTTGTCTAATAACCGCGAAAATCGCGCGGGAGACACTGCGCACCGACAGGAAAGGACGGTTGGGTTTTTCCCAAAGTTGCGACTAGCCGCTCGCCACTCACCCCTCTCGCCGTGCTTTACGACCCTTGCTCCCAGGTCTACGAAGCCGTCATCTGGTCAACAATCGACCAGTGCCGTTACAAAAACGCCTGTCCATGACTATATACAGGGTGTAGAAAATGATGTGTACACTCACGCCTCACTCACGCTTCAACAATACGGTATGTCATCTTTTGGTGTTCGCGATATTTTCCGTGAACCGAAGGTGACCTTCAGTTTTTTAAATGGAATGCTACATATTTCATTACCCGATATATGAAAGTGTATAAATCTCAAGACAAATTCAACCATATGGTGTACTATGACTTTCAAGGCCACGCAAGGTTAGGAATGAAAGAAATAGATGATAGATATTGTAGCACGCACGGCTCAGTCTGTCGAGCGGGTGCTGGGCGGCGCAGCATCACATTCAATTAATTTTCATGCGACAAATTTTAAAGTGTTCGAGTTTCTGAAAACGTGATCATAAAGAACACAAGTAGGGCTCTATCCTCATTTTTTTCAAATTTTTAAATAGTGCCCTGCTAGTATAAAATTGCATTTGTTTAAAACAATTGCAGTATAAACGGTTTAAATTTTTTTTTAAGTGACAATTTTTATTAGATACTCTTACTTCCCCAGCGTAAGCACTCAAAAGCTCATTCTTACCTGTCCCTTTCTTCAACAGTTATAATTTAATGAAAAAAGTCAATTTCCACGATCTTGAAAATTTTGTAATTCGCGTGGAATGTCCCTCCTTGAAAGTCTATAATACTGTAGAGAGATAGATAGATTAGCTTTATTTAGCCGAGGCTACTACACGCACATTCCAAATCAAACATTTATGCAGTATAATATAATATAAGATAAAATAAACTAATTCAATATGTAACATTCAGATAAACAAAAGATAAACAAAAGAAAAACAAAAGAAAAAAACATACATAACATCTCATACCATAAGGTAATATACAATAATATACAATATAGAACATAATAGAACTTAATATAAAACAAAACAAAATAGAATAGCAAGAATAACGTTTCCAATACAAAGTCATCCATCATTGCATATCCAATTCCACTTCATACATCATAAACATAAACATAAACACCTGCTACCACGCCTATTCTACACGCCACTCCTTTATATGTGATTTTAGGCACCTCTTAAATTCTGGCAATTCTTTGACGTTCTTTACTTCATTCGGTAGTTCATTGAACATCTGGTACCCACCATAGGCTATTGATTTATGTGCAACTAATGTCTTAGTTCTTCTAATTTCAATATTTTCTCTACTTCTAGTGTTATAATTATGTTTCTCTTTTACAAAATTTATATTCCTTAGTACATCTTTTGGCACCAAGTTATTCTTCATTTTATACACCAGTATACACATATTATACCTAATTCTTTCCCTAATATTCATAAACTGCAGGGCATTCAGCATCTCTTTAATGGGGGTAAATTTACTTACTCCAAGTATAATTCTCAATGCCCTATTCTGTGTTTTTTGCAGTAAGTCTATATTTCTCTCACTCAAGTTAATCAGTATAGTATTACAATACTCATAATGTGGTGCGATGATGGCTTTATATATTATCGATCTACTATACGTAGTTGTAAATTTCCTAATCCTATTCAAAAACCCTATTTTTTCCCTACTTTTTTGGCCACATACCATGAATGTTCTTCAAATAGTAAATGGTTATCTATTATTACACCAAGGTATTTGGTCTCTCTTACTTCCTTTACTTCCTCATTTCCCAATTTTATTTCACACTTATTTTCCAACCCCATTTTCCTAGGATCATGAATTAACATAAATACGGTCTTTTTAATGTTCACCTTCAATGCATTTCTATTCAGCCATTTATACAGATCGCACATAACTTTATTCAACACATTTTGTATATGTTCGATGTCATCACTACTAACATAGATGATTGTGTCATCAGCAAAGAGTTTACACCTACAGTTAGATCCCTCCACTACTTTGGTTATATCATTTATATACATAATAAATAATAATGGTCCCAGTATGCTTCCTTGTGGTACACCATACTTCACCTCCAACTCACCAGATTCTGTTTCTCCCCACTTAACCTTTTGCTTTCTATTGTCTAAGTAAGACATAAACCAGCTCAAAACTTTTCCCTGTAGACCATACATTTCCAGTTTCTTGAGTAACCTTCCTCTATCAATGGTCTCAAATGCTCTCTTAAAATCTAGGAATACCACACCTATCACTTCACTCTGATCCATTTTTTCTCTCCATTCCACAAGACTACCCTGCAGTGCTAGTTCGCATGAGTACCCTTCCCTAAAACCAGCTTGTTCATTTATTAAAGTTTTGTTCACTTCAAGATGATCCCTTAATTGCTTCATTACCACCTGCTCTAATATTTTTTCACATACCATTAGTTTATTTATCGGCCTATAGTTCATAGCTTCAATATTTCCAATTATCTTTTGGATGGGTACGATTGTAGCAATTTTCCATTCCCTAGGCACTGTACCCTCTTTTAATGATCCATTAATCAATTTAAATATAATGCATTCATCCACGCCCCATACCTTTTTTATTATCACAGCGTTTACATCCTCACTCAGTCCTTTCCTTTCATCCAACTTATTAATAATGTTCCCTACCTCCCTGAGTGATATTTCCCTAAAGTCACTCCATCCTACCTCGAACTGTTTTTCAAGGTCATCAACATTTGCACTTTCCTCAGGTTCTATATCTTTCACAATATCTTCTATACTCCTTATAAAGTATTGATTAAATTTATTCGCTATCATCCTAGGTTCATTGAATTGTACCCCATCAAATATTACTCCCTCGCTCCCTCTAGTCTGTGTTTTCCCTCCTGTTAAGCTCTTGATGGTCTTCCACATTAACTTAGAGTCTTTTCTGTTTCTGTCTATATTATCTTCATAGTATTTTCTTTTCCTATCCCGCAATAATCCTAGTACAATATTCCTATGTCTTCTATACTTATCCCAGTCTTTTTTATCGCCACTTCTCACCGCCGCTCTATACAGTTTATCCCTGTCTCTAATATTCTCTCTAATATTAAAATCTATCCAAGGTTTATTTTTCCAATCCGCTCGAATAACTTTTCTAGTAATTGGTGCGACGACATCCAATGTACTTATTATATTTTCAATTGTTTGCTTACATAACCCATTATACTCCACACCTCCAGTACTCCTTGTTCTCATCTTTTCCTTCAATCTGTTACTAAATTCCTCATCATTAATTTCTTTTATATTCCGTTTGAATGATACAACTCTATTATTTTTATAACTACTTTCATCATTTACATCTATTCCTATAATACTATGATCAGTAATTTTTGGAGTCTCCATTACAATCGTATTGACAAAAAAATTTGAGAATACTAGATCGATTATTGTTTTAGATTGTTGTGCAGTTCTTGTAGGATCTTTGATGTATTGCTTCAAGCCTAGGGTCTGCAATTCTCTCCTTAATCTTCCACTATAGTGTGTTGTTTTACACATATCTATATTAAAGTCCCCTAGTACCATCAGCTTTCCATAATCAACTAAATTTTCACATTCATTTACAATCATTGTAATAAATTGCCCAACACTAAAACTAGGCGAACGATAAACATTTACCAATATACACTCGTGATGCCCTTTTAATTCCATAATATTCATCCATACAGTTTCCACTCCATTCTCATCCTTAATTATCTTATTTTCAATAACCCTATATTTTATATCGCTTCTAACGTACGTTAACACACCTCCTGTTCTATTACTATTGCTATTAGTCCTTGCGTTTTCATAATTTTTTACATTCAATTCATAGTCAGACACTTCATCTGTTACATGCGTTTCAGTCAAACAAATTACACCTGGTTTCATACAATTTATTAAAAGTTCAATCTCTTCTTTATGTGCTAAAAAACCTTGCGAGTTCAATAGTATTATGGACGGCACTCCTTCTCCTTTACTCATGTTTATCGCTTTACATTTACTTAATTGCTATTCATCGTAGTACATAATATTTTTCCGCTCTCTTTTCTCAATTCTTTTATATGATTCACACTGGTTATTTGTTGCCTCATGCTCTGTTTCTAAGTCTTTTACATCAAATTGTTTAACTAATGACATACAGTTAACACACTTCTTAACATTAGTCTCACAGTCCAGTTCTGTGTGATCCCCTGCACATTTTCTACATTTAACACCGTTTTTACAGTCTTTCGCAAAGTGATAGAAACCCCAGCAGTTATAGCACCTCAGGACACTTATATAATCCCAAACTCTACACTTCTTCCACCCAATAACTATTTTCTGTTTCTCCAATATTGTCTTATGAGTAGTAGGATCAACTTGTAAAATTAGACTGCCTTTTCCCTCATCTTTTTGGAACTTTTTAATAACTTTTATTTGTACATCAGTCCCACCTAGGTCAAGGTCATTTTGTTTGATTACTCTGTTAATAAATTCCTTTTCATCTATATTTTCAAATTTTTCAAGAATCCCTACCACTATAATCATCGGTAGCTTCTTTTTAATTACATTAACCTCATACTCACTACCCATTTTTTCTTTTAACGCCACACTCAACTTATTTCTATGATCTATCGCTTTACACTCCAGTAGAACCTTGCCTTTTTTACCGTTTGCAATGTTACTCACTCCTACACCTAATTCCATTATATCAATTTTATTTTTTATCTGCTCCATTGTCTTTACACATTCCTGCTCAGAATTCGGTTTTACGACAACTCTTTCTATTTTCGTTAACTTAACCTTTTGAGCATATGATTCATTACTCAACTGTGTAATGCCTATATTCTTATTCTTATCCTCGACTTTATTGCTTCCTCCATCTTGGTTTTTTTTATTTTGCTTTAATACTTTATTTACATCTACTTTAACATTCTTAAATTCATCTAGGGTGATTTTGTTTTGTTTTTTTACCTCTTCACACATCATACTTTGAATGCTTTTCACAAACTCACTTAATTGTATTTCTAGCTTTTGACTCACTGCATCTATCACCTTATTTATGCTATTATTATATATTTCCAATTTCTCCATAATCATATCAATTTTTTCTTCCATTGTTTTTTCTCCTTCAATTTTTTCTACTGAAGCTTCATCACTTTCACTCATACTATTTGTTTGAAGTCCAACACTATTTCTAGCATTATTTGTTTTTACCAGTATCACACCACTACATTTTACTGACTGATTGAAAGTATTA
>OY979769.1:19789054-20096554 GCA_963855975.1 Andrena chrysosceles | reverse complement strand
TTCTCCCCGGCATTCATCACTCGATGAATCTGAATTTATCTGGCAAGCGTTACATAGATCGATATACCGATCGATATCACGTTGACTGTAGCGTAGCGGTGGCGCCGCTCAACTCATGTGAAGGCTTCAGACGACTCTAGTGGTATTATTGATCGCGATCTAATGTAATTGAATCGTGAAGTGAAGGTGTTTGTTCGGTGTTCTGTGTAAATGGCAAGAAAACTAATTTAGTGACGGGTCTTACGAATTCTGAACGAGCAGTCTTTACAGTAACAACGCGAGTTAACCCATCGTCGCCCGGATGCAGGTGAGTAATTCGCGCAAGTGGCCATCGGGCAGGTGAGGTTAATTCGGATTTAATTATGCACAGATCACCGACGCGGGGCTGAGGGCGAGGGCGGATCCACTTGTTGCGTGCTTGGAGTGATTGTAGGTACTCGGTGGTCCAACGTCTCCAGAATTGCAACCGCATCTGTTGCAGCAGATGCCACCGAGAGAGACGAGAAGGTGGGACGTCCTCGATGACAGGATCGGGCAAGCTCAGTAGTGCATCGCCGATCAAGAAATGACCGGGCGTCAGTGGAGTCAGGTCGCCAGGGTCGTCGCTCATCGCTTGTAGTGGACGGGAGTTGAGGCAGGCCTCGATCTGGTGGAGCAGCGTTGACATCTCCTCGAAGGTAAGGTTCTGATCGCCTACCACCCGCCTTAGGTGGTACTTTGTAGACTTGACAGCTGCTTCCCATAGACCTCCGAAATGAGGAGCAGCAGGAGGATTGAATCGCCATTCTATTCCTTCCTTTAACAGTGTGGAGTGGATACGGTCGTGGGAGCTGTCAATGGTCGTCAGCATCTCCTTCAGCTCGCGGGCGGCGCCCACGAAGTTGGTACCTCTGTCGCTCTGGATCACAGTGCAGAGACCTCGCCGGGACGTGAAGCGACGCAGGGCAGCGAGGAAAGCATCAGTACTGCAATCAGAAACTAATTCAAGATGGACCGCTCGCGTGCTCAGGCAGACGAACAACGCAACATAGCCCTTATGTGTGCGTCGACCTCTTCCTCGGGACATTAGCAGCGATACAGGGCCGGCATAGTCGATTCCCACGTGGAGGAAAGGGCGGGCTGGCGTTACACGCGTAGCAGGTAAGTCTCCCATCAGCTGCTGTCCAGTTGACGCTCGCCAACGTATGCAAGTCGGGCAGCGTCGTATGGTCGCCTTCACCCGTTGTCTTCCTTGTAGTATCCAGTAGTTTTGGCGCAATGTGGCCAAAACGAGTTGTGTTCCCCCATGCAGCGTGCGTTGATGGGCTTCGTCCACCAGGAGCTCCGTCAGCCTACTATCTCGAGGTAACAGCACCTGGTGTTTGGCATCCATTGGCAGTGCAGCATGGCGTAGCCTTCCTCCAACACGCAGGAGGCCATGGGCGTCTAGGTACGGATTAAGCCGTAGCAGCCGGCTGCGGCTTGGTAAAGGATGACCAGATTGCAGTCGTTGAATCTCCGATTCAAACTCTTGGCGTTGTACAATGAACAGCCAGCGGTTCCGGGCTGCTTCAATCTCGTCTGGTCGCAGGTAAGCTCCTCGCTTCGTTAGAGCATTACTCCGTAGCCACCGCAAGCACCAGGCGGTGATTCTAAATAGAGATTGAGCGGATGAATATCGTTTTAAAATTATCTCGCCTGTTGCAGGTTCACCCGACGTCACGAGCGCAGCTGTTCGGGCCTCCAAGTCGGTCTCGGGCAATGGAGGCTGATTGGCGGCGGTCCATCCGGTGGTAGTCGTCAGCCAGCTCGGTCCTGTCCACCACAGTTCTAGCTCCGGTAATTGGTTGGGCCGTAGTCCTCTGGAGGCACAGTCAGCTGGGTTGTCCGGGCTGGCCACGTGGTGCCACTGCGCTTCAGGCAGTGTCCGCTGTATTTCGGACACTCGATTCGCCACGTACGTCTTCCACTGGGCCGGATGACCTCGAATCCAGGCGAGCGTAATGGTGGAGTCGCTCCACATATGAATAGTGGCTCCACTCATGGCTAAGCTCTCGCAGGTAAGTGCCATTAGTTTTGTCAGAAGCACGGCAGCACATAACTCCAGTCTGGGTAGTGAAATCTTCTTCAGCGGCGCCACCTTTGTTTTAGCCGTGACCAGCTGGGTCCGTGTGGTGCCGTCGGGGTCCAGTACTCGAAGATAGATCGCAGCAGCATAGGCACGTTCCGAGGCATCAGCGAACCCGTGTAGTTCCCTGCGTTGAGCTGTCGGTCTCATTCCGATCCAGCGAGAAACAGCAATACGGTTTAGCGACGGCAGGTCAGATAAGAACTGCGTCCAGTATCCGGCTTCTACCGGTGGTAATGGTGAGTCCCAATCTAAGCGTAATAACCAGAGTGATTGCATGAATATTTTGGCGTTAACAGTGACAGGGGATACCAAGCCCAGTGGATCAAATATCCTTGCAAGTGTTGACAGAACCAAACGTCGAGTTATCCCGCTCCCCGGCATTGAGGGTTGAACGCGAGCACGGAAGCAATCGTCCGCCGGACTCCAGCTGACTCCTAGCGCTGAGTGAGTTTCGCCCGCCTGCCATTTGAACTCTGGAATGGCATCCTCGACGGGTATTCGTTCCATTACGGCAGGATGACTGGAGGCCCATTTCCTGAGGTTGAATCCTCCCGCCTTGCAAAGTAGGCGTAGCTCGTCTTGAAGATCGATGGCTTCCTGTTCCGAATCTGCTCCCGTCAAGACGTCGTCCATATAGACGTCTCGTTGTAAGATGGCGGCTGCCCTGGGGTACCTGGTTTGCTCGTCCATTGCCAATTGACGTAACGTGCGAATCGCCAAGTTAGGGGCACACGCTAATGCATAGGTGACCGTGTTGAGCTGATAATCCCTTATCTCACGGTCCTCACTTTCTCGCCAAAGGACTCGCTGGTATCGTCGGTCGTCAGGGTGGATCAGGATCTGCCGGTACATTTTCTCCACATCGGCAGTGAGACAGACCCGATGTATCCGCCAGCGGAGAAGTAGCTGCTGCAGATTGGGCAGAAGATTGGGTCCGACCAGTAGCATGTCGTTGAGAGATCGACCAGACGTGGTGATAAAGGACCCGTTGAATACCACACGTAATCGGGTGGTGGTGCTGCTTTCTTTCATCACCCCATGGTGTGGTAAGTAATAGCTTGATTCTGTAGAGTCATTGGCTACTTTAGACATGTGCGAGAGTTGCATATACTCACGCATGAATGAATTGTAGGCCTGAGCAAATGATGGATCCTTCCTGAATTTGGCTTCCATTCTTTGCAGCATTCTTCGGGCCCCTTGGCGAGACTGGCCGAGTTCAGGTGTCTCCCGAAATGGCAGGCGAGCCATATAGCGTCCGGACGGCAAGCGTTGGTGAGTCGTCCTGAAGTGGTCTTCGCACTGCTGCTCCTCTATGGTATAAGTGGATGATACCGCAATTTCTTCCTGTTCCCAGAAGCGTTGCACCAAGGGCAGTAGGTCCTCCTCGGTGGAACATGACAGGGCTGATTGGTCTCGACGTTCAGCGTCTTCGGATCCAACGTCCGGTGTAGCGGGCCCAGATACGATCCATCCCAGAGTAGTTTGCTGGGCAATGGGTTCGCTGGGTCGTCTTCTTGCGATGCCGTCGCGTAATACGAGGGCAAAGGCGTCGGCTCCCAACAGCAAATCAATCGGCCCCTCCTCGTCGAAATCAGGATCAGCTAGTGTAAGTCCTTTAAGATGCTCCCACGCATCGGCACGCCTATCGATTCGTGGTTGGTAGGAGGTAAGCCGGGGCAGGATTAGAGCGACTATCATGTGGTGATCTGTGGAATTAAAATGTGCAGAAAATTCTAATTGCACCCTGCCGCGGATGCGTTCCGGTTGGTGACTCCCGACCCCGACTAGGTTGATACGAGCAGATCGCCGGGGTAGCATTAGCTGCTGGGCCAGTGCCTCGGTGACGATTGAGACCTCGCTGCCTTGATCGACGAGTGCGCGCACCATCCTGGAACCGCCACCTTGTTGGAAGACCTTCACTCTCGCTGTGGCCAGTAAAACCGCAGGTACTGAGGTTGACACACAGCTCGAAGTGTTTGTAGAGAATTCCTTTTCGAAGGTACGGTCCTCAATTGCCTCATGAATCGTTGTATGGTGCTTCCCGTTGCACTTCTGGCAGCGTCTCTCCGAGTTACAATCACGCACGTGATGTTTGCTGAGACAATTGTAACAGAGGCCGGCGGTTTGTAAGGCCGCACGGCGCTCGGCAGCTGTTTTCGACTTATATAATCGGCAATACAATATGAAATGATTTGCCTCGCAGATACTGCACGGGTCTGGTTGGCGCTTGACTTGACTGACCTGATGCGTCTTGGCCGTCTTCTGGTACGTAGCTGGCTTCGCAGATGGATTCTTACGCCCCTTGCGTTCTTCCTCCAAGGCCTCAAGAGTGTTGACTCTGCCCTCCAGAAATTCCTGCAGCTCAAGAAAGGTAGGCGGGTCCTTCATCTTTCCGATGAGGGTTTCCCACTCACGCCGGGTTTGTGGGTCTATCCGTTCGACTATTAAGTGGATAAGCCAGTCGCCGCTGGCGTCGAAGGGACGTTTCATGCTTGCAAGAGCCTTGACCGTATCGCACACGGTATAGAATAAACGTTTGAGCTCTGTTCCAGATTCGCGTGTAAGAATTGGTAAGTTAAAAATTGTAGTTAATTGCGCTTTAACCATCAGTCGCTTATTCTCGTAGCGTTCCTGAACCAGCGTCCAAGCAGCCTCGAAATTCTCCTCATCTTCGGGAATATTGCGAAGGAGAAGTGCCGCATCGCCCTTAAGAGCACCGCGGAGGTAGTGAAGACGCTCCGCGTCCGATAGCGTGGGTTCTCGGACTACTAACGATCGGAAAAGTCCTTTAAAAGACGGCCAGTCCTTATGTTGACCTCCGAAGGTAGGCAACGGAATCTTTTGAAGCGAAGACGGTGTACGAGTGGCCGCAGCAGTAGAACGATCACCCGGTCTGTCATCAGAGGCCAAACGCTCCATGGTACGAGTCAGAATCCTTTCATTCTTCTCGATCTCGTCTAGCTTTTCCATAAGAAGGCTCTCTTGTTCAAGGAACTTCTCCTCTGTATGCGATGGTTCGTCATTGTCCCAATATTGGTCTTCCATTATCTTTTTATCCGACGTTAAGGTAAGTAATTGATCGTGTTGCGCTTCGAATTTAGCCCAATTCCTGCGAAGGGCTGTTAATCGCGAAGACACGTTGGCTTTGGTAAATTTAGCAGCTCCCATCTTCCTCAGATTTTCAAATGTATGCGTAATTCGGTGGTTAAGATCGCGTTGACTTTCAAGAAGGTAGCTCATTGTTTGGCAGGTGGAGGTCACACGCGACGGTTGGACGACACCTCGTACAGAAAAACTGTTTGCGGAAGACGTTCACGCGCGAAGGTCACACGCGACGGTTGGACGACACCTCGTACAGAAAAACTGTTTGCGGAAGAAGTTCACGCGCGAAGGTCACGGCACTACCGAACGTTTGAACTGTTTCACAGGCACCGTATCCGGCTCGAAGGACCAAAAAATGTTACAATGTAATTTAGCGGATCGGTGTTAGCGGATTTATAGGCGTGGATAACGAGGTACGAGCAAACTAATTTAAGCCAGGCGAGTTACAATTAATGGTTCAAAGTAAATTATGTTGTTTTAATTCTTATATCTTTATAGGCACAATTATAAATGCAGTGGCAGTTAAAGCGGCACAATTAGTTATTGAACGAGCAACACAGTACAATTACACTCTTTAATTAGAGTTTAAGTTATAATTTAGATTTCTGTACAAAGGTAACAACGTCAAATATACAACTCTTACACGCACAGTCAATAGTCAATTTACAATAATTATTAGGTATAGAAAAGGAGTATTAAGCACTATTCTAACTTGCGAAGCAATGTCGCGAAGCTTAGGTTTCGTAGCAAAAGCGAAAGTAGTGCAAGCAAATATAAGCGATGTATAATTACCAAGCGGTGGTGAGATCAAGAGCAGAGTGAGCGATTCCCAGAAATCAGGGTCAATTTCTACGAAACGCAAGCCTCCCCCTTCCAGGAATCGAGAGTCGATGGAAGGGGACGCGACTCGCGCTCCACATGAGTGAGCAGGCCTATGCCACTTGCCTAATTAGTATAGAACGTCAATAGGTGTCACTAAGATGCCACTTTCGTGAACAATATTATTAAAAATATTAAAAGTATTGTGGTTTGTAGGTTTTAGTCAAATAATGACGCAGTCATTACTGAAACATTAATATTTGTATATATTTTAACATTATTATATTGCATACTTATACATCTATATTTATACAAACATTTGGTACATAGCACTGATGATCAACGAGATGCTTTTCTTGCGGAATTTTAAACGTTAATTACTAAGTGAGAGCTCAACCGCAATTTTGCCACTATTAACTTCCGTCTTATTTTGACTCGCATAAATATCTGCTGAAAGTGCTATCTGTAGGTGAACAGTGCATGTTTTATGTATAAATGAGTTTCATTGCGCGTTGTAGCATTCGGCACTTCTGTAAATCTTCCCGAATACACCTTTACTCCCGAACTTCTAATTGCACAGTAATTCAATTATTTATTGCAATGCAATCACTTGCCTTCACTCCGATATATAATACTTTAAAAAAGTAAAAAATACGCCAAGTACATGAAAATGTCGAGGACAAAAAAAGTATTATCAAAAATCACAAAAAAAAAGGAAATAGTATACATGAAAAAGTCGGGGGAAAAAAGGAGTATTATCAACAAATAAATATAAAAAAACACAAAAAAGACAAAGAAACATGAAAAAGTCAAGGACGAATAAAGTATAATTAACAAAAAAATATAATCACATAAATAAAAAATAAAAAATATGATTACAATATAAAAAAAGATGTGAAATCAAAATGAGCTGCAAGTACATAACAAAAAAAAAGAAAATAATATAATAACACAAAAACAGAAAATAATATAATCACATAAAAAGAAAATAATATAATTACAATATAAAAAAGGATGTGAAATCAAAATGAGCTGCAAGTACATCACAAAAAAAAGAAAATAATATAATCACACAAAAACAGAAAATAATATAATCACATAAAAAGAAAATAATATAATTACAATATAAAAAAGGATGTGAAATCAAAATGAGCTGCAAGTACATCACAAAAAAAAGAAAATAATATAATCACACAAAAAAAGAAAATAATATAATTACAATATAAAAAAAGATGTGAAATCAAAATGAGCTGCAAGTACATATAGGTACTTTCGAACTGCGCTTAAGATGACACAACTACATATACACAGCTAAAATGCTGTGTTATTCCATTACTCATATCGCGGACATTTTAATTAACCCATCAAAAAGAATCCCATTTAAAAAAATTGTCGTAAATTAATAGCTTTACAAAATTAATGATATACAAAAATTGCGCCAATTATAACAATGCCTATTTATACAAAGAAAAAAATGCATTAAATAATACCCATCAAAAAGAATCCCATTTAAAAACATTGTCGTAAATTAATACCCATCAAAAAGAATCCCATTTCAAAACATTGTCGTAAATTAAAATCCCATCAAAAAGAATCCCATTTAAAAACATTGTCGTAAATTAATACCCATCAAAAAGAATCCCATTTAAAAACATTGTCGAAAATTAATATTAATTTATTAATGTTCTATATTTAACTTTACAAAAATAATGATATACAACAATTGCGCCAATTATCACAATGGCTAGTTATACAAAGAAAAAATCACAATGATACAATGAAAAAATGTATTAAATAATATTAAGCAGATATATTTTTATACAAATAAATATTTTAATATGAATAAATATTTTTTTCAAAATACTTGGCGCTGCTCTCCGAATTGGGTTTGCTAAACTGAATAAATATGTATAAATTGCAATAATCTTTTTCTTTCTTTCTTGTGCGTGCGTTCTTGGATGCGTGTATGTGCATATGCTACGAATGGTATTCGAATTAAATATATATAGAATAAATCTGACAGCGTTTCTAATACTCGTATGTATATGTATATGTTTATGTATTTTAGATTGCAGCGCCAAGTATTTTGAATAAAATATTTATTCATATTAAAATATTTATTTGTATAAAAATATATCTGCTTAATATTATTTAATACATTTTTTCATTGTACCATTGTGTTTTTTTCTTTGTATAACTAGCCATTGTGATAATTGGCGCAATTGTTGTATATCATTATTTTTGTAAAGTTAAATATAGAACATTAATAAATTAATATTAATTTTCGACAATGTTTTTAAATGGGATTCTTTTTGATGGGTATTAATTTACGACAATGTTTTTAAATGGGATTCTTTTTGATGGGATTTTAATTTACGACAATGTTTTTAAATGGGATTCTTTTTGATGGGTATTAATTTACGACAATGTTTTTAAATGGGATTCTTTTTGATGGGTATTATTTAATACATTTTTTTCTTTGTATAAATAGGCATTGTTATAATTGGCACAATTTTTGTATATCATTAATTTTGTAAAGCTATTAATTTACGACAATGTTTTTAAATGGGATTCTTTTTGATGTGTTAATTAAAATGTCCGCGATATGAGTAATGGAATAACACAGCATTTTAGCTGTGTATATGTAGTTGTGTCATCTTAAGCGCAGTTGGAAAGTACCTTTATGTACTTGCAGCTCATTTTGATTTCACATCTTTTTTTATATTGTAATTATATTATTTTCTTTTTTTGTGTGATTATATTATTTTCTTTTTTTTGTGATGTACTTGCAGCTCATTTTGATTTCACAACCTTTTTTATATTGTAATTATACTATTTTCTTTTTATGTGATTATATTATTTTCTGTTTTTGTGTGATTATATTATTTTCTTTTTTTTGTGATGTACTTGCAGCTCATTTTGATTTCACATCCTTTTTTATATTGTAATTATATTATTTTCTTTTTATGTGATTATATTATTATCTGTTTTTGTGTGATTATATTATTTTCTTTTTTTTTGTGATATACTTGCAGCTCATTTTGATTTCACATATTTTTTTATATTGTAATCATATAATTTATTTTTTATTTATGTGATTATATTTTTTTGTTAATTATACTTTATTCGTCCTTGACTTTTTCATGTTTCTTTGTCTTTTTTTGGTGTTTTTTTTATATTTATTTGTTGATAATACTCCTTTTTTCCCCCGACTTTTTCATGTATACTATTTCCTTTTTTTTTGTGATTTTTGATAATACTTTTTTTGTCCTCGACATTTTCATGTACTTGGCGTATTTTTTACTTTTTTAAAGTTTTTTCTGGGGATCTCACTTCTTTTTACAAAGCTAATTCATGTACTTGGCGTAATTTTTTTACTTTTTTAAAGTTTTTTTTGGGGATCTCACTTCTTTTTACAAAGATAATTCATGTTCTTGGCGTCATATTTTTTTACTTTTTTGAAGTTTTTTTGGGGATTCAGAATTTCAGCTGCTTCTTTTTTACAAATTTTTCCCTGTCACGGGTACTAAAAGTAAGGATAAAGTAAGGAAATCCCAATAAATTATAAATCGTGATCTATCTTCGTTACACGTCCACGCGTTTATGGCGCACTGCAGCCTATCGAGTGATGTTAGAAGATAAAGCTAGTTTGTAGCCAGTAAAGCTTACTCGGAATACTCGGAATAGCGCAAAGCAGCTCAAGGAGTGTACTTTTATTATTTTTTGATTAAGGATAAATTCTACGTAAGTTTAACACCTTCCCCAAAAAAACATGTGCACTGCATTGCCGATCTATATGTATTATATGAATGTATAGTACTTTGTGTGCAGTACATAGTGCGCGAAGCAGCTTATGGCGCTGAAAGCAGCCTTTGGCGCTGAACGTATTTATCATTGAACTGTAAGGAACAACCACAATTAACATCTTTCGAAGAAAAATATGTATGCATTTTTAGCATTTCGTGGCCAAGCTTGTTTTTCTACTCGTAAATCATCAACGAATACCCACGTTGTGCCCTTACCCCTTACCATACTCGTGTAATGACCATCGGAAATACTTTTACCGTGGTGGAAAATCGCTGCCTTAAGTTTATAACAGTGATCTACCAATTGTATTTTAGTAGTAGGCATTGCTTTGATGTTGAAATTTTCAACTTTCGTTGTTCCACTACTATCGTGATCGAACAAATGTAATTTTGCAATAAGAATTTGTTTGGAAGCAGTTATATCGATTTTCTTCATTGTATTTGAATTTGAATTATCACAATTATTGCAAGGATCTTTCTGATTTTTCCATCCTGTGAAATTGTGTTTTATTATATCTTGAAATTCAAATGTTTTTTTTTTAACATCTTGGGCAGTGCAAGATGTACCACACAATTTGTACTGATAGTAGTACTTGTGTAATTACACGCTAAACATCTTAATACTGTTGTTATTTCGTGTTGAACTGCATTCTTAATAAGAATCTCATGATCACAAAGAGAGGTAATAAACTCAGCTGCATCATGCAGCTGATTGTAAGCGTATTTTTCCCCTGCGAATTACCGTAATGATATTATGTTTGGATTTTGATCCGATTTATATTGGTCCATAAAGACTTTTATAATATCATCAGCTTTTTCCATCGAAAATAAGTTTTCTCTTATAGATGAACAATATAACATGCATTGGATTGAGGCATTCGCATAACAAGACACACCATCAGAATTCGGGAGACCTCTCACGTTGTATTGAGTGGTATCCGCGATGTGATCATTAGTATTCTGACATTCGGAAACATTATAAGGTAAACGTACCGGTTATGGAACGCTTTTCGGCAGGGATATTCAATTATCATGTAATTTAAATAATTAAACGTATTAACTTGGAAACCTTGTACACCATTTGATAGATAAATGTTTTGTGATTACATAATGAGCCATAAAATTGTTATTCATTGTGAGTAAAAAATAATATGTTTAAAAAACTAAAGTAAGGATGTGTACGTGTTATGAAACACCGCTTTCGTACCATGACCCGGTGTTCCAAATTCCGTGTCCCCATTTTGAAACAGTCATTCAAGTTATGGGTTAGATCAGCTTTGGCCACATCGGGCCATTTGGGAGCAAGGCCTCCATGATGTTTACTTTAGCCGCGCGGAAGGGGCCTCGAAAGCCAATGGTAACGTGGGCGCGTCACGGATAGGGAAAACTGTAGTAGTGTGCGGTACAACCTCATGCCCGTAGGATAGGCTTGAATGACTGAGAATCTTGGGGGCCCCAGCGACCCTCCAGTGGACGGTGTACAAGGGGTCCCGTTGCCTGGGTTTATGATATGGTAATTGTTATTGAAATGTAGAAAAAAACTCAGACTCGCCTAGGATGTAGTTAGTATTCGAAGATTTACCTGCTCATAAATGAATAAAATTGCCGGTACGACTCGACGAAAATACGGATGATAGCTCCGGAAAAAGTGCTAAAAGTCACGTTCGTGTCGTAAACCCCAGTTTACAGATAATAGTAAGCTGAATAGAAGATGCTTTCTTTAGCATTGGACTGACGAAACATAAACTTATAAACCTTCATGTTCCTGGAGGACGACGTAGAAATTAGTCTTTAGCGATGCTTAAGGGAAAGTATAGGAATGTAAAATGTGAAGGACACCCCGCTGCTTTATTTCCCTTCATTAAAAAAACGCAGTCAGTACATAGGTACATTGAGAAGGATAATTCTGAATTACTTTCTCGGAAAACACTGAAAGGAAAGATATCTTGTCGTCTATACCAGATTGATTAAAAGTGTACGTGTTTATGGTGTTCTGACTTCTAATATATGTATGTATACACTATGCAGGATGTTCCACTTAACTTTATCACCTGAAATATTTCCGCGGTAATTAAAATTTCGTAAAAATATTTCCTACAAAAATTATATACTTTAGTAATGGCCAGTATAGAAACAATAGTTGTATTCCGTTGCAAAAGATTTACGAGATAAGAAGGTCAGGTTTCTCTTTTTAAATGGAATGCTATATTTTATTGATTTGTATATGATAGCCATTTGAAAGACAAATTCAACAACATTTTCAAAGTATTTTTATTTACAAGTAAAGCGTTCTCAACAGTCGGCGATGAACCCTTTCGCTACGGCGGAATTGGTCGTCAATGCGCCTCCGCTGAATGGGATTCCGAGCCATAGGTATTTAAAATGATTTTAATTTTCAAAATATTCGAACGGCATTTTTAAGGGAATAGATTCTATCTGGATATGTGAGGGCTATACACATATCGAGCGTATATGTATGTTATATACACTCCCCGCGGAATGCTCTTCATATATTGCGATGTATTTACATCTTCGTGTAAAATCACGAACATAATGATGTGCTCTGACAAGGGATGCTTCCAGTTTGTAACAGTTATATTTTTATAACGGAAAGCATTTATTATGAAAGTGAGTTACAACTTAAGAAGCCTGAATAACTGTCATAATTCTTTGACCTGCACGACCTGGAAGAGGTACTGGTAGATGGATTATTGCCGGTCGGGGGTACGAATTGCCCGACCCGCAATTAACACCCTGGCCATCCCCAAGTCGCGCGGAAAGGTACCTCGTTCAAACCTATCAGTCTATGGATGTGTAGGCAGGTATTTTTTATTATTTTGATTTTAACCAATGAGGAAACGTCCTTAGTCAACTCCGCCTTCCTGGAAAAGCTGAAGGTGGAGGAGTTTTCAAAAATTCGTCACTAGCATCTCAACGCTTGTAGACGTGACATAGTACCTATTGCTTCGTGAAACATACATAAGTCTTACGATTTTGTGAACGGTGACCATGGAAGCATCGACTTCGGCATCGACTTTGGCATCGACTTCGGCATCGACTTCGGCATCGACAGTCCAATCGACTTGTGCGTCGCATAAAGATTGGGAAACTTTATACTTCGTGTGGAAGAATAAGGAACAATTCCAGTGCCTGGTGTGCTTTACCACGTTCAAGTCCGCAAGATCTTTTAATATTAAACGGCATTATCATACGCATCATGCTAATCAGTTTAGTAATTTATCATTGGAAGAACGAAAAGAAGCAATAGAGTGCCGGAAAGAAAAATTACGTCAAGCAGGACGAAATGGACATCAACAAGTAAGTTTTTCTAATTTAGTACTGGAATATTGAATGATTATCAGTTCTTGTAGAACATGCACTACTTAGTTCATTGGTTTCATTGTAGGAAAGTAGTGATAGTAAAGAGAAAATTTTACGATGCAGCTACGAGCTGTCATTAAAAATTGCCAAAAGTGGGAGAGCATATACTGATGGCAATTTTGTAAAGGACTGCATAACATCATCGGTCGAATTAATTTGTCCGGAAAGTCGCCAAGAATTCGAAGCAATCCCTCTCTCGCGTAATACAGTCATGAGAAGAATCAAGGAAATGGCATTAGACGCGACTAAACAATTATCGGATGCTGCCCATGAATTCATCACTTTCAGTTTGGCGTTGGATGAGGCAACAGACGTGACAGGTACACCACATGTTGCCATATTTATACGAGGTGTAAGTGAAAAAAAGGTAACAGAAGAACTCCTAGATTTTTGTCCGTTAAAAGAAAGCACGACAGGAGAGGACATCCTGTCGTGTGCAGAGGAAGCGGTGGAGAAAATTGGATTAGACTGGGGGAAATTGGTATCAGTTACAACCGATGGTGCACCGTCCATGACGGGAAAGTACAACGGGTTCGTCGGCCGCCTCCGAACAGGTCTAAAAAAACTAGGAGTTCTTCATAATATTACAAATTTCCATTGTGTGATACACCAGGAGAATTTATGTGCAAAACGTATCCAGTTCGAGGACGTTATGTCAGTCATAATTCGAACGACGAATTATATTCGTATGAACGGATTGAAACGGAGACAGTTCCGTACATTTTGCGAAGAATTAAAGTGTGATTACGTTGACTTGCCATTATATACCGAGGTGCGTTGGCTTAGCCAAGCTACACTTTTAGACAGATTTTTTAAACTTCGTAACGAACTTTCAATGTTTACGGACATGGTGGATCACCACGTGCCTGAATTGCACGACCGTGAGTGGTTATGTAATTTAGCTTTTTTCTCAGATTTAACTGATCATTTAAGTACATTAAATGTAGTGTTGCAAGGAAGGGGTAGAACAATAATAGATTACTTGCAATCTATACGCGAATTTCAATTAAAAATTGACTTATTTAGCACAGAGTTGGAAGAAAACGATTTTTCTCAATTTCAAAAATTGAAGTCTGTACTCACAGACGAAGTAAATGTTGATAAAGAAAGATATAAAAAAATTGTACAAGATTTACGTGAAGATTTTTCAACCAGGTTCCAAGATCTATATAAATTAAAAGAATATTTTGATACAGTCAGATCACCGTTTTCAGTAGACGTCACAAAACTTACAGAAAATTTACAATTGGATTTGGCAAATTTAAAGGTAGACCAAATATTGAAGAGAAAATTTAACGAAGCAGATAATATAATCGATTTTTATAAAAACATTCCGCAGTGTAGGTTTCCACACTTGCATAAGTGTTACGCGTCTGTATTGGCCATGTTTGGTTCGACATATATATGCGAGCAATTTTTTTCTATCATGAAAATAACTAAATCGACAACGCGATCAAAAATGACTAATGAGAATCTAAAATATTCTTTAATTTTGAGTTCGTGTCAAACAATTGTACCAAATTTAACAAGGTTAGCAAAGCAAACGCGGCACCACGGACCAACACAAGAAACATAATCACTCATTTGACTGACATAGCGTTACTTGTATGTATAGGGGAGAGTGGGGGAAATACTCCACACGCGTTGTCCGGAATTCAGCCAAATGGACAAAGTTAAAATTGCAAATCCATATATATGAAAATTCATATATATATGTATGTTTGAGTTCCGCTCAAATACTTTTCGTAACATCACTTTTTCATATCACGAATATTGTTGACAATATTAAATTATCACGCCTTACGGCGTACGGCTTACGCGACCCGCCTTGTACATGCACGTATTTTCGGTGGTTATCTCAATGGAAGTTTATATATTAAAAGTGGATTCATAACGCGATACATGTATCGCGGTATGAAACCACTTTTAGTGATAATATTTATTAGTTACCTATTTTCACTTATACGTATCGATGTGTGCAATTGTGTGGTTGCCTGCACGTGTATAAATATGTACATATTTTTAGTAGCTACTGGAATTAAAATAAATTCCTTAAATATAAATATTTATTAGTTAAGTATTGTTATTTATAAGTATCGGTTCGTGGAGAACCACAACACTATAATTAAAAACGTTTTTAATCGACATGGTAAAGATAATAAAACATCGTTCCATTCAGTACTTTGTGAGAATGTAATTGACAATTATCCCTCTCAATGTATGTATCTGACTACGTTCTTGAAAGTCACATTACTTTTATCGATTATAATATAATTTTGAAATGAACAGAATGAAAAATTAAACGAACTGATTTAAATAAAAGTTAGTACAAAATGAGAAATAGAGTACAGTGTAAAAAATAACAGTTTTATTAACACTTTTAAGTAAAAAATTAACTGTATCTAAGAAACTGCTAGCCAGAGTAACTCTGGCAGCGAACATTGGGGCCCCCCAAGGAACCCAGTCATTCAAGCCTATCCTACGGTTACGAACCTGTGCCGCACGCTACTACATACACACTTACAGTTTTCCTACCCATGGCGCGCCCACGTTACCATTGGCTTTCGAGGTACCCTTCCGCGCGGCTAAAGTAAACATCATGGAGACCTTGCTCCCAAATGGCCCGATGTGGCCAAAGCTGGGTTAGATTTTTAGTTTCATATAAAATCTTCTAATTTGGTATACTTACTCTTATATGCTCGATATACTCATATAAATGGAGTTATAGGTATTATTTTAATCACTCTAATATAATTATAATAATTAAATTAACTGGATATACAGATGCCACGACAATTCTCACATGCGTTTCATAAACGGTACAGACAGCAGAAAGCGGACCGTTAATTTGAAACACTGATTTTTGCGAGTATCGGAAGTAACTTACTTAATTTTTTTTTTAAGTTAATTATTGCATATAAATCGTCATATTTGTAAATTTTGCAAACAGAAATGTTTACAAATGTCAATAAAATTTTCATAATTATTTTTATATTTTGTGAAAATTTTTTACTTTACTATTTGTGGTACTGTTTCAAAAGGGGGACGTAGTTAGGAAGGTGTTCCATAATTGGCACGTTTACCTTAATTAGGTACTGCCCAAACAGCATCACGAACTTTGCGAACGCCGTTTTTAGAAATTGAAATAGTCATAAGATCAGGTCTATATTTTTTTCGCAATCTATTGTACTCTATTATAGCCGATTCTTGTGCCTTTACGGAAGATGTATCATAATTTATAAGATGCAGCCCTTGTAATGTGGTCACCCGTGAAAGAGCAACGTAAATTTGTCCGCAAGTAAATATTGAATTACGTGCTTCTACGACAGCATTCTGCAAGCTTAGTCCTTGACTTTTGTGAATAGTTATACCATAGCTGAGGCAAATCGGAAATTGTTTTCTAATAACGAACGCTCTATCCATTACTTCAAATTTAACACATACGCGTTCTATTATATGTTCTTGCCCAGTGGGTAATATAATTTTCAATTTTTCAACGTCATTATCAACACCTCGTGTAACTGAAACAAGTTTAGCTATGGTACCGTTAACAAGACCTAGCGTAACATCAATTCGACAAAAAGCCGAAATAGTATTTTCATACTACATGAATACTACGACCCCCATATATACTGTTGTTACAAAAGCGATTTCCACATCCGCGGCGTCCCCTTATTAGCTTCACGGCTTAAAACTCAACAATTCAAAGAGCCCGCGGCAGAATGTGTCCGCATCTATGCCAAAAGCGGGCTCCTTAAAAAACAAAAGAGCAGCGGAGGAGCTCGCCTCATCGTTGCACATGGTGAGACAGCCCATTCTCGATCGTAACTGCGTTCTGCAAGCAACAAACAATGGCTGATAATGTAAGTAATAAAAAAGACCTGAGATTTTTTCGTCACTTAAATTCTGATTACAAGCAGCGTATGATAGAAGAAAGTCATACATCTAGCGCAAGGATACGTATTGTTCAATAGCAAATTGGAAATTGGAAATTCGAATTATATAAAAATTACATTACATTACAAAATATGTTTCTTCTCATTACTTCACGAGCCTTTCAATTATTCAATCATACAAAAAACTGTAACGTATTAAGATTAACATAATTTTGTGAACGATTCGCAGTTGTAACTAGTAAAACAAGAAGATATAGCACACGTTGAAGCATATTCTATCTATATAACTTATAACACCAACGATAAGAAATATATCAAACACATCTGAGTTGATTGTAAACGAATATGGAAAGTACAACATTTTGAAAATCTTTGGTAGGCACTTTGCCTATGTTAACTATCAATGGAAGTAGACCGTAACTGTATAGTAAGTAATACAACAAGATATTAGACACGTTGAAGCATATTCTAACTTGTAACGCCAGCGATTAGAAGTACTTGGCGTCGAGACGCTACCGCGTCTCTAGATATCAAACACATCCGAGTTAAAATATGCTTCTATGTATCCAATATGTTCTTGTTGTATTACTTGCTATACAGTTACGGTCTACTTCCATTGATAGTTAACATAGGTAAAGTGCCTACCCAAGACTTTCAAAATGTGGTACTTTCCATGTTCGTTTACGTTCAACTCAGATGTGTTTGATATATTTCTAATCGTTGGCGTTATAAATTATAATACAACAAGAATAGGCAAAGTGCGTACCAAAGACTATCAAAATGTTGTAGTTTACACGTTCATTAATGTTCAACTCAGAAATGTTTGATATATCTAATCGTTGGCGTAATAAGTTAGAATATGGTTCAACGTGTCTCATATCTTCTTGTTGTATTATTTCACTTATTATACAGTTACGGTCTACTTCCATTGATAGTTAACGTAGGTAACGTGCCTATCAACGACTCAAAATGTTGTAGTTTACAGGTTCGTTTATGTTCAACTCAGATCAGATATGTTTGATATTTCTAATTGTTGACATTATAAGTTAGAATATAAGCTTAAACGTGTCCAATATCTTCTTATTTTACTACTAGTTACAACTGCGAATCGTTCATAAAATAAAGTTATAATATAATACGTTACAGTTTTTTGTATGATTGAATAATTGAAAGGCTCGTGAAGTAATGAGAAGAAACATATTTAGTAATGTAATGTAATGTAATTTTTATAATTTCGCATCATACACTATTTCAGTTTTCAAATTTTTATATTTCCTAATTTCCAATTTGCAATTGAACAATACTTACCCTTGCACTACATGTATGACTTTCTTCTATCATACGCCGCTTTTATGAATTCTTGATCTTTTTTGCTAATTAATTGTTTATTAATTTTTGCAGAATAAACTGGAGGGCTCCATCTTAGATGGTAAATAATAAAAATTTATTATATACATTTATTCAAATTTATTTTTTTTATTTTTCCAATCATTTGATGATGAAATTTGTAATTTATTTTAGACATTGAAGTAGAACTCGAGAGTTTTAATTTGATGGAGTCGCCGCGGCCACGATCGCCACAACAACCGCCACCATCGCCACCACCACCAGCGAGGCCGGCCACTGCCGATGGTAAATACATACAGATTTAAAGAAGTTATATTATACTTTTAGAATGTTTGAAAATAGATCTAAATTTAAATAAAAAACATTTTACTAATAAATATTGTTTATTATTATTACTAATTACAGAACCGCGCGTAGCGCGCCATTCAAGGAGCGGGAGGAGGGTGAGGGCCCAACAAGAGGATTGGGCCATTATGCAGGCGGTAAGGGATCAAGCCGCCCTCCTCCGGGCCATCGTTAGCGAGCGCTACCGTGGCCGTGGCCGTGGTCGTGGTCGTGGCAAGGATCGTGGCCGTGGTTTTTAAATATCAATTTTAATGTTAAATAAATTAAAATAATTTATATTTTTTAATGTTAAATAAAAAATAACTTTATTTTTTTATACATATTTCATTTGCTCCTACAGCAAGGTCACTTTCTCTTTCAGCTGTTAAAATAATTATCCATCCAAGCCTGTGCGTCCCCTTCAATTCTACTATCCAAGCCTGTGCGTCCCCTTCATTTTTATCCAAGACCTGTGCGTCCCCTTCATTTCTATAATATATAATAAACTTTACATAAAAACTCTAAATTGCTGGTATATACAAAAACAAGTATCTGGCAATTTAAATGCAATGTAATTTTTTACTACAATATATTATTTTGTACATGCATGATACAAATTTCCAGAAACTTGTGTGAAAGGAGATGCTTCGCAGTCGAACCATCTCCGAACAACTTCCAAGTCTGCAACTCTACATAAGAAATCTATTAAAAAAATTTTGCGACATACCTTATTAATTGAGACAATAATTCAGTCTCCTATGTAGTGTAAAAACTCGTGACATTCCAAATTCGGACAACTTACTTTATTTGACACTTAACACTTGGTAGGTTATAAAATTCAAAATAGTATATATATATGTATGTACAATGACGGACGACGATCCCCGCCGAATAATCCCGAGAGTCGACGAACGAAGAACGAAACATGTATTGGCTGAAGGTGTGTGTGGTAACGCGTATACGTATTATGTTGACGAAAATTTGGCTTGAAGAATCAGAATCAGAATCAGAAGAAAATCTTACCGTTTCTGACAGATCCATGACATGATATTACGATATCTCTGTCATGCGTGGACCGATTTTATTGAAATTGGTCTTATTCGAAAGCTTATATGCGGTTTACATAAGAAAAATGCCTTTAAATTTAGAAAATATTGCAAGCGTGATGAGATATTAATGAAATAAGTTTCAGGTTAGGTTGGAATAGCTGTGCGTCGTAAAGATACACGGCAGCGACAGGCATATACAAGGTGTCTTTTCTTTCATGTACTTGGCGTCGAGACGCTACCCCGTCTCTAGATACACTATACAGGATAATATAACAATATAACGTTAAAAAATATAATTTCAAACAGAATTATTTCTCTCGTATACAGAGATTTCGCAGTCAATGTCCTGTTATAGGAAAAAACTATTCCTACTTTTTCACTATATACGCAAAATTTTCTATTCTCTCCCGCACTCGCTCAATTTCTTTTCATATGCAAAATAACATAAAATATGTATACAAAAAAAGAGATATTTAAAGAATAATGCCGAGTAACAAAATACAGAATGATATATAATACATATGTAAAGTTAAAAAAATAAAACTTCAAAAAAGGGGCAAAAGTTCGCACAATGCAGTGGGGCAAGAGTTCGCATGCAAACTTTCGCCCCAAAATAATTTGATAGGTGTTATATCTTCATTAAACTTATTTTAATTCTAGAGTTTGCTAAATTTTGAGTTTATGATAGTTGAGCCACGCTGATATCAGCTTTTGATTTTTGTTATTAATTTTTAATCCACAATATTTTTCCACATACGTTTTTTATTAACTTTTTGATTAAAAAATATAACTTTATTTTATTGTCTTATTCATTTATTGTTAGAACTTATAAGAGGACAACCGGCCGAAAACCTATTAGTGAGGAGATGCTTCAGATCGCTCGAGATAAATTAGAAGCAGGACTTTCAACAAAAAAAATCGCTGCAGAATTGGGAACACCGAAAAAAATTAATTATAAACTATTAGGCGTTTTACTGTACTGCCCGAACTATGTACTTATGCAGGAAAATAAAACACTTCTTTGGATATTTCTCGTTGCGTTCTTTTGCCCCATAACATGCGAACTTATGCCCCACATATCGGGTAAAAGTTCGCATTTGACACTTTTTGGAAATATTTATTTTATATAAGTTGTGACATGTAAATTTACATGAAGTCACTGCCTATCGAATAATGATTATCAGTGTAATACCAAGGATTTTAGAGAAGTCTAAACTTTAAGTGCGCTTTCTTACCGCACATTACTCTACACAAAAATGAGAATATTTGCCAAAATAGCAATTTGTTGCAAAAAACTGCAACGGGGTCTTAAAGTGCATACCTTGAGCTTGCATTTAAAATAAAGAATGGTGCTTGAGCTCGCTTGAGTTGTAACTTTTTGCTTAAGAATAAACAAAAAATTAATATGCTTTCAGTACTTGTTTATAAAAACTTTTACAGACTTCACATTTAAAACAATAATAGTGTATATGATATTACACCACAATATATAATGTTTATTTTGATAGCTGGACTCGATAAACTGAAAATAAATCTCAAAGTAGACCTTTAAATTTCGAGCGTCAACTTTGAACTGACATATCTCAGCAAGGGCTGCAGTTTATATATTTACATTAGTAAGAAATTATGCACAAATATGTCAAAAATAAATCGCACCAATTGGATTTAGCAAATTTAAAACTTTTACATTCTGATTTTTGGCCAGCTTTTCGGCGAAATTCGCCACTGTGCAGCGTCTCGGTCTGCTAATACAGAGACACAGCGTTATTTAGCGGAGGGGGAACACCTACAGGAGCGGTGGTAACGGACGCGTGACGACGATCGCTGACGCACACATTACCACACACAGCGGTTCGAACGCCGAAAACGCGATTAAAAATCCTTACGTTCACATTTCACGCTGTATCAATATGAAGATGGTCATTCCAGGGATTTTTGGGGTCGCAGAATCTGATTCCGAGGTCAAAACTGTTATTACCGTACTGTCTGATTTGATTGTGTTATTTGCAGTTAATTATGGCATCAACTTTTGAAAAATTAACACAGATAGCGTTGTTATGATAGCAAAAGCTATTGAGCACGCGGAAAGTGGAAAGTCAATAATTTGTAAAAATTCACACTTCAGATATTGAAAACGCTTTCATTTATCTATATAAGATGAAATTGTGCATTCATTCTATGTTACTGAAATATATAAAAAGTTATAAATCACTGAAATATAAGAAATTATGCGATGGTCGTTTTTAATCGCATGTTACATTTCCTGGAATTTTCCCTGGAATGACCATCTTCATAATGATAAAGCGTGAAATGTGAACGTAAGGATTTTTAATCGCGTTTTCGGCGATTCGGACCACTGTGCACCACTCCTGTAGGTGTTCCTTCCCGCTAAATAAGCGGTCCTGCATAATGTTGTTGGCAACCCTGCAGGTTACACAACAATTTTTCAATAACCATAACGGCTCAACTTTTTTACTTTTAATTTTTTCTGCATAAACATTTTTTTCAAATATTCATAACATTTACCTGATTATGATGAGAGCAAACATGATACAATGTCGACCATTTTTGGTCGAAACCGATATTACATCGTGTAACGTGCACGAGAAAATCTGTGTGAAAATATCTTTCTACGGAATAGAATTTTCTATCGCGTAGCTGTATCCACAACTGCAGGGTACTTGAGATGTCGTAAACATTACCCGGGTTGGGACAAAGGTTACCAGTGAGGCCTGGAGAATGTTTCGAAGACTGGGCTTTTCAATGAAAAATTTCGCTGAAGGTACACATGAACGTATATATTGCGGACAAAATTCCACAGAAGAAAAAGCAGTGTGTATTTCGTATTCAACAAGTAACTACATATGCTGAACATCGAATCGCAAATCATCGATGACTGTTATTAATTTTAAACCTTATCTTCTACATCACCTAAATAAAATCTAAAGTGTATCTTTTATCCATTCGAAACTACGTACAACCATTGAAATAGTCGCAACTGCATCATAAAGGAAGCATACCTAACGAATCGCGTATAGTTTGAACGTTTTATGGTAATAAAACGCATATAATTTGTATAAAATATATAACGAAATTTAAAAATTCTACATTGCGTCTCATCGGCATGAAAGTTGCAGGAACGCGCTGCTGACGTTTTTCACAAGAAAATGAGTCCAAACACGGTATAAATCGGATTATTAATTAATTAAATAATGATGAACATACGAATTGAAATAGAATGAGTGGAGCAAGAGGGGTAAAGTAACGACATGCGTTGCGGTGCGCATAGCATAGAATTTGTGTACGTAAAGCGTCAAAGATAGCTGTTGATATACATATTTGAAGAATATGAATAATACTGTATTATATACAATAAAATACCGTGCTACTACTACATCTCAAACTGTGACTTCATACAAATCTGTACCATGACACGTAACTTACCTTTCTCGATGGCTTTGCTTTGACACGAATAGGGCCTGTATCTCGGAAAGTTAACATCATTTATTGTGTTAAATAACAAAGAGGGAAAAAGTGATTCTACCTGACAAGGGTGCTGCACGGGAGAGGAAGTGGGTAACTGTAAGTATGGACAAGTCAGGTGGGGACTTGTTCACATGCTATACTACACTCAGTGGATTTTAGGTTATACACGTGTTCTATGGAATATGCATTTATTTTATTCGCTGTCGATTGTTTCCTCTCTTTCTTGATGATTGAATCTTATATATATATTTCATTTTGTGTCCCTTCTCTCCCCTTCCCCTTTACTCCCGTGTAGCATCTGTGGGGATATCAGTAATTGTATAATGGTAATTTATTTAAACTGTCAGGTCATTAGATGGGTTGGGTATTGTCGTTGGGGGTTCCGGGTTCTGGGCGTGCCAACTTATTTGGGGAATATTCTTGAGACTCCGTGGAAGTTTTCATTCAATAATTGGGGTAAATAATGCATTAATAGACTTTTATAGTATCAGATACAGAAATGGGGCAATTATTAGAATGGAGCAATTATTATTAGGTCATGAGACCGATTATGTAGACTCGACAGATACCCCATTCAATTAAAATCCAGCAGGATAATGTGGGGACTGACCTTTAGTCATTTACATCCTGGTACCTTATCCTTAAGCTCCATGGGCTCCTTGATTAGGGAGGGGATGATGGGGGTCCACGGGGGCCAGCAGTGTTTGGAGGATTCGTGGAAGCCTTGATACTTTACTTTACTGTGGGAGTCGGAATGTTGTCCCTCCTTGTATGATTGTCTTATGTAGTACAACAGGCAGAAACGTCGGTAGGAATTCACAGGAGGGGGCGGGGCGGTGCCCCCTTCCTGCTGGCCCCCGGGAACTACACTTAAATTGGTCGGTGTTACTGTGGTTATCCCAAAAGCATAGTCCTTGGTCCAATATTCTGTCCCTTCTGCCATCTCCTATAAATCGACAGCGAATGGGATGGGGTGGGGACTAAAAACTGGGGAGAGGAATTGTGAGGTTTTTGGGACTTTGGGGTTAGGAAGATTCATCGAGTGGTAGTTGCGGAGGGGGATCGACGTCGCTCTCTGGGACTCTTTGGACTGGGGTTGACCAATAAATGATACTGGCGACAATGACTGGTGGATCACCGGCTTGGGTTCATGGTAAGAGTCATCCCACAGGAAGTGCTTGGGAAAGGATGGAATGGCCAAAGGTAGAGTATTTGTAAGTATGTAATGAAGAGGGGCTTGTCCGTTGTAGGATGCCCCGTGCAATTATTTCCTTTTCAGCTGTGAATCCAATAAACAACATAGTGGTGGGGCAGTGAGAACAGTGGGAGGGGGAGAGCAAAAGTTGTGAAATTTAAGTGGGGGATCCCATAGGTTGGGTATTCGGAGTTCGGTCATTCAATTCAATTCAACCTTAAGTCATCCGTTACTTACATATGTGCGGTAGCTAATGAGAGCAGAATGGTGAGGCAGCTATCCTGACCGTGGTCCAGTGGTGACTGAGCCTTGGAAAGCTCGATCCGGGACTGCGGAAGGGTAGCGGTGCCAAGAATAAGAAAGTAAGAATGGTTCCAGTGCTTCAAGCACCTAAGCGATACCGGCGCACCGGATTTTACACACCTCTTTAGAAATATGGGGTGCCGCTAGGGGCGGGTGGTGACCGCCCCCTTCCTGGACCGTGCCTCGCTATCAGATCTCGTAATGTTTGATTAAGACTTGATTCAATATGGGAATGGGTGGGGGGGGGAGGGGTGTGTCCCTGGGCCCCTCTTGCCGGGGGGACCATTGACTTAAAACTATAACCTTAAGACTAAAGAGCGTAGGTCGAGGGGGGGGGGGACAATGGGGTAGTGTTGCAGTGTTGGATAGCTGTGGGAAGTCTCAGGAAACAGGAATAAGGGGGGGAGTACTAGGGCGTTGAGTCAACGGGGAGAGAGGGGGGAGTAGGAGGGTGGGTTAGCTAGTCTTATGAGGGTAAACAAGCCGTCACCCTAGAAAGCTGGAGGTATGGTATGCGCGTGCCCGTGCAGCCTAAAGGTGCCTCCAGCGGGGACGTGAAGAGGACCTGGCTACTCCGGGTTCAGGACGCTCAGTAAAAGCGAGCTTACGGGGTTGATAGGAGATCTGGTAGAGCGGCGTCGAGATACGGTTCCATATACCGCGAATTTATTTAGCGACGGGCTGGCACCGTCAAGACCGAAGAGGGTGGCTTGCGCAACGCATAATGACTCCGGCGCACCTATGCGTGCGTCTTAGGTAGGGATCACCCACCCTTGTTGATGGTCTCCCCCGCGAGTACGGTCCGTCCGCAAGCTGGCCCGGGCCTATAAAAAGCGGACGCGTACCCGAGAAACGGGGTAGAATCCTGGCGGGTTAATGCGTACCATGAGGAGGCGGCCATCCATAACCATTCCCTCCCCCCTGGGGGGAGGCCCGTCTTGCCAGGCCGTGCAGGGTAGAGAGTGTGATCCTCTGGATCAGGTGGCAAGTCGTCCCTCCCTTCTCGGCCCTGGCCGTTGAAGGGAGGCTCTCTAACTCCGAGGCAGTGCAGGGGAAAGAGATGCGGTCATACCGGATGGCATGATCAGCTCTGGGGGAACTCCCGCCCTCCGAATGTTTGTACACTCACTGGCTGTATGGCCCGAGTGACGCGTGGGACCTCGGCACGTGCCGTATGCTCCCCCCGCTGTATGTCGCAACTAAATCGACTAAATCGACTACCTTTCTCGATACTTTCTATTTTTCGACAAACGCTTTGCAAATAACTTAGGCTGCTTCCTTTTTGTGCCATCCTCCAAATAGCGTTTATTTCTTGCATCTGCGGCTTCCTTCTTTGATTCCATGACAATGATGAATGTGAATGATCACACACACACAGTTATCAGCACTACAGTAACGAACCACGCGGAAATGGAACAATTCACAAATTATGATTATTCCACATATCAATATCCGCGCATCAGATAAAAGCCCGATTGCTTTCTGCGCCTTCACCGTAGTGCAAACGACAAGAAACTGATCAGCTAGCGTTGTCGCTGCATTGGTTACAGATGCTGACAAGGGGACCCCACAGGTTATGTAATCGGTTCTGGAATGAGACTGGGTGGACATTCCACAGGGTTTTTGCACAATGGGCCTTCGTTTTCAAGAAATTTGAGTCCAAAGTTTTGCGCGACAGTAGTATTTCAGTTGCGCAAACATTCTTACCAAGCAACGGTCTTAGCTGCGATAATCAGGAGTAGTATGGTAAAGCGGTTTCCAACGCAGGTCCTCTGAGGGGAGCGCGGGGGCGGGGGGAAGTGAGGGCGCGCGGGGGAGCGCGGCGGAGGGAAACATGGGCGCGGGGCCTGCGGGGAGAGGAAAACCGGTTGCGCGCGCACGAGCCGCGGAGTGGGGGAAGCTGCGATGATGGAGGGGATCACTCCAGGCCGAGCCGCCGCGGAGACCGGACCCACCGCCGAAAACTTTTTAGAGGGAGGGAATGACCCCCGAGAACTTTTTCAGACCTAACCGGAGGGAGTGAATGACCCACCCCCAAATATTTTTCCAAACCATTATGTGACATGCGGCGCGAAGAACGAAATAGATTTATGCAGTGTCTATAAATCTTAGAATTAGGAGGCGAGGAGGAAGACGAGTAAATAAAATAGAGACAGAATATGTGTTTAAGAAATTTATTTAAAAAGAATATAATTTAACATTTTTTCTTCCTACGAGCTTCAACTAGAATATCACTGATGGCGCATGCTACCAGTTCGCAATCTACAAGATACTCCTCGTCGTAGTATTTGCTATCACATATTATTTTAGCAGCACGACGAGCATCTAATGTTTCGCAGGCAACATCGCTCTGCCGTAGCACGTTAGCAAAAGTTTCAAATTTTTCACTCGCATCTTCTGCAGTTTGATACAGCCGCGGATACAAATACTCTATACATTGCTGAAGACTAAATAAAAATATTGCTGTATCCAGTGTGAAATACACTGTATCATCACCATGTGTCATCTTTATAATTGGCGAATCAGAGATCCGAAAAAAGTCCAACGATAAATCATCAAACTGCATCGAAGATAATCCAGGTAATCGTGCACGTTCTTCGATGTTATCACGGTTGTCGAATAGTAGACCCCATGTATGCCATGATAATATGAGATGATTTCCATGATTGTCGCCGAGAAGAACTTCTACATCGGCCGTACGACCTACGTCGATTCCAATTTCCAAATATTTGGTACCCATGGTTGTTAATGCGTATCTTCTGACCATGATACGTGACGTTTGGCGCGGGCTAAGAGAACAATCAAAGCTATGAAAGTACTCGCTCGTATTAGGAACAAACATAAATATTTTGAGAAGATGTGAAAATTACACCGTACCGGTCACGATATATATTCTCCCCACATGGAGCTACACCGTCATCTCGCACGATCGGAACGAAACAATCCTCACACCCAGCGAGTATTTCATCAATGGTATACATTTTTTCAGAGCACTATTTGTTCCGTCGAAAGTCACTGATGCTACTGAGCGATTGATTGAATAGCGTCCGGGAACTGGTTTAAATAGAGGTGCAATTGCTTCCCCCCACCACCACCACCACCGCATCTTATTCTAAAGCTACCAATTTTTTAAAATGATTTTCAATCTTAACACCGCAATGTATCGCGCGATCGTGTGTAATATGAGTCCTCCCCGAGCATCTCCATACGATGATATCATTTTCACGGTGTGAAGAACGAAATAAACGCTGAATCTTAGAATTAGATGGCGAGGAGGAAGACGGATAAGTAAATGGAGAAAAAATATACGTTTAAGAAATTTTATTTAAAATTAAAAGAATATAATTTTAACATTTTTTCCCACGAGCATCAGCTAGAATATCATTGATGGCGCATGCTGCCAGTTCGCAATCTACATGATAATCCTCACAGTAATGTTCGCTATCACATATGATTTTAGCAGCACGACGCGCATCTAATGTTTCACAAGCAACATCGCTTTGTTGTAGGACGTTAACAAAAGTTTTAAATTTCGCCTCCACATCTCTGCTAATTCGATGCAGCCGTGGATACACATAGTCTATACATGATTCAAGATTTAATGAAAATGATACTGTATCCGGTTTGAAATACAGCGGCTTATTATGTAGCATCATCCTTACAATTGGAGAATTATAGATATCACAAAAATCCATCGTTAATTGATCCATCTGCATCGAAGGTGATCCAGGTAATCGTGAACGTTCTTCGATAGCATCACGATTGTTGCATAGTAGACCCCATGTATTATATGGTAACGTGAGATACATCCCACGATTGTCGCCGAGAATAATTTCTACATCGATCGTAGGCCGTACTCTGATTCCAATTTCCAAATATTTGCTGCCCATAGATGTTAATGCGTATCTTCTGACCATGATCCGCGATGTTCGGCGCGGGCTAAGAGAACAATCAAAGTTATGAAAGTGCTGGAATAAACATAAAAAATTTTGAGAAGATGTGAAAAATTAAGCCTTACCAAGCAACTGTATCCTCCCCGCATTGAGCTATGCCATCATCTTGCACGATTGGAACGTAATAATTCATGTGTCCGGCGTTTCCTTCGGCACTGGTACTACACATTTTTTCAGAGCACAATTTGTTTCGTCGAAAGTCACTGAGGCTACTTAGCGATTGATTGAATGGCGTTCGGGAGACTGGCTTAAATAGAGGTACAATTGCTTCCCCCACCACAGCATTTTATTTTAAAGCATCTGATTTTTCCATAATATATTTCAATCTTAACGTCGCAGCATAGCGAAAGATCGTATGTAACTTGAGCCCCAATCCTCAAGGATAAAAGTCTCAACACGTGCTGAATGTAATATAATACTTTTGCGCGCCATACGCGTGAATCATAGAAAGAATTTGGCTGTATCAGCAGAAACTGCATAGAACCATGTTGGGTTGGATCGTCAAAAGAGTAAGACAGAGATCGCAAATCATGACACCAGTCATAAAAGCGCGCTCCAAACTGCACAAAACTTCAAATCGTTGCAACGTGTTGCGAGGAAAAGACATTACATTTACATTCCATTTACGACCATGGGAGAATTCGTGCAAGTGTTGGATCAATCTGCGCGATTGATTTCACGGGAAGAATACCTCGCGTGGGAAGAACGGTGCAACGAGTGCATCGAATCGTTGGAAGAACAGAGCCGAGTGAAACGTCCTCGATTATCGATCGGTGTTCGGCAATCGTTGGTTGCTCGAATCGCGCAGCTCGAAGGGCTGAAACATTCGTTGCGCGGACGTTTTGTGCGCGAAGGTGCAGGACATTCGAGCACAGGACTTTTGTGGCGCGAAATAGACGCTGCGTTCGATAGTCGCGTATTAACCGGTGCCGTGCTAAATTCGAACTATATCGAGCCGCGCAACTTCCTCCAGGATGCAGGAACCATTGTGTTGGAACATGTGCGGGGTGCTTTGAGGAAACAGCGGAACCTCAAAGTGAACACAGTGTTCAACGGCGAATTTGTGGTGGGCGATAAACGTGCAAGTAAGAGCATCAACACCCGGAACTGCGAACTCTTCCGCACATCCGATCTACAGGAGTGGTACCAACGAAGCGTCGTCGAACCCACCCTGACATCGTTGGAAGAGTTCCAGGAACGCGACAGCGGATGGGCATTGATGAGAATCCTCAACCTGACCGTCAATGTCAACAAGTACAATCCGCTGCGCGCAGGGTGCCACTTCAAGTTGCCACAGGATTTATTGTTGAAGAATGCAACGATCAATGTGCAATCCCCGGACAATGCATGTTTCGCATGGGCAGTGGTCGCCGCTCTCCATCCTGCGGAACGAGACACCGCGCGTCCAAGTTCATACCCGCACTATACTTCCATATTAAATCTTCAGGGCATTGAGTTCCCAATGTCCCTGAGGCAAATTGGAAAATTTGAGCGGTTGAACGAAATCTCCATCAACATCTACACCTTCGAGACGAAGAAAGGGTCGACAGTCTTTCCGTTGCGCCTCACTAGCCAAAAAAGGGATCGACACGTCAATCTGCTCTACACACCGAATCAAGAGCACGGCGATGTAGGACACTTTGTATGGATCAAGAACTTGTCCCGGCTGGTGAGCGCACAGCTGAGCAAGAATAAAGCCAAGAAATTCATCTGTGATCGGTATGTATATAAAATGATGAAATGTCTCGCGAAACAAATTAAATAAAAAAAATTTTGGGTTTACAGATGCATGCACTATTTCGGATCTGCCGCGAAGTTGGAGCTTCATTCGCTGGACTGTGGCAAGATGAATGACTGCGCCATCCTGCTGCCCAGCGAAGGCAAAAATCTCCTCAACTTCGACAACCATTGCAGGAAGGAGCGGCTCCCTTTCGTGGTGTACGCAGATCTGGAATGCATCATCGAAAAAACGGAGGACAGTCACCGAATGGATGATAAATTATGCGCGTATCAGCACCATAAAGTACACAGTATTGCATATTATATGCATTGTTCGTACGATACATCGCTGTCGACATATCGATGTCGCCGCGACACAGATTGCGTTTCATGGTTCGTAGACGAATTGAAAAATTTCGCGAATTTTGTCAAACCCATTCTGGCCAGTAATGTTCCAATGCTGGATTTAACTCCCGAACAGTTGTCGACATTTCACAATGCAACACACTGTCATATTTGCGAAAAACCATTTGAGGCTAGCGATGTACGAGTCCACGATCATTGCCATCTGTCCGGACGGTTTAGAGGCCCAGCACATACGGAGTGCAATTTAAATTATAAAAACGCGTTTTACATCCCCATAGTTTTCCACAATTTATCCGGCTATGATTCACATTTCATTATCGAGGAAATAGCTATCGCTTTCGAAGGTCACGTTGACGTATTACCCATAACTAAAGAAAAGTATATTTCTTTCACAAAAAATGTCGAAGATACGGCTGATTCAGACTCGCGAAATTGTATTAAATTGCGGTTCATCGATTCGTACAAATTTCTCAACACCAGTCTCGACAAATTAGCATCCTTTCTTAGCACAGATCAATTAAAAATTTTACAATCACAATTTGAAACATTATCCACCGAGGATTTCAATTTATTGACACGAAAGGGTGTTTTTCCGTACGAATACCTTGATTGCGAGGACAAACTGCAGGACTCATGCTTACCGCCGCGCGAGTCATTCTACAGTTCGTTAACGGGTGAGACTGTATCCGAGAGCGATTACGCGCCCGCCGAGACTGTCTG
The DNA here is from genome assembly GCA_963855975.1 of Andrena chrysosceles. Lineage (NCBI taxonomy): Eukaryota > Metazoa > Arthropoda > Insecta > Hymenoptera > Andrenidae > Andrena > Andrena chrysosceles. The sequence continues at coordinate 20,064,978 of OY979769.1, read as the reverse complement.
GCAGCGTTTCGAGATTAGAACCTTGGGCGAATACAGCGACTTGTATTTGAAAACAGATGTCTTGTTATTGGCAGATATTTTTGAAAATTTTCGCGAAAGTTGTATCAAGAGTTACGGATTAGATTCAGCACATTATTATACTCTACCTGGTTTCACATGGGATGCAATGCTAAAACATACTAAAATTACATTCGAATTGCTCACAGACATCGATATGGTTATGTTTATCGAACGCGGTATACGTGGGGGTTTAAGTCAATGTTCCGGAAGATACGCACATGCCAATAACAAGTACATGTCATCTTACGACGCATCGGAAAAGTCATCATACTTGATGTACTTTGACGTGAACAATTTGTATGGATGGGCAATGTGTCAGCCCCTACCATACGCTAAATTTCAATGGGTCGAAGATGTTGCGAATTTTGACGTGTCTTCAATCCCGATCGATTCGCCCACGGGATACATTCTTGAGGTAGATCTGGAATATCCGCAACGTCTGCACGACGCTCATGCCGATCTACCGTTCTGCCCGACGCGTGCCAAACCACCTGGTAGCAGGCAGGACAAATTACTCGCGACGGTATACGATAAGCAGCGTTACGTTATCCATTATCGCAACCTTCAACAGTGCACGCGACACGGTCTTCGTATTACAAAGATACACCGCGTGCTTCAATTCGCTCAATCTCCCTGGCTCCGCGATTACATCGAACTCAATACACGGTTTAGAACAAGCGCGACAAACGACTTTGAAAAAAATTTGTACAAATTGATGAACAACGCGGTATTCGGTAAAACTATGGAAAATGTACGAAATCACGTGGATGTAAAACTTTTGACACATTGGGAAGTGCGATATGGTGCGGAGGCAATGATCGCGAAACCGAATTTCCACAGCAGAAGTGTTTTTTCGGAAAATTTAATAGCTGTTGAATTGCGAAAACTCGAGGTGAAATTCAACAAGCCGATATATGTGGGTATGTGCATTTGGACATATCAAAAATTTGTTTGTACGAATTTCACCACGAGTACATGTCGCCCAAGCATGGAAAAAATTGTAAAATTCTATATACCGACACAGATAGTCTCATTTATCACATTCAATGCGATGATATTTACGAGTCCATGAAACACAATATCGATAGATTCGACACGAGCGATTATCCTACCGACAATCCATATAATATGCCGCGCGTAAATAAGAAGGTTCCGGGGCTGATGAAGGATGAAAATAACGGTGCGATAATGACCGAATTCGTAGGTCTTAGAGCGAAAATGTATGCACTTCGCGTAGACGGCAAAAAAGATACGAAAAAGGCGAAAGGCGTCAAGACCAACGTCATAGCCAGAACGATAACTTTCGACGACTACGCGCAATGTTTGCATAGGGAGATCGAAATGGTTCGCAGACAATCATGCATACGGTCTAAATTGCATAAAGTGTACACCATTTCGGAATCTAAAATCGCTCTAAGCCCACACGACGATAAGCGGCATATCGTACCCAATTCGATCGACACTCTGCCCTGGGGTCATTATAATATCCCATTATAAAATAGAAATTGTATTTATTGTATAATATAAAATTATTTGAGAATGTATAAAAAATTATTATTGTGTTTATTCTATTTATTGTGTAAAAATATAAATGGTGGAATTAATGTATAAAAAAATTGTTCACACATATATATGTATCATTGTATTTATTGAACCATCTATTATTATGCTACAATACATTATTTTTATTTATCCAAGAATTGTGTGATTTATCAAATCCCAACCACTTGACGTACACCTTATCCCCCTTCCTACGTAAGACTTTTTCCACTAGATACACATCAGGATCGGTGACGCGTTGCAGCTCGTGTTCATAGAATCCTCCGGCAACAGGTTTTCCACAGGAATCGACCAGCAGATACGTTGCAGGATTAGTTGCTTGTACTTTGGCTATCTTGAACACCTCCGTTGTCCAATTCGGCGTATAGCCTTTATCGAATATGGTTTTAAATTTGCTCACGCGCACAAACTCGCCCAACTTGAATCTCGCTGGAGCAGCGATCTTTATGTTGCTGTATACGCTGGCTAGCAGCTTATCGGCGATCGCAGGGGTAACATCGCAAGGACGCATTCCGATGGTTCTATGTTTTCGTGCGTTATACTCTGCAAGTAGACTTGGTAGAGCATCGGTCCATCTATAGGTTCCATTGAGCGTAAACAGTTTCCACATATTGTTTTTCAAAGTTCGATTGAAACGTTCTACGACGGAGGCCTTCATCACAGAATACGTCGAATAATGATTAACGTTATGCTTTGCCAAGAGTTTCTGCACATCAGCGTTGTAAAATTCTTTTCCTTGATCGGTTTGCAAATTTTTCGGATATCGATCTCTAAATATCTTTGCAAACGCTTTAGTTACCTCAGCGCCACTTTTAGTCTTGAGCGGCAACGCCCATGCATACTTGCTCAACACATCGATGACGGTGAGTATGTAGTGGTGTCCCTGGTTGAATCGTGAGTATGGACGCATTTCTACAATGTCAGCTTGCCACAGATCATCGTATCCATGCACTATGACACGCCTCCGCGGAAAATGTCTTCGAGCTGGAGCATGCAATTCCTCAACGAGTTGTAGCTTCTTGCGGCCGTGGTTTTCTTTACTCTTGGATTTCGATAATGGCTGCATGTTTGATCGCAGAGGTGTCTTTGACACGAATGATGCGATAATTATCGGGCACGTTCATTAAGTGCTCCCAATCGGTCCAGGGGCAAGTTCATCCGCCTCGCATGATTCTCCTTCGCAGCGCTGCTGCGGGATAGAATTCGACGCCTGCGATATCTTTTGAACGCTGTTTTGCAGCGTCAGCATATCTCTTTGAAACGCGATCAGTTTCCTCTCTAATTCTTCCTGCCGCTCTCTCAAAAGTTTAATGTTCTTTTCCATGTATAGTTTATTGACGGCATCGGTGTCGGCCACCGGTTGAGCTACGCGTCGTATCTTGCATGATTTTGCATCAAAGTCGGCACCAACCACGCAAAGAGCGTTATCTCGCATGTAATTTCGAAGCAAACCACTCCATTTGTAATAGTCCATTCTAGCTGCTCCACTCTTCTCGAGCGATACCCCAAATTTGTTGATCGGCATCTCGATGCATACAGTGCACATCATTGGTGTGCGGCTTAATTTATATAATGAGGCCTACCTCGCGTAGTTCCTCGACAATCGATAGAATTTCGGGATCATGAGAGTTGTTACCCGCCTGACGTGACGGTTCCAGCAAACGCAATCGATCCACCAGCTCGTTGGGATCGTCCCAGTGTACGTAATCGATCTTGTTATCGTTTACCACCATGGCTCGTGGTGTCCTAAGACCTTTCCCTGCTTTATTGACTGATGCGCGTGGGATTAGCGGTGCAATTACATGTCTGTACTTGTATCCCTTGTTGCTCAATATGGGATTTTTAGCACCATGACCGCGTCTGTGGGCATTCGTCGCCAGCAATATACTTTTGTATTTTTGTTTATCAGCATCGGTGTATATAGCATCATTGGGAATTCTCTTGAAAATCAGTTCATAAAGACCGGATGTTCCTCCGTATCTTACACCATCTATGATTATATTATCATCCTTGTCTATATCGAAAGCCTTATCCCCAAGCATCGTTCCACTATTGCCAAAGTATACACCGTACACATAGTCCATTGTTGTATCCTTATCACCACTTAGGATCGCGCTCATGTATTTTTGCCCCAGCGGACCGAAATGACTGCGAAACGTTTCTTGTCCCTCGGATGTTTGAAGTTGCTGTCTGATAGATGTTACAAACGACTCATTGGGACTAGTTTCGAAAACGTCGTCATCAATAGTTGCGAGCGATTGTACACTGGGAAATGTACTTATTGGTGTGTGAGGAACGGGAGACTCGTTTGATGTAGCATTCCGTAGTTTATGCTTCGATTGAACTGGTGTTGAGGTTATGGGTGAATATTCAGACGACATGTGCCTCTTTGTCTTGCGCGATGTGTTCCCTTTCGGATGGATTTTTTTAGGCGTTAATGTTTCATTCCCTTCAACGTCTATGCTCATCGGTGGTGATGTGCTAGCTTCTGCCGCTGAGGTATTTTCAACAATATGTTTTAAGGGTTCGACGATAGGTTTGAAGTATCTCTCCAACGCGACATCTTCCTCCATCTTGCCTGTCTTCAAAGCCTGATGTTTCTTGCGAATGGATTCGCTAGTTTTTGCAATTTCCTTCGCTATTCTCTCGCGATCCTTAATCTCCAGAGTATCGATATCAATCATCGTTGTACCGCTGACGTTGCTTTCCCACCGACGTGTTGATGACAATTGACCGTCTCACGGTATGGCAAACTCGTTAAATCCCTTTCTGTAACGTCCATTGGACATCGCGCTATCCTTGTCTATTACCACGAAACCATACTCCCGTTGCCAACAATTACGACACAAAGCGCAGAAATCCTCGTAAGACATGTCAGTGTTTACATGATCGTTGTACACATGTTTCAAGTTGGTACCATCCTGCTTAAACAGAATCAACAGATTGGCATTGTCGCGGATAAGATGTTTGGGTATCTTTGCATACGTCTGACAGAGATAGAAGCAGTCAACGTTCGAGTGGCGCCCCATTGCAAAGTATTCCCTTATCGTATCTTGCTTGTCGCATGCCACGTCATCAAAGATGAAAATAGAATTCGGAAGCGATTCGCACGGTGGGATGACGTCACTGTTATTCGAAAACGTAAAGTAGCCAATTTCATCTATCGGAGTCAATAAATTCTCCAAATACTGATATTTCGGCTGTTGCAACGACTTGGAGTACACGTACACGTTCTCGAAGCGGACGCCGTGAGGACTTTCCAACAAGCTCACCAACACGTTTGTCTTTCCGCAATTTGATGGACCACAAACGAGGCAGCGTATAGTGTTTGGTAGCATGCTACCATGTCTGCGTCTGGTTTTCGAAGACATAACTCGTGATTTATCGTCAAAATTTGTCACGCGTATCGTTACAGGTTGTCGCACAAATCGCATCCTCTCCGCAAACTGTGAAAAATGATTTTGATACGTCGAAGCGCCCTATTTATAGGTCCGCATCGACTCAAAACAGCTCAGTATTCAAAATGCTTCTGATCCTGTCGGATAATTGCGATATTCGAGACCTAACCTCTGAGCAGTTGAAATATATACCAAAGATTATTCTACTCCGAGAGTTTGGGAGACACATTGATCAGTTGTGGGACAGACTCCCCGAGCACATAAAAGCCGATTCTGAGGTTCGGCAGTATCGTCGGTGTCTGGAGCATTATAATCGTCCTTGGCAGCGAACGCATATCGACGGTCCAGCACCATTGATTAAAAACTGTAGCGAATGTCGCCGACGAGAGTAAAGAAAGGCTGTGGTTTGTTAAATCGAGCGATAAACGCGCTACCTATCGAATTACATATTCCGGGATACCAGTTTTGCGGTCCAGGAACACATCTGGCAAAACGATTGGCTAGAGGGGATCAAGGCATCAATCCGTTGGACGCGGCGTGTCGCGAACACGATATTGCATATTCGCGCAGCAACGACCTCGGCGAAAGGCACGCGGCAGATAAAGTTCTCGCTGACAAAGCGCGAAAACGCATCGTTGCGCGAGACTCGACTCTGGGTGAAAGAGGTGCTGCTACAGCTGTTTGGGCAGCTATGAAAGCCAAGACGAAAATCGGAATGGGGATGAAAACAAAACCCCGCAAAAGTACTCCAAAGAGAGCGCCGAAAAAGCGGATTCTTCCGGTGGCAAAACGGGGTGGTATATTACCACTTCTCCCGCTGCTAGGTGTTCTCGGATCATTAGCTGGTGGAGCGGCTGGAATCGCCAAGGCGGTAAACGATAATAAGGCGGCGCAACATCAGCTGCAGGAAATGCAACGTCATAATCGCTCCATGGAAGGCCGCGGACTTTATCTCGCACCATACAAGCGTGGACAGGGAATATCGAAACGAAAAAAAAAAACGCCGAAAAGAAAATAAAAATGCCCGCGGGTGTAACTACCGATGCACAATTGGAGGAGTTGGCAAAACGTATGCGTATTCCATTCTTTAGAGGTGTTTTTATGCGAAACGCGCTACCAGTCGGAGGAGTACGTCGAAACGAGAGCGGTATTGTAAATTTGGACAATGTCGAGGGGTCGGGGACTCATTGGGTGGCATATGCGAAGAGAGGGTGTCGAGCTATATATTTCGACAGCTTTGGAAATCTTCGACCGCCCAAGGAATTGGTAAAATATCTGAATAAGGATGCTGTGAAAATTGAATACAATCGAACGTCTTATCAAAAGTACAATCAGAGCAATTGTAGACAACTATGTCTACGCTTTCTACAAACGATCGGTACCAAATTTAAGGATTGACTTCCCGCCACTCTGATTCAGTACTAATCGAGCCGTACAGTTCGGAATATGTCGTTAACATTCACTCTAACCGGTAAGAGTAACACCCTCGCGGTGAGCTACTTTCCACCCATAGATTTGAGTGACGATGATTACGAGCTTGGTCTAACAACCTTTGAAACTTATCACACCATACCAAACATCGACTCGAGCAATGATAAATTCTACTTCATCGTAAACTATGACATCAGCAACAGCGTCGACACCACTCCTGAATACATTACGATTCCCCACGGCTCCTACGAACTAGACGCCATTGCCAAGTATTTGAAGCAGCGATTACTCGAACGGTATCCTCAAAATCTCGACGGTACCGATGGTGGTGACAACGATGCGTATCCAATAGTGTTGCATCCCAACAACAACACCATGAAAAGCGAACTGTACTGTCGGTTCACCGTAGATTTTACAAAGCCTAATAACATTGGATCGCTATTGGGATTCTCGACGAATCGGGTATTAGAACCAGGACGGTGGCACGAATCGGACGATCCAATTAATATCATGAACGTGAACATTGTTCGTATAGAATGTAGCGTGACCGCTGGCGCGTACAACAGTGGGAGGCGTGTCCATACGATACATGAATTTTCTCCGAGAGTTCCACCAGGATATAAGATATCGGAAACGCCCGCGCAGATCATTTACCTTCCAATCACCGCACGGATCATTACAGATCTAACGATACGCGTTGTGGATCAAAACGGACGGTTGCTCGATTTTCGAGGTGAAGAGATTACCATCAGATTGCACGTACGACGGCGACGACGATAATACATGTGGTGCGAACGAAAGAGATGCTTGTATTGAACGACTCTAGAAACCCGTTTCTTCCAAGTGAAATTGTTTACAACCACTGCAACAGCTCCGATCACGCTAAAAAGAAGAGGCTCAGTGCTGCGAACATTGCATTTTTGAAATCATTGGGATTCATTGTGCGCATTTGGGTTGAAAAATGGTTGACATTCTAAGTATTGGAGGGAAGCCGACGTTTGATGACCGCATCGTCAAGCTTCAGACTCACACATACAACCCATACGTCAACACAACGTTTGGATACAGCGATGAGATAAGAATACCGATACAACAGCAGGATTTATACACATTGCCCTGTGAAAGTTTTCTCTATGTGGAGGGGAAATTGAAGATAAATAAGCCAAAAGATGCATTAACGGTGACGTTGGGAAATAATTGCGAGGAGAAGTTCCATACAGTATGGCTAAACGGCTAATTTCGAAAGCTGTAGCTGATGCGATCGATGAAGAAGAGGATGACACGTGCCATGTCGTATATGTTAAAGGGCTGCAGAAACGCGACTGGCTTGCGGATTTCCTCGATGAAAGTACGAGAGCAGACGCGGTCATCGAGACGCTGGACATTGACTACGAGGATATCAAATCTCTAAATAAGCTAAATGTAGTTAATACTCTGCGATGTGGCAGACACGCGAAACACTGTGCCATGCAAAATGTATTTAAAATATTCAACTGGTGGTCTAAACACCAGGGAAATTCATAAATAAAATATAATCAATTTTTTAATGCGTATAATTTTCTTCACCCTCACCCAACCCAACCTCATGCGTTTGATGTCCGCTAGATTAAGACGATACTTATGCTGAAGTCGTTCGATACACGTTCGATACCCGATCAAAGCCATTCGATGCACGATCAAAGTGGTATGATAGACGTTCAATATCCGATCAAAGCCGTTCAATACCCGTTCAATGCACGTTCGAAGCCGTTCAATATCCGTTTGATTCAGTCTTCCTCCTCGCCTCCTAATTCTAAGATTTGTAGACACTGCATAAATCTATTTCGTTCTTCGCGCCGCATGTCACATAATGGTTTGGAAAAATATTTGGGGGTGGGTCATTCACTCCCTCCGGTTAGGTCTGAAAAAGTTCTCGGGGGTCATTCCCTCCCTCTAAAAAGTTTTCGGCGGTGGGTCCGGTCTCCGCGGCGGCTCGGCCTGGAGTGATCCCCTCCATCATCGCAGCTTCCCCCACTCCGCGGCTCGTGCGCGCGCAACTGGTTTTCCTCTCCCCGCAGGCCCCGCGCCCATGTTTCCCTCCGCCGCGCTCCCCCGCGCGCCCTCACTTCCCCCCGCCCCCGCGCTCCCCTCAGAGGACCTGCGTTGGAAACCGCTTTACCATACTACTATCAGGTGTTCGGCTACGGTGCTGGAGGTCTTCTGTTCGATTCCTGGTGCGCGCTTGTTATTTTTTCTTTTTCTTCTTACCGTAGTAATGCAATGGCTGCACCTAAAATTATTTTGCGCTGTAACGATGTTAATAATATATATCATTACAATAATACTGCACACAAAGTACAAATATAATACAAGTGCAGATATAATATAAATATAATAAAACCGCAAAATTACAATAACTGTTCATAGGGGGTGGGTTCCTCTTCGAAGGGACTTCCTTGCTTAGGCGACAGTAGAAATAGCTTGCAATTATCGCAGCTACGACCGTTGCTTGGTAAGAATGTTTGCGCAACTGAAATACTACTGTCGCGCAAATCTTTGAACTCAAATTTCTTGAAAACGAAGGCCCATTGTGCAAAAACCCTTTACGGTTTTGTAACACTAGGTGTGCACTACAATGTCCACCCAGTCTCATTCCAGAACCGATTACATAACCTGTGTGGTCCCTTTTGAGAGGATAAACAGAAGATAGTGGGAAAGGGACGGACATACGCGTCCTGTTTCTCTCTTTCTCATTAGGTTTGGTGGTATGCTCATACATTTACGTAGAATATGTACTTCCGGGAATACTGTTTGGTGCCCAGAAATGTGCACAGGAAAGAATTTTTTATTATCCTGTGCATATACTGTTGACGTATCACCGATTTCATTAGCGAAGAATTCATATTTCGTTCTACCATTATCCTTTCCCATTTGCCTGACGGTGATGAAGGAACACCCCGTAAGTATGCGCGGACACGCGCCATGTTTTCAAACCTTTGCGCATTCAAACTTTTACGCGCGCCGATGACGCCCCGCTCGGGCCTTGGTGCGAGTGAAATACAAAATCTTGAGGGAGTGAGAAAGGCAGTTTGGGCCCTGACCCACCCTCGAGGGTAGCAAAGGCTCGACCATCAGAAAAAAACGACTGTCGAGCAGTAAAGATCGTAAGTACTTTCGCGCTTACTATCCCTGTCTTTTTCACTATATGTGCCGATTATTATGAAAGTGGTCCAAGTCCAAATTTTTCGTTTGTTACATTTCACTTATTTTTTTACGTATTATATCAACGTGATACATGATAAACGTAAAGTTCAATTTCTTTTTTTTTTAAATTTGACACGACGCCACTTTCATAATAACTGACATACTTCTACATTTTACTTCCAACCCAAGACTGTATTTAGACATATTCCGGGTAAAGTTTCCGATTACCGTCATAGTATTGTTGTAATTTTTTGTGCACAATCTATCGTGTGAGCTGTGATTGTTTGAGTGTCCGCGTGTTTCTCAAGCTGCGTATCGCCGTTGCGAGGCTGCCTCGCATGGCACATCTCGCGGAGTGGAGAGTCTGGAGACTACCTCGATCATTATTACTTTACGAGGCATCAGCCGTCGATTTTTCGACGTGCTCAAAGGTGCCTCGCGGCCTCAAGATAAAAAATCGCATGGCTCGGGCCACGCAAATATCATGCTGGATGTAGGGCGAGACTGTCGCAATAGCCTGCCTCGCAAAGTGATCATCATCGAGGTAGTCTCCAAACTCTCCATTCCGCGAAGCGTGCCTCACGCGGCAGCCTCGCTACCTAGACCCGTGTCTACCCCCTTAAACCTACAACTAGTTACTACTCTTGCTATAAGAAGCATATAAAGTGTTGAAGTGTGACACATCAATGTGACAATAAAAGTTTTGTTAACATTTATAAAGTGAGTGAAGTTCTACCCTAGTGATCCGTATTCCTACTTTGGGCATTGGCACTTTTCTATAAATAATCCTTACAACCGAACAAAGATGATTAAGCCAATTGCGATTTGCACCCGTCGATGATGACACTTATAAGCAGGACAGCCGCCCACGGTGTCATCTAACAGTGGTTACAAAAAGCGATTTGCGCGTTCAATCAACCCTTAAAAACGGTTATAAGCCGATCGAAAATGATTTATGAGCGATTATGTTTTGTATGGGTCAAAGGTGACACTTATAAGCAGGACAGCTGCCCACGGTGTCACCGGACAATCGATGCAAACCCTGATTCCGGGAAATAAAACAACCCGCACTCAATTCAACCTCTTTGTACAAGGTAATAATGCCCAAAGGCCATCGCGCCGGACGAAAATATCAAACAAGACGCTTGGCGTTAAAGGATAAACTTGATGGGGCCGAAAGGTCCATCCTGTTGGGGGCGGCCAATACTCCCTGGGTCCGTGAGGTTCGACCCATTAACCCACACGAGCATGGGTTTGTGGTGGCATCCGGCGATTGGGCCTACCCGAAGTCCAATCAAGTGGAAGAAATCAACGCGGCATTCAAGGAGCCTGTGTGCAACTAATACCCATCATCGACCAATAAAAGTAAGCATGTCTTATATATCGCATTGATACGTGTATTCCCCCGAACAAGTTCTCAACTATTCCAGAGCGTAAAATCCCAGGATTTGCTCAAAAGCGGATGAAATACGTAAACTCCATAAAATCGCGCCCCCAATAAGAAGTAGGGACGTAACACTACTAATTTTTCCAGCATTACGTATTTTATATAAGTTTATAACAGCGACTAATTTCTGTTATCAATTTAGGTTAAACTTACCACGAAAATGCACTTCTACTTATAGAAAATGAATACGCGCTTTAACAAACTTGTCGCTTTGTTCGGGAATTCCCCTACTACTGCTACAACGAATAATACATATGCGAATAAGGTATGTCTAACAGGGATAAAAATACATTAATTGACCCAAACCTCCCACGAACCAAACCTACCTACTCTCTCCTATACATTATAGATTATTGAATTTTTCTCGGAACGCACTATCAAGTGATCTCTAAAAAAAATAGTCCCATCTAAAAAATCGAACTTGGCCATTGTATCTTTTAATAACCGAAGAAAAAATTCGTCTACGCTAATAAATTTGCCCTCGAACCATGCAATTCCATATAAATATTTTTTAATCTCCAATACGTTACGAAATATCCAGGGTTTCAGTGTTCCTGCGGACACACTGTATATTTTGGGGTAAACTTGCCGAATTGCATCTTCCTCAGTGAATTCAATGACCTTGAAATATGTTTTTCCGTCGGATTACTCGGCCGAGTATTAGAATATGCATTCAAAGTGGACGAGTTTTTGACCCAGGGGCTCACTCGGCCAAGCACTCACCAGACTGGACGCATATTCTAGAACTCGGCCGAGGAATCCGACGAGCGAATCGGCGAATGAGTGTACTGGGTCGAGTACGGACTCCGACTAAACGCATATTGTAGCCCTTGGCCGAGGTTTTCAGCGAGCAAATCCGTGAGCGAGTGAATATTTTCTAGGCCGAGTATCCCCTCCCTTCAGAATGAAATATAAAATGATTAGATTGCTCTAAATGAATTGACTGTTGCGCGTGAGTGGAGAATGCGTGCTCGAGATGCACGTTTGTCGTATACTTAATTGGATTTTTAGAAACCGAAGATGCAACGGAATATAGATTATTTATGAGAATAAAAATAGAACAAATCGGCATGTGGTTAAAATTTATTGCGAAATGTAGCTGACACAATTCAAAAGTCAGGCACTATTTTGAGAAATGCCATAGCAGTCAGCATTAATTTACAAATTACTCTGTCAGTTTTGGCAACAAGAAACAGTTTTTGTTCTCTACAATATTTTTTTCGAGTGTTTAGACTGTGGTTTAGACCAGTCATTTCTCATTTGTTCCTGAAGTGCTAGACGGCATATACGACTATTTGAAGGATTACATTATGGTAAAAACTAATGTGGGGATCAAGAACTCCCAAAGCATAAGTGAGGACACGGATAAACAAGACCCGGGGAGTCGGCGGTAGGCGGGGTTGGTAAGGTGGGAGACCACTGTCTCGGCCCGAAATGTAAGGGTGTTTTCGGAAATTTATTTCAACCAAACAACGCAAGTAAATCAATTTATTGCTTAGTATAGTCAACAGTGTATATATTGAAGGGTAAAAAAAATTTTTTTAAATCAAATTCATAAATCCGTTTTCTGTATACACTTCGTCAAAATTTGCGCTCCGGAAAAAACATGCTAGTCGCGTTGACAGTCACTGACCATATGGTTCATCGAAATTAAAAAAAAACAATAATATTTAGAAACTAGAAGCCTGCCTCTATTACGTGACGATCGAAAAATGTCAAATTTGTAAAAAATAACAAAATGGCGGGCCACTGAAAAAAAGTCGTGTTTTCGGGATACAAAATTGGGGAAATGTTGCTAAAAAAATAGAAGCAGGTCGAAAATTGAAAATGTCTGATCGTCACGTAATGGCGACGGGTTTTCCACACAATAAATGTCCTTGATCATGCCAATGGGACGTATAGCTTTCTCTGTAGACTGTCAACGCGGTTGAAAAATGTCATTCTGAGGAAATCGCGTTCAATGTTCCGCGTGGCTTAGTCGCGCGTTTGACACCGCATCATGAAAAACACCATATCTCCGGCAATTTTGCGAATTTCTTCATAAAATTTGGAGAGAACATTCTTGAAACATACGTCTTTCAGAAAATATAAAAAAATTTCATATTGGGAACAGTGGTCTCCCCCCTTAAAGCGGCTGGCCAGCGCGCTACAAATCAGAAAATCGCAGGTTCGAGTCCAGCGCCGAGGCTCTGTTTTTCCGTGATCCTACACTAATAAAATGCCAGACCAGTAAATTATATGTGCGTTAATGAAATAATGACTTAAGGGGAACAACACATTAAAGACCAAAAGCGATCAAAAAAGTTATGTCTAGTTAATTAAGTCTTTATTATTATTATTATTATTATTTATTTTACGGGACAAGCCCAATATGACACACGTAGAATACAAAAGAACGCAATAATACACTGTTAACTTTGAGTACAGACGAAAATAAACAAAAATGCCTTAGCGAGGAACAGGTTCCTATTGCGCCAAATGCGAACCAAGGAGTGCAATGACCGACCGTCTAAAAACTGCCAGCGAGGTGCCAAAGAAATCTACCCTGTCGGCCAACTCGCACCCGCGTAAACATACCCTCGTGATGAGGTCACTCTGACGAATATTAGTCCAAGTCTTAATTATGTTACAATTAAACAGTAAGTGTAATTACATAATATTAATTTTTTATGTTTATATTAGGTGCAAAAGTGTTCCAAAGTGTGTTTGTCACTTTCTGTTGTGGTATAATCAGGTTCAAAATATGTTGCGACACCTGCAGACGATGTCATTGGTGAACTAATTAATCATTCCTGTTGACTCCTATATGCGCGAGAGTCTGTTGAAGTGCAAGTATTCCTCTCCTCCAGGTCGTCAATGCCATACTCAGTTAATATGCTCTGGATAAGGCACTAAGCACGTAAAAGTCTTTCTGGTAAAAGTTTTTAAGTTGCATTGCAAAGCTCTTTCCGAATACATCGAGCACATCTTCTATGGGTTCGGTCATTATAGAAGGATGCAACGATTTTAAATCGTCTACCGCATGAATTATTCCCTTTGATTTTTTCCTGGATCTACATGCAGGTTCTTCGATGGGTTGTGATCCTTCGCTGACAGAACTGACACCTTCCGGAAGTATTATCTTCTATCTGTGAAAATATTCATTATATTATAATCGTTTCAGATTCCAGCCAGTCATGCAGAATGGAAAGATATACAAAATGACTTCAGTACAAGATGGAATTTCCCTGGATGTTGCGGTGTCATCGATGGCGAACATGTATTAATTCAAGTTCCTCTACATTGTGGAGGTGAATTTTGGAACTACAAGGGTTCCAATAGTATAGATTCAATGGCAATTGTTGTTCACGATTATTGTTTCCGATATATAAATGTGGAAGGAAATGGAAGGAACTCTGATGGCAGAATTTTCAGAAACAGCTCAATATTTTTCTTACGACGGGGTAGTTTCATGGCAAAATAGAATGATTTACTGAGGTTTACAGTAATTTTCGTTGTATATTTTCTTAATTTAAGGGGGCCGTCTCACTGGGCCTTGAAGTGTGTGCGTGCGCTCACACAAGCTAGGAGAAGCGTGTACGTATAAGCGAAACCGTTTCAACCAACTTTCTTCCTGGAATCGGCAGGAAGGAAGTTTATGCGGGTATAGTTGCCTCCAGTACACATTCGTGTAGGGTGTTCTGGTGCGTTTGAACGCTAATAAGCACCGTACGTTGAAATAATAATGAATTTATGAATCGAGAAATGACAGAATGAGGCTTCAAGGATTCTCCGTCACCGGCGCTGATGGTATATTCGTGCCATGTACCATCAAAACCGGTGGCAGTCCAAACTAGCCGATAAATGTAGGAAAGGCATAGTTGCCGTTACGTATTGAGAATCGTACTGTGTTGTTGCCGCATTTCCCCTATTACTATTTAGTCGCCAGAGAAGCTTGAATGAATCACGGTGAATAGCGAACGATATATTATGTACGCATCCACATCATTCCATACCATATGAATTACTTTTTGCCTTCTGTGATTTTGTTCAAATTTAAATATGTAGCGTGAAAATAATGGGGGGGGGGGGGGTTAAATAATTATTTTGCTACAGACAAAATTGTTTAAATAATATAGACAAAATTTGGCAACGTGAACCCCTCTTATATTCACATGTACTATAACGTGTTTCACAAAGCAAAATTTCAGATATCGAGTGCGCAAAGTAATCCACTGGGCATGAAATGCACCATACATACGACATTGTCTATTCCAACAGAAATGGATCACTTTTGGCAGCATCCAAAAGTATATAATATTTTTCATAGGTTAAGTTATACGGCTCGATCTGTCGCTTTTCTGTGACGCAACAATGTCACGAAGCATGCAACGCGAATATCTCCCACCATACTGCTTGTCTGCCGCGGTCCTTCTTTCTCTCTCTCTCTCTCTCTCTCTCTCTGTCTCTCTGTCTCTGTCTCTCCCGCGCGGACTACGCCTGCTCGTAGCGCTGTAGGGATTCGGTGCCCGTTAAGCCGGATCCAGACTTGAATGCGTATACGCTGCGAAAGGCCGAACGCGCACGAATGCCGCATGCGTAGGGGTCGAAAGTGCCCTGTGTCTTTCGTCACCAACTTCTGTGCTTAGCTACCGCAGTCGTAAAGATGGCATCGAAGAAACATCTCCTTATTGGGAGCGCAACGTTTCATTTAACGTCATGTTTTTGTTTTGAAGTTCGAGCGCGTGTATATACTCGAGAGATAAGGGATCCGTCTCCAACTTGAAGGAAAGACGACGTAGGCGGAACCACGTGCCGTCAGCTGACTACCACTTTTCTTCCTGCGTCCCTCCACGAAGCATATTGCCGTTCCCCGCGAGTAATCTCGTGTGATTTTTTCTTACAACAGCGAGTCGGTCAGGTTGTATGAATTGAGAACAATACAGGGTGTAGTGAAGAAAAGAAAGACCAATTATTCATTAAAATAGAGCTTTGAAGTCTATCATATGGTAAATGCATTATATTGTTAAAAATGTAATCTTTTTTATTTTTCATCAACTGTTTATGACTATATTAGTAATGGATTAAATTCAGTCACATAGATCCATCCTTCAGGACTAAAAAAAAATACGCAATATCATGCCTTCAATAATTTAGGTCATTAAAATTCATTTCTGAAGGCGGGTTTCGTAAAAATCGCGCAAAGCAGTGAATTTCGAAGATTTGTATTTTTTAAACAATTTCGAAACTAGAAAAATGAGTACATAGCCCTCCCTAATTTCATATGGACATCGAGGATTTGGGAAAAGTATCTCATCTGCTTCTATCAACCACGCTGAGCGCAATACACTCCAAACTTCCTTTGATGTATGGAAGAAAACCGCTACATAGCCCTCCCTAATTTCATATGGACATCGAGGATTTGGGAAAAGTATCTCATCTGCTTCTATCAACCACGCTGAGCGCAATACACTCCAAACTTCCTTTGATGTATGGAAGAAAACCGACAACGGTGCGCTCAGGCCATGTGCCTTCGTCGGCATTCGCGAGTGGGGCCGCATGCATCGAGTCACCACGAATGACACGTCCACACTAACATACGCGTTCACGCTCACCCTTTCTAACGTAGAAGCAAGCGGCCATAGCTACCGTTTCACCCGTCCACATCAGAATATTCGTGCGCGATCGGCCTTGCTCAGCGTATACACATTCAAGTCTGGATCCGGCTTTAGGTACATACACATGTAGCGAATCATCGCCCCTTTCTTGCCGAAGGCGAGAGCGAGTAAGACACATGGACTGAAAGCGAGCGTTGAACGGTACGAGACAGACAACGCGTTCATACTTTGTCCCTCCGTATTTCGGACGCCTGATACTCCGTCCTTTGTCTACGCGAGGCCTTCGAAACTCTCGAAACGCCGGTTTCATGTAAAGGTTACACTGTAAACACTCACGCCCGTTGTGCACGCAAAGTACGGAGTATTAGCCGAGAAAACGATACACGACTACACCACATAAGCATTTTTTTATATATTTTAATTAATTGTATACAGTAATATTGGTCCCGCGTCCGCCCCATCCTCCATTATCGCCTCCGCGTCGTCTGTAACTGCCTCCTCCGCGCCCGCGCCGTCCTCTCCCACTGCCTCTATTGCGCCCATAACGATAGTGCGCCCATGAAGGCGATTTAACTCTTTTTTATCTGAAACAGTAAAATAAAAATTACATTTTCTATTTTTACCCGTACATATAGTGAATCCTCAAAAATTTTCACCACAGTATGCGCCGTTCATAGCAAACAAACTTTACAAAATAGTACATTGCGTGATAACGGAGAGAAGTAAGCGATTTCGACGAGCGTGAAGTTTGCTGCCCACGCTGCGCTCCGGCAGCATTTCACGTGGGGCAAAATCCCGTTTCTCCCTTGTCACGCACAATACCTTTTTCAACACCTGCATGAAAGGTGTGTTTTTGAAAGCCTCAAATTGGCCATTTTGCTCCCGCTCAGCAGGCGTAAAAAAACACCGATTTTCATGCAGGTGTGGAAAAAATACTTTTTTATATCTTCTACATAATTACTTTCGTTAATTCTTTCCGTTATTCTTTTACATTTTGATCCTCCCCCGTTTCTGGATCTTCTTTGGTTTTCCTCTCCTCCTTCCACTCAACTTCGACTTCATCTATTTTTTGCCATTTCTAGTATTTCTTTCTGCATCTAGAAATGAAATAATAAATGTATTATTTTGTGGAAAATAGTAAGATCGTATAACAGCGTTGTCCAAGATCACTCCCGCGGGAGATTGGGGTTCTCCCACTCTCGTTCGCATTGTCAGGGATACCGCGCGACGTTAAACGCGAAAACGCTTGCCGGGCTAGCCCGTCGTGGAAGCCTTCGTAGCGTCGCGCGCTCTCCTTGACAACGCAGTGTCGTTTCATCTTCGCAAGACTTGCTTAGAGACATTGTATGGTCTCCATGGTCTCGAACATCAAAATCCTCGAAACTAAGCGAGGCACAGTTTATTGGCCACGTCGCCTTTGAGCCTATATCGCCAAAAGAGAATGTCTTTAGCCCTCAGAAGTAGAATCAAGAAAGTGCAAAAACGGCAGACAATACTGCCGTAGGACAACTCCAGAAGAAGTGGCTGAGAAAGTATAGTAGAGGAACCATCCACTTCTGATCGACGAAATCATACACAACAAGAGATAATGTACGTGCCATCCGATGAAGATACTGATACGGCTAGTTCGGGAGCAACTGAAGAAGCGCTGGAAGAATTGGGAATCAAATTATCAGAAGGCACGGATATAGAAATAACGAAGAAGAAAACTTCGTTCTAGAAAAAGTTGCGAAGAACAAGCCGCAAGAACAATCCCGTCTTCTAAATAGCAACGATATAATGAATTTCCAAAATGTGTGGCATTGAACACCCACGAATAACTGGTGTGAAACGGTCTGGATTCAAGAGCATCTTCAGCGTAATGTGCACTTTATGCCATTACAAAGCTTAAATTCACAATCAATCGGACGAAGCTGAAGAAGTGAATAGCAATCAGGGCGCCGTTAATGCTACAATTTTATGTGGAGGCAGCTATGCCAACTTGGAACACATATTTGCAGGCGCCCCTACAGCACACTTCATTGCAGGAAAGTTGCACAAATGTTGCAGTACATTGCAATGTTGCCGGTGTGTTGCAGGTTGCATTGCAATATTATTGCAAAATTGTGGAAACATTGCCGAGGAATATTGCAATGGACATGTTTGTGCAATATTCCTGGAATATTGTGCACAAGTTGCCGTGCAATATTGCAATGCTTACGTTTGTGCAATGTTTAGGGAATATTGAGCAAACATTGCCTTGCAATATTGCAATGGCCCAGTTTGGGCAATGTTTCGGGAATATTGAGCAAACATTGCCTTGCAATATTGCAATGGCCCAGTTTGGGCAATGTTTCGGGAATATTGAGCAAACATAGTCGTGCAATATTGCGGTACAACACAGGTGGAAAGTTCCTGCAACGTCGACCACAAAATACGGTGCAACATTGCGCTCGTAAAATTTGTGCAAGATTCCAGCAATTAATTCGCACTAAATACAGAATTACGCGGAGCGATCCTGAAATCTCGGCACGCGTACTAGTCTAAGATTCCACGGGCTACTTCCGAGGGAATGTATGCGAACGTGGACAATATTTTATATAAATTTCTTAACTAACACATATGGTTTAAACAAATTCATAAAGTATATACAGCAACAAAAGATATTTGTAAAAAAGTGTAGCATGTGCCAATAAGTACCAGAGTCCCTACTATTGCCATTTAATTGATTACGGATAATAAGAAAGTTCAGTATTGTCGAGTGAAAATATATAAGTCCGCATTCAGAGCGAAATAATTGCTGGAATCTTGCTTCAATTTTACGAGCGCAATATTTCTCTCGTAAAATTTGAGCAAGATTCCAGCAATTAATTCGTTCTAAATACGGAATTACGCAGAGCGATCCTGAAATGTCGGCACGCGTACTACAGTCTAAAGGTCGAGTTTCCTAGCAGCGGACGGCGGCGGCGGCCGGCGGAGGCGGCCGGCGGACGCGGCCGCTGGCCCACCTCGGCGGCCAGACTCCGGCCAGTGGCCCGCCGCGGCGGCTAGGCTCGAGCCGCGCAGTGTTCAGGGTCACACTTTGGGTCGAGGAACGCACTTGAAAAGGTCTACGGTCAAGGATTCATACCTGCTTCGGAAATAAAATAATTTTTTATTCTCTATCGTGTCGATATGGAAGTGACACCAATGAATTCCTTATGTTTTTTCCGGTGAAAAATCATACGAAATTTCATGTAAATCGGACTAATATTAACGAAGACAACTTGAAATGATATAAATGAATTTTTCATGGGATTTCCTTCACATGGTCCGAATTACGTCGTTCGTGGTGTCAGTTTAATCCGCGAAATATAAGGAATCCATTGAAGTTGTTTTTGCAAAGATCTGATGGGAAATGCAGAAATATTGCACATTTCTGACTTTTTGTTGGAGTTCAACGATTCACACCGATTCACACTGTTAGGGTTTTAGGCTCAAGGGGCTGCGTTTCCTCTAGTCTAGAAACGGGGGTGGGGCAAAGGGTCTTGCCTGCTACGAAAAGCGACGACCGTTGTCAGTCGAAGAAATGTGACCAGACTATGCATATCGCGTTCTGACTCGTCAAGTCAATTCTTTCACTCGTATACTCATTGCACATTTTGCTTTATTACACTGGTACGCGGATACACTGTGTATTATTGATATAATAAACCATAGTTGTGTTTATAGTGTGGCATTATTTTTGATCCTCTGCGAAGTAATTTCCAACAGGTTATGGGCCCAGGGTTCAGTGTTTTTTGGTGAAAGTGCAGTGTAATTGTGTATAGACTAAAGACAATAAGGACAATTAAGGACAGTGACGTTTTGATTGTTTGTTAGAGAAACATAAAGTGGAATCATGGCAGATAATGCAGGATTTCGTTTCGCCGTACAAAAATTGAACGGAGAAAATTATTCAGTATGGAGCTACAGGATAGAACTCCTACTGATAAAGGAAAAGTTGTGGGACGTAATCAAACAGGACGCGATCGCTCCAACAGATGCGGGATATGATGCATGGTCGAGCAGGGATGACCAAGCACGTGCTACAATTGGGTTATTGGTAGATGATAACCAATTGCAACACATAAGGACTGCTAGGACTGCACGTGAGGCATGGGATGCACTTAAAGGATACCACCAGAAAGTCACTTTAACAAGTAAGGTATTTTTGTTAAAACGCGTATGCAGGATGGTGCTAAAGGAAGGTGGAAATATGGAAGATCACATTACGATTTTTTCAAATCACATCAATCAACTGTCAGCTCTTGGACAGGATTTGCCTGATAATCTTGTAGCATCACTATTATTAGGAAGTTTGCCGGATTCATATGACACTCTAGTAACGGCATTAGAGAGTAGACAGGACAGTGAAATCAGCACGCAATTCGTAAAAAGTAAATTAATAGACGAATATAAGAGGCGTAAGAGCTCAATGGATGCAAAAGAAAATTTTCAAGAGGCAGCTATGAAAACTGCATTCCAGAATAAAAGCGGTGGGCAACAGCAGAAAAGTTGTTTTTTCTGTAAAAAACCAGGTCATTTTAAGAGTGAATGTGTAAAGTATAAGGCTTGGAAGAGCAAACAAGATAAAGCGAATAAAGTATCAGATGAAAAGTCTCCTTCAGAATTGTGTTTTTATGCAGTGTTGAGAGAAGCTTGTTTCAAGGTGAATGCAACAAAGGAAAAAGAAAGTATTTGGATTGTCGATTCCGGTGCAACGAGTCACATGACAACCTCGAAAGATTTTTTTGTTTATTTTGACTCGAGCAGGAAGGGACACGTTTGTCTTGCAGACGAAGAAAAGACGGCTGAAGTGGAAGGCATCGGTTCAGGAACCATTAAGTACGGTGCGGACTCTGGGAAAGTTGTTGAAATTTCGTTGCAGGATGTGTTGCATGTTCCGACCCTTGGCTGCAATCTATTGTCAGTCAAGAGACTAACGAAGGATGGGTACAAGGTCAACTTTGAAGAACAGCAGTGTCAAATTCTCAAGAACGGAGAACTGCAGGCAACGGCAAGAATGTTTTCCGAACTGTATAGGTTGGAAACGGTCGAAAAGGCCTGTGCGGTCAATGAGGCCATAAATACGGGGCATACGGACGACTGTCAGCATTCATGGCATCGGCGTTTTGGACACCGTCATCCTATCGCAATTAAGGAATTAGCTGTAAAAGGTCTAGCGACAGGTATCAATATTAAGGACTGTGGAACGCGCGAAATCTGCGAATGCTGTATAAAAGGCAAAATGGCACGGATACCTTTTCCCAAAGAAGCTATAAACAAGACTAGATCAATCTTAGATCTTATTCATACAGACGTCTGTGGACCCATGCAGACTATGACGCCAGGAAACAAGAGGTATATTTTAACTCTTATTGACGATTTTTCCAGATATACCAAGGTATTCCTAATGACTTATAAAAGCGAAGCGGCACTGTTTATTAAGGAATTTATCGAAATGGTAAAAACGGAGTTTCACAGAAAGCCTAAAGTTATAAGATCGGATCGAGGAAGGGAGTATATCAATGAAGATTTACAATCATATTTAAGGAAGGAAGGAATTAAATCCCAATTTACAGCAGCTTATTCACCGCAACAAAACGGAGTTGCAGAACGCAAAAATAGATCATTGCTGGAAATGTCAAGATGCATGCTGATTGATGCAGATATGCAAAAGAAGTATTGGGGTGAAGCGGTATGTACAGCAAATTATTTACAAAATAGGTCACTAACTAAAGCAACAGGAAAGACTCCATATGAACTGTGGTTATGCAAAAAGCCGGATGTAAAAAATTTACATGTTTTTGGCTGTGAAGCATATGTACACATACATAAGGAACAGCGGAAAAAATTAGACGATAAAGCAGAAAAGTTCATGTTTGTCGGATATTCTGAAGAATCAAAGGCATATAGATTATTGGATATTGAAACGAATCGAATTAAGATTAGTCGGGACGTGATTTTTCTGGATGGGATTCGCGAAAAACGGATAAATAGTAACGAGATACTGCATGATGTTACATTTTCAAGATCCGAATCTCAGTATGAAGATAAGGAAAGCGTGCAAGGACACACTACTGAAGAGGAATCATCAACAGAAGACAGCATGGAAGACAATTTCTGCTCTGCAGATGAAACCGATAGCGAAATTCAAACAAATACATGCAATGAAGAAGTAAACCAGATGCAATATAGACGTTCTGAAAGAACAAACAGAGGTGTGCCACCGGACAGGTATATGGCGGCAACGGTAAAGGAAATTAAAATCGAGGACAGTGAACCACGAAACATAGAAGAGGCCTTATCAGGACCACATAAGGACAAATGGAAGATTGCCATTGAAGAGGAATTCAAATCCTTGAAAGACAATGGTACGTGGGACATTGTGCCAAAACCAAAGGATCGGGACATCGTCACATGTAGATGGATTTTTAAAATAAAGCGGAACGCCGAGGGAAACATTGAGAAATATAAGGCTCGACTGGTCGCACGTGGATTCTCGCAGAAATACGGAACCGACTATGACGAGGTTTTTGCACCTGTTGTACGACAAACGACTTTGAGGACTCTTTTAGCTATTGCAGGTTTAAAGATAAGTCGATTAAGCATTTTGATGCAAAGACGGCATTTCTCAATGGGGTTTTGACAGAGACCATATATATGAAGCAACCAAATGGTTATGCCATACCAGGTAAAGAAGATCATGTTTGCAAACTTAAAAAGAGTATTTACGGTCTAAAGCAAGCTGCAAAGGTATGGAATGATAAATTAGATGCTTTATTAAGGAAATTCGGGTTTCGAAAAAGTAAAACAGATCCATGTTTGTATATAAAGAGTGACAAAGATGAAGTTGTTTATGTAATAGTTTATGTAGATGATATTTTGATAGCGGCAAAAGATGTAAATAATATAGATAAGATAGCGCATTGTTTGAAAAATCATTTTCATCTTAGCGATTTAGGTCTATTAAACCATTATTTAAGCGTAGAAATTAGAAGAGATAAAGATGGTTTTTACTGCATGAAACAAACAGAATATATAAAGAAAATTTTGAACAGATTTAACTTGCAGGATGCGAAAAACTCTAATGTACCATTAGACTCCGGTTATATAAAATATAGGGATGGTTTATCACCAATGCCAGATAGTAATAAGTATCAACAATTAATTGGTGCGTTATTGTACTTAGCTGTTAATACTAGACCGGATATTTCAGCGAGCGTTGCGATCTTAAGTCAACATAATAAGGATCCCACTACAGCTGACTGGACGGAAGTGAAGAGAGTTGTTCGTTATTTAAAGGGAACAATAAATTATGAACTGAGACTTGGTCAGCGAGATGGTAGGAAGGGATTGATTGGTTTTGCAGATGCAGATTGGGCTCAGGATAGAGCAGACCGAAAATCCAACAGCGGTTATTTTTTTCAATATTTTGGAGCACCAATAAGTTGGGCCTGCCGGAAACAATCATGTGTGGCTTTATCTACTACCGAGGCTGAATATGTTGCGCTGGCTGAGGCATCGCAGGAAGGAGTTTTGGATACGGAATCTGTTGCAAGATTTTCATGGAAAACCAGAGGAAAAGACAACAATTTATGAAGACAATCAAAAGTTGTCTCAAACTTATAGAAAATAAGAAATTTAGTAATAGAACCAAACATATAGATACTAAATTTCATTATAGTAGAGAATTAAAGAAGCTAGGAATTATGAACTATGAGTATTGTCCTACAAGCGAGATGACAGCGGATATGTTAACGAAACCGCTGGGAAAGATTAAGTTAAAATATTTGGCGGAATGTTGCGGATTAATTAGCGAATAATTAGATTGCGAATAAGTGATTATCGTTGAGGAAGGGTGTTGGAGTTCAACGATTCACACCGATTCACACTGTTAGGGTTTTAGGCTCAAGGGGCTGCGTTTCCTCTAGTCTAGAAACGGGGGTGGGGCAAAGGGTCTTGCCTGCTACGAAAAGCGACGACCGTTGTCAGTCGAAGAAATGTGACCAGACTATGCATATCGCGTTCTGACTCGTCAAGTCAATTCTTTCACTCGTATACTCATTGCACATTTTGCTTTATTACACTGGTACGCGGATACACTGTGTATTATTGATATAATAAACCATAGTTGTGTTTATAGTGTGGCATTATTTTTGATCCTCTGCGAAGTAATTTCCAACACTTTTTAATGATATTCGAACCCTTTCGAGGGTCGAATGCTATAAAATTCGGTGAAGCACTGCGACGGGTTGTCCTCAAAGGACAGGCGCCGCTGGAGAATCACCCTGTATGTAGTAGTAGAGTAAAATACAACCTGCCATAACATCCAACTAAAAAAATTCTACACCAAGAAGGCTCGAAGCTATTATAAAATCAAAAGGCAATCCTACAAATTATTAAAACAGTAAATATTTAGTTTATTTCCATAGTTTATTGATCTTTTATTTAACTGTACGAATACTTACTGCGCGTCCACTTCTGCACGTTTATTTCCTTTTATTCATATTTTTGTTAATGTTAAGGGGAATAAAAATTTGTTTATACAAGATCTATTGTACAAACATTTAAGAATATTTATTAATCATCTTTTTCTGTTAAAGTTTAGTACTGACATGGATATACAAACTTTTACTTTAAATTAGTCGCTGCACGAATACTTTTTACATTGACTGTATACATATATGTATGTACCGAGGCCTCCAACGAGTTAGGTAAATGACAAAGAATGGTGGTCGTTTAGTGGAACCCAATTCCGCCGTGCTAGGGAGATAAGTCAGCCTATTCAGTTTTTATTTATCAATTAAGAAGTATTATCCACCAAGTTCAACATCAATATGCCTCGCGGAAAGACACAGGAAAAAAGGGGTAGCAGTCCGCTGACTGCGCGTGGTCACGCCTACGTCGTCCTCATTTCAAATTAAAGACGGATCCCTTATCTCTCGAGTATATAGGTACACGCGCCCGAATATCAAAACAGAAGGACCCGCAACGTATTGGGTGCAAGGAAAGGTGGGTCATAGGGACGAGATTATATTCCCACATATTATGACCAATAAAGTGCTTCTCACAATCAGTGTTACATTTTGCGTATGTGTTAGTGACGAGTGTCTGAAATGTCGAAGAAGTTACGGTTTTCGTCTGCGGAGGATAAAACATTGATAGAGGAAATATCCAATTAAGTATTGTGTCCTTTATGATTGCCAGGAGTGAAAGAAAATGTACGGAGAGAAGTGTCAATTAAATTAAACACAACAGGTAAAGTATTCTTCAATTATACTTATTTCTTTATTATTGCTAATTAAATTTATTTATTCTTTCATCATACACGTATGAAGCACTTAGAACCAAAGAGACGCCAGTGACATTTTTTAAACTGTTCAGTTAAGAGCAGGAATGGTTAGTTAAATCATTAAATATAATGTTATAAGTAATGTAAGTAATTTAACGTTATATCAAAATATCATTTATGTTATGTTTGTGAGAGATAACTAAAACCAACGTCCTCGAACCTTGTGGTTCAGATTCATGCAATATATTTACAGGCTATGTACTACATAAGGTTAATACTTAGAATGAAGCGGAACTCTACAAAGGGCGGGCCTACGCAAGTGTCGCTACGCCACGATTTCTCTCTCGCCGCTCGTTTCACAAAAACCCACTCTTCACGGTGGCGCTATCGATTGTTCCTTATAACTATTTCCATTTTTTTAATACTACTATATACAACAATTTAAATGCTAGAAAGATTGACAGCTAAGCAAATGATTGATAAAAGTTCGTGCCAAAGGTATGCAAGTGCTTTATTATCTCATGCGCTTCAGTATAAACACCAATTACCATTAGTAACGAGAATATGAATATTAGTACAAAGAATTTCTCTGAATCTGTTGAGTGACAATAAACTCAACATAGTTTTAATAATAAATTAATATTAGTATACATAATAAATGCATGACGGAGCAGTGTATTACAGCGATACGTTGTTGCAAGAATTTAACTTGCATTGTTTCTAATGCACCACCTTCCAACAAATACGTTACATTACGGCAAAACCGCTGCGGTATGTTGCCGCGTACATATAACCCATAAAATGGATTTACAAAACCAATTCATTTGTGCCGTTCAAAATCATTCTATTATATACGACAAAAAATTATACGGTTACAAAAGTCGAAATGTTCACGAAAATGCGAGGAAATCAATAAGCAGCGACATCAAATCAGAATGTACCATACATCAGAACATAAATTAAATATATATTTAAGATAATAAAATAAAATATTATTTTGTTCTGCTTTCATATTGCCAAGGGAATTCTTCAGCAAGCGAAACGAACCAGTCTGCAAAAGCGTTACGAATGTCTATAGTTTCTTTATTCAATGTTGCATAGCGTCTTGTCTTATTTGTTTTCAACGCGAATGCTTCATCTGCTATTAAAACATTTGGCACCGAAATGTCTGTGCTTAGGAGAGATTTAGTAGCTAGCACGTGCAAACTCGGATCACCAGTAAGCGAAGCATTTCCAAATGTACAATTGGCAAATACTGTTCCAGCACTATTCCGTCCAGAGGAACCGCCAATGGAAAATTTTCTTTTGCGATTGTAAAATATCGATTCTGAGTGTTTGGGAACAAATATATGCACGTGTTTGCCATCCACCGCGCCAACACATTTCGGGATATTTCAGTTTTTGTAAAAATCGGTTCGTTTTTTGTCATTTTTCATTGAAAAATTTTGACGGTATAAGCGTATTAGGAATCGTGTAGTAAATTTGTTGGACGATTTTGCAGTTGTCTCTCCAAGACGAAAACTGAAGTCTATTGCTCGAAAAGACAAAAGTGGACAGAATCTAAAACATTATTAAAAATAAGCAAAAATTAATTAAAATAAGCGATTAGTAATTTTGCAAATCAATAATTATGAAAGGAAAATCGAAAATCATTTTTCAATATACAATTTGGTTGTGACATTAATATAACTGGTTCTCAAACTCATTCTGAATTAATACATTGATATCGATCTTTCATGGGACACGTAAATGATTTTCAGACAAATTATATGTTAACTAACCCTAATATCCAATGTATAAACAATTAAATTAATCAATTTTTAAGACACAAATAATATATAGTTATAATTTATAAAATAAAATGTACCTGTCCGTCATACGCGCTGTACTTGGTGAAACGTTTGAAATGGAGCATTTTTTATTTCTATTCAGATTGTAACGCCTCTATCCACACGGTCCTGCTGCCATTCCACGGCCCCCTCCGGTGAATTGAAGTATGTGCGAAAAATATTGCGGACATTGAACCCCTCTGCACGACCATACCCTCCTGCTCCAGCCAATGGCATCATGTTGTCAGCAAGAATTGGTTCGAAATTCTGTTGTTTGGCCTGATTATCATTTATGTATTCATCCCGCAACATGTTGCCTCCACAACATGGAGTTGTTGCCTCCACAACATGTAATGATGTTGTCTGTAGTTTCCGGCACTACTGCAATTGGTGCATGGAAAATTCTAAATGTTTGGGACAATATACCAAATGCATTTTCCGAGACCCTACGGGCTCGGCACAATCGATAATTAAAAATTTTTTTTGTCCTATCTTCCGTCGCTTGGTTTTTCGGATAAGGTTTTAGCATTCGTTTCGTCAAGCGAAATGCCTCATCGCCCACAATTACGTGAGGGGCTGTCACGTTCGTCCCGGGAAGTGGTTTATCCATGGGAAAGTTCAATTTTTCCCCATTGATCGCTTGACCCATAATCGATTTTCTGAAGATTCCGCTGTCTCCTTCCTTTCCATACGAGCCGACGTCAACAATAATAAATTTATAATTAGCATCCACTAATGCTAATAACACTATTGAGAAAAAGTGTTTGTAATTAAAATAAAGAGACCCGCGTGGATAAAGAGTATTGCGTGGACACTTTATTCTTATGTGTTTCCCGTCTATGGCTCCAACACAGTTAGGGAAATTCCACTTCACGAGAAAATCATTAGCTATTTTATCAAAATCCGTAACACTCGGCTGCGGCATAAATATTTGCACTAGTTTGTCGCACAGTTCTTGCAAAACTTTGCGTACGATACCGCTTATATAGCTCGGTGATATTCTAAATGAAAACGATAACGATTTAAAAGATTCTCCAGTAGCTAAGAACCTGTAAAAAATATATTTTCTAATTATTTTAGCTGGTGATTGTAAGAAGAGATGGAGGAACATATGTGATACATTTATGAAAATGAAGCGGGACATCAAACACGGTACAGGTTCGGCAGCAAAGCTAAACTCAAAATGGGTAAAAATGGTGAATGTATGGTTCGAGGGAAGGTCAATACTTTGTACACACAAAATGAGTTCTAAAGTACAAGGAATTTGAAAAAATTATTTTTTTTCGTGGTAGGCACAGTAATATGAAACGAACTAAAGAGGTTCAAAATGCAAGAAGGTGTGCGTATAGCGACATTCCAGGAACATAGATGGATGTTACATTCAGCTGGGAAGCTGCCGTAGAAATACACTCAAATGACAATATTCCTTCTTCGTGGGTAACAAGATGCGGCAGTACACCTACGTATATAGTGCAGCACCAAAAAGGCACAGGAATGATTCCGGTACTGTACTGGATGTTCTGACTTTGAGATTTTAAAAAGTATGGGTTCGCCAAAAAAGCATCACAATTAATTGCGGAAACAAAGGCGTTGGTGTTTAAATTGATTACTGATCTCGAAATAGGATCACTGCAAGATGCAAGATATATGTGTTTGTGCGTGTGGTATTAGTAAAATACCATAGCTGTGATGTTCACGAGGTCCCACCGAATCGTATAGAGGATGGTCACCGTGGGGTTTTATTCCCCGCGAGGTCAAGGTGTCTATGAATATTTCCCACGTAAAAAAAATGCGTCTGTGCAAAGAAGCAACCACGAGCCACACTGAGAGAAAACCGGTAGCAAATGATAGCGCGTGCGAGTGTGACGGTGTAGGCGAGGACCGAATGCGTGATAGGGCAATTGGCAAAAGGAGAGAGAGAGAAAGAGCAGGTCAAAAAAAGCGGAACAGGGAGAATCGAATGAACGGGAGAATATGTAGCGAGTGAAGTGCGAGCGTGCAATGCATGTGCAAAGCAGTATTCGGGGCGTAATTATTAAGAGACCATAGGTACTTTGTACCTACAGTAAACATATACAACTGTAATAAAATTATGCGACGAAAAAATAAAATATGCTTGTGGAAAATTAACTTGCCTCAATGTCAGGAGCAACTTATCTTCGGGTGAAATGGGTTTCTTCACTCTTGTATACGAGGTTTTCTCCAAATCCTTTCCAATAAGATTCAAGATGAAATTAACCTGTCCTGTATTTAGCCTAAAAAATTGTCTATAGGTTTCGTCGTTATTCGCTAAATGGTTTGCTATCAAGATACGAGAATAACCCTCGGTCCTTCGAGTCTGGAACATCGTATGCATTTTCCTTTTTTTCTTTGATTCCACATATGCTCGCAAAAGAATATCGTCGTCTTCTTCTTCCTGCAGCAATGCACGCAGCAGCAATTTGCGATTCATTATAAGATTTTAAATCGCTATACTGCACAGATCACGTCGCACTGTCACGTCAATACGGCACGAAATATTGAACACTGTTTGAACGTTCGTAGCTCACGAATTCACAGAGATGTGTCTGCTTTGAAGTCAGAATTACGAGTGTCGTTCTAGCAAAGGTTGGGAGAGGTCCTAAGCTAAGGGCAATGCAGTGACTGCATTTATGGCATCCATTGGGTAGGTATAAAGGTAGAATCATACGGCACTAGGATCGGCTATCCTCGGCGAGCTTTGGCGAGCCCCTCGGCGATCCTCGGCGATCCTCTTAGTGCCGTCTGATTCCACCTTCAGCTATTTTGGTGTAGCGGGACTTGGAGTACGCACACCAGTCCAAACGTGTTTTTCTATCTCATAAATGCCAAATAACCAGAGAAAACGTGACATATGTATGTACATGTATATGTGGACACCTGATTCGGCCCAAGTCCCGTGCAAGAAATCAGCATCCACCTCCAGAAGATATTACGATGCACAGATGGAAAGTTGCCGTTTCAAGCAAATGCAGTACCGATTGGTCACAATGTAATCTCTTTCTTATCGTTTACCCTCGCTCGCAGCACATACGTCAGCACGTGCTTCTGATTTGATGTTTCAACGCGTGTTTGCTTATATTCAAGAGATAAGTCAGCCGTTTTTAATCTGTAGGACGATGACGCAGGCCTCACTATGATACTGCTTTCTCGTACCGGATTTGTGTCAAATCAGGTGTCTACGTATGCATGTGCATACATGTGTCCCATTTTCCGTAACACTTGTAATTTTGCCTTCTGACTGAAAGTATGTCTCAAAAATCATCCTCTAAAACGCACTGATTATGAGCTACTGTAGCCAGAAGCATAGTCCCAAAGTAAAATGGTAGTGGTCTTTATTTTGCGGGGTCACGACAATTGACAACGACAATTCCAAACGAGGAGGTTCTGTGGTGTGAAAATGATTTAAATTATTAAAATGAACTGAACTGCAATTTGCTTCACATTTATTGCACGAAAAAGAAGATGAAGAAGAAGAAGACGACGACAATCATCTGCCAGCTATATTTCGAAACAAGAAAAAGAAGTGAAATGAATACGATGTACCAGACTCGAAGGACCGAGGGTTATTCTCGTATCTTGATAGCAAACCATTTAGCGGATAACGAGGAAACCTATAGACAATTTTTTAGGCTAAATAAAGGATAGGTTCATTTCCTTTTAAATCTTACTGGAAAGGATTTGGAGGAAAAATAGTATACAAGAGTGAAGAAACCAAATTCACCCGAAGATAAGTTGCTCCTGACATTGAGGCAAGTTAATTTTCCACAAGAATATTTTATCAATTCGTCATATGATTTTATTACAGTTATATATTTTTACTGTAGGTACAAAGTACCTATGGTCTCTTAATAATAACGCCCCGACTATTGCTGTGCACGCACATGCATTGTACGTTCTCGCTTCGCTCGCTGCATATTCTCCCGTCAGTGGTCTGGATGGTGGCCAAAATTCAATTTCTCAACAACTTCAACTTTGCAATGTCATTTTTTTGTATGAGGTCACAACTCTCCAGAGCTTCTAAATCCGCATAGCTTTCCCTTTTCAGATGATTCTTTGATTATATATAATATTACGAAGACAAAATCATGAAATTTTATGTGAATCTAATTGTTTTAATTACTCATTATAGAACAATAAAATATAGGTCTGTATTAGACCAGTATGTAGGTAAGTAAATATATTTTAGTTATTTATATGTGTTATAAGCATTTCCTAATGCGTGTATAAACAATGTACAATTTATAACTATTTACACTTTGAGAAGGCACATAAAAAAATGATTAGAAGTGATACACATCGGACATATTTTATATGAAAGCTTAGACAATTGCTGTTCAGATCATGTAAATTTTAAGTGCAACTTCCTGCAACCTTTGGCTCTATAGGGATTTTAAAATACGTCGCGCGAGGAGTTTTGGCGTTCTGAACGCGTGTCCCTATGCAACCACTTGAAAGGCGCCTGAGGATATTGAGGGAAATCCGAAGCGCTTTCAATGCGTGGACCTTATCTTCTGTTAGTATTTTATTTAATATTATTAATAATATCAATAATATTAATTTTACGTTCTTTTTAATATTGGCTACTTTTCCAAAAATGCTAACTTAACTAAATGTAATCGAATTTTGTTATAAAAGCAATTAATTTTGACTTACAAAATAGCCATAAACATGTCTAGAATTTTGCCGTGATATTTTATTCTTTTGTGCACAGTAACAATTACTATTCTTTTAATAATTCACTCTAAATAATCGTATTACATCACAATTAGTATAAATAGTCGTAATAGAGCAAAATGTGTGTGGAAAGAAATGGATATAAGTATTTTTTGAATTTTGGCCACGAAACGCCGCTTTCCAGACTACAATGCGTGCCATCTTGCATCTGCAATTTTGTATTTTAAATTTTTGGTGCCAAATTCGTTATCAGCGACCTCAAAAACCCTTAATCACCAAGCATCAGAAAGATCAGAATTGTGGCCGCTAAATGTAGATATACTCAGACCACAGTGGGACGCAATGATACGCTCACGCTCACGGTGTTTCTGCTGCTCTGCTCTCGAAATCGAGCATTACATTAAGCACTGAACGCTTTGCTTCTGCAAGCAGTTTCCGCGGCAGTTTCCTCCCCATTACCCCCATACTCTTAAAAAAGAGCATGGTTTCGTCATCCTCGTCTTCCATCGCCAGGTGTAGAAGTTGTTCTCTTTCGCGAGACCTTTTGTTTAGGGCGTCCAGAAGATCATTGTGGTTAGTTCTGCGCCTTTTCGGCGCTGCACTGGGAGTAGTCCCGCATCTTGTTTTTTCGGAAGGAGCGATCGTATCATCTGGCGATGTTTCTGGTGTTGGTACACCGTCCCAGCAAGCAGCGGTTTCTATCGTCTCTATGGGCACTGGATTGTCGGGACCGCTACTCACGGTATCATTCTCAACTTCGGCAGGCAGTTCAATATTGCTCTGTGTGCTACAATAAAAAAAGACCGTCTATTTTATACTACACACTACAGATGTGAAACTTGCACAAAATCTACATATGAACTCATCTTGTGTTAAAAAAATACTTGCCTTCTCTCAGACGTGACATTATTGAGAAAATCTAGCAGCTTCAACAATGGCCATTCTTTTTTCGACTTGGCTGCCGACCCTGTACCGCACTTGTTGCTCCTTTTTTTTTCATAAACCAGTCGCGAATATTCTTCCAACGCGTTTTGCATTCCTCAGCTGAAATAATTAGATAATATATTTTTTAGGGAGTTAATTGCTATTGGAGAAGTATCGAGATCGTTATCATTTGCATGCAGAATATTATATGGATACATAAGTGTTGTAACAAACGTACTAAAGCAGTGATGAGCAACCCGCGGCCCGCGGGCCACATTTGGCCCACCTGAACATCGTCATATCTGTTTTTCATGAACTACATTTATATATTTAATATTGCGGCCCGCGTAGAGAAGTAGGTCTCCAATTGTGGCCCACTTCCGACAAAAGGTTGCTCGCCACTGTACTAAAGTAGGAGTGCCCATTTTTTTACCTCAACATACTTTCCCATTTTGAAAGAATTGCAAAAGACTTTATGATGAAATTGAACGTTTCAAATGCAAATAAATATAATTGAAGAATACTTTACCTGTTCTTTTTACGACGGTGGAGATCTCTTCCCATACATTATCCTTTAATTGCTGATCTCTGTGGGTCACGTCTGCAGCATCGTACAGGGCCGGATAAGATGAAACACTATTGATAAGCGCCTCGTCCTCCGCAGGCGAAAACTTTACTTTGGTGGCGGGCATTGCAAATTCACCGACACAACACTGTCACAGACGGCGAACTGTTGGACACTTCGCGTGCGGAATGTACAAAAATGTTTTCTGTACTGACTAACTATCGGTGTAAGTCGCAGTTTAGAGGCATACATCCTTTTGAAGGCGGAATTTTGTACGACACTCCAAATATCATTGGTCACGAAAAATCCCACCTTTGGAAATCGTAGGCGTAGAGGTGGAAAAATACAGGTATACTATAAAAACTTGATTTTCTGTGTTTTCCCCGGGGGTGAGTGGCATGATGTACCCATCTGCGTAAAGCCCTAAAACGGATTATTGGCGGGTCACGGGTTACTACCGCTTTACGACACCAGCCGTTTGGTCTCCAACACGCTATAAAGTAATTAGAAAACATTTACGAAATAACTTGTGGAACTACAGGACAGTTTTTAGGGTAAATTCTGAGTGCCCTTTTTTCCTGCACCTAATACGTCGCGCGTGCTTCTCTTTTTGATATTCCAACGCGTGTTTATACTCGAGAGATAAGTGCTTTCTCTCAAATTTTGTAGGGAGGACGATGCAGGCAGGAACACGCGCAGTCACCCGATTACTCCGTTTCTTCCTGTGTCTCACCGCGAGACGTACTGCTACTTCTTCAGAGTGACTTCGTTTCCTACTCCATTGTCGAGGAAACATTTTTCGATCTAACATAAGTACATCTTATTTTGTTCGTGGAGGAACATCTGATTCCAAAAAGTTAATCAGCTGATAGACCAAAGCGTCAGGCCAGAGTCGTGGTTTATGACCATATTGTCCCACGAGTCGGCGCGGTGGTTAAAGCCGCAGCCAGACCTGAATGCGTATACGCTGAGCGCGCACGAATTACGCATGCGGAGGGGTCGAAAGTGCCATTGCATCTTTCTTCACCAACTTCTGTCCTTAACTTAGCCCACTCCGCAGTCGTAAAGATGGTGTAATACATAGTTAGCTAAATAAACATACAACTCAACCCTCCGAGTCATCCCGTTTACCAATACAGAGTGATTGTCCACCGACGCGTGTCAAAGAGTTGCCACCTGGTACCCCGTGGCTAGGACAACCCCCTGGAGTGCCTCACCGAATTTTATGGGTTTCGATCCTTCAAACGGTTGGAATACCATTATAAATTCAGAAATGTTCAAGAGTTCCGCATTTTTCATCACATCTTTGTGAAAACGTGTGTCTTGATAAAAGCGGGCTCAGAGCCAGGCAAAAATTCATTCATTCTTTACGATGGGTAATTTATTATTTTTCCAAGAACGTTTCGACAACATCTGTTTGCCAGATTTCTAAAGGGCAATCCATTTTACGGGGTCTTTAAGAATTTTAGACATTGTTCAGTCCGTGGCGATCCGTATAATTGCTCTCTCGCCGGGTAGTACGTACGATGGCTTCGGACCCGCACGTAGGTACTGTTGTTTATCGCCACGCCGACTAGCGGGACAATACGGCCATAAACCGCGAGTTTAGCGAAACTGTCCGGCCGATCGGCCCTGGTAAGTTTTTGGCCACCAGATGTGGCATTTCCCTCCTCTACTTCTTGAAGGGTGAGAGGGTTCCTCCTCTACGAACGAAGTCACTGAAGGAAAGTCCCCCCTTTTCGAGGAACGGTGTTCCCAATGTATGTTTCATAATTATATTAAAACTACAATTACTTTCATGCATATGGAAAAGATGTCACCAATATAGCAATTAAAAAGTATTGTCCGCCATCAATTCGCCACCTGCAGGCTAGAGGGACGCCTGGTTCCCGCCTGCGTCGTCTTCTCCTCAAATTGAAGACGGATCCCATATCTTTCGAATAACCACGCGCTCCAATATCAAAACAAAATCAGGCACAGGCGTATGCACTGCGAGAAAGGGTGAGGCGTAGGGGGGAGATTATATTAGGACCAATCGGACTTAAGGCCGCCACACACGGTCCGGCCGAACTGACGGTTTGGCCTGCGCAGGCCAAACTGTGCAGGCCGGCCGGACGCCCGTAGTGCCCCCACACGCTCCGTCCGGCCTCGCAGGTTGGCCGGATGGTGCATCCACACACTCCGGCCGGGCTGACAGTATTTTAAATTTTTTAAATTTTGTTTCCTGTGCTTTATCTTGATAAAACAGTACCATAATGGCTGAAAAAATGTGTCCTTGAAACAAAAACTAGAAACTGGAAGCACTAAACTGCTTTTTAAGTATTTTTTGCGACAATTTTTCGCGGAGATACAGCCATTTCAAAATGACCGAATTTATCGGGACATTATAGTGTTCCTTTAATTTTGTCCAGCAGTGTATTTCCATTTTCAGTTTACTTTATAATTATTCACATTATTAACAACCATTATTCACATTCCAGTAGATAGGGGAAGGTGGGGCAAGACGGGGTAGTTAAGGTTTGATGATGAATAAAACACAGGTTTTCATAATCAACTAATCAATTTTATGTCTGAGCGATTCTTTGGTAATAAGTCTCTCAGTTTAACTATGAATCAACCTAATCTTTACAGGTTTTAATGGAATAAATAAAAAAATTCAGAAAAAGTCCTATCCCCCCGTCTTGCCCCACGGGTGAGGCATGATGGGGTACCAATTAAAAAACAATATAAATAAAGTAAATATATATAAATTAATTATTTATTGGGTTGACAGAGGCAGCACATATGTATGGCTTCATCGTCCTCATCTCGTACATCAGCACAGGAGAAATGAAGATGTTATAATTGCGGTGTTTCCAGTTTCTTGACATACGAGTCTTTTGCTTTGTGATTGGGACGGGAATCAGTTCTTTTGGACTAATTAGTAGAAAAGAAGTATCATTTTCCTCGGTCCGTCTTTCGTTTGTAGTTTCTAACTATCCTGGGACAATGAGAAAGTTTGATTTTTATTTCTAGGTTTGTGAGGGGCATGATGGGGTAATGAAAATAAGAGGTACCCCATCTTGCCCCTTCTCATCTCACTACAATCATATGAACACTGCCCGAAACATTATTTGCGAAAGGATAAAATGACACACGTGCCTTATAGCCAGCTAAATTCTGCCTCAGAAACATATACATGTACTGAAGATCTTCTATATTATCATATCATTATCACGGGTGCTAAAAATAAGGAAGATATTAAGAAATCCCAATAAATTATAAATTCTGATCTATCTTTGTCACACGTCCACGTGTTTCACTGACTTGCTGCTCACTGACGGTGTCGGTAACGACACGTTTAACGCGTATGCTGAATTTTGATAAGTGCGTTTGTATCACGAGATGGGGGGGGGGGGTACCCCGTCTTGCCCCGCACCCCGTCTTGCCCCACCTTCCCCTACACGTTTCCTAAAATATTCCAAACATTTTCATTGCCCGAAACGTCCAACCTTCAACCTACTCGACACAGTTTACGGCCCGCTCGTTTTTTTCGGACGGCTCGGAAAAATTGTACCTACTCGGTTGTTGCGGCCGATCGGTTTTTACGGGCACTCGGCTCGGCTCGGTTCTTCGAGCCGAGTGAGGCTCGGCTCGCTTCTTTCGGGCATTGGAACAGCCCTACAGTATTCACAGTTTTGTCAGCTGACAATGACATCGACAGACGACGCTTTAGCCGTAGTAGGCTTTATATTAGCTACAAAAATTGCTCTAAACGCAAAATAGGGATCCGCAATATCGGCATCACTTCCATATCGATAACATAAAGAATAAATAATTATTTTTTTCTGAAACAAGTATGAATCCTCGGGTGAACGTAGCGAATTGAGGTCGACCCCTGCAGTCGAGGATGAAAATGTGAAATATTCATATCAGCGTAGTAAAAAATTCTTTATTCTTTATCGTATCGATATGAAAGTGGCACCAATGGATTCCTTATGTTTTTCTGATGCAAATCATACCAAATTTCTTGTAAATCGGACTACTTTTACATAAGGAATATAAATTGATTGTGTAAAAGTAGTCCGATTTGCATGAAATTTGTTATGATTTGCATCAGAAAAACATAAGGAATCCATTGGTGCCACTTTCATATCGATACGATAAAAAATGATGAATTTTTTACTACGCTGAAATGGAGAATAGGGAGTCTCAAGTGGCGTTCGGTTCGGATCTGGCCGCGGCCTCAGGCCGACCGAATCGTTTTTCCATTTTGCTCCGGCAGGCCTGCACAGTCCGGATTGCGCAAGGAAAAATAAACTTTCCGCTACCGAAATCTACTGAATGTATACAACAGGGTGATTCTCCAGCGACGCCTGTCAAAGAGATGCCGCCTTGTACCCCGTGGCGAGCACAGGAATTTGATGGCTCTCGATCTTCGATAGGGTTGGAATACCATTAAAAAGTCAGAATTATCCAGGATTTCCGCATTTCTCATCAGATCTTTGCTAAAACGACGCCTATCGATTCCTCATGTTTCGCTCATGAAACTAACACCAAGAACGACACTAATTCGGACCATAATGAAGGAAATTTCATGAAAAATCGAATTATATTTTCAAGCTCAATTTGATAAAAATAATCCGATTTACATGAAATTTTGTATGATCTTCATCGGAAAAACATAAGGAATCCATCGGTATCACTTCCATATCGATACAATTAAGAATAAAGAATTTCTTAATACGCTGAAATGAACAAATCCATTGAATAAATTAATAATAAATGAATATTAATGTTTAACTAAACTGTAGATTTCGTCAAAATTTCTAATAGTACTATTTGGTTTTTCCTTATAATCGGAAACTAAAACTTTCCCCAACAAGCGATTTAAACGCTTAAAGAGCATTAAATAAAATACTAAATAAATAGTTTTCAAATTTTTTATAACAATTAAGTTGAAAAACTGGAAAAAAAACATTAAATGAACGTACAATATATTCAATTATAAATCATTAGAATGGAATAATTTTTTCAATTTATGTTTTTTGGCCCCATTCCGAGATCTTTTATAGTTTAAAAGTTATTAAACAAGAATGTCACTAACTATTCCTATCCCGACCATGTGCGGCGTCCGGCCGGCCTGCACAGTTCGGTCTGTGCAGGCCGGCCTGACGGCCGAGTGCATCCACACGGTCCGGCCGGCCTGCACAGTTCGGCCTGCGCAGGCCAAACCGTCAGTTCGGCCGGACCGTGTGTGGCGGCCTTTACATTCGTTGCGGACGCAACGTTTTCACCTCTTCATAGTAATATTTTCTCTTTATGACCCACGTTCTCTCGCAGCGCATATGTCAGTGCGTACTTTTGTTCTTATATTGTAGCACGTGTTTATACTGAAGAGATAAGAGATCAGTCTCCAATTCGAAGGGAAGACGTGACAGGCGGGATCACGCGCAGTGCAGCGGACACCTCATTTTCTACCTGCGTCCCTCCACGAGGCTTATTGTTGCCCCCCCCCCCCCCCCGAGTAATCTCGTGTGATTTTTTAACACAACAGCGAGTCGGCCTGGCTGTATGAATTAAGAGCAATGCAAGATGTAGTGAAGAAAAGAAAGACAAATTATTCAGTAAAATAGAGCTTTAAAGTCTATCATATATGTTAATTGCATCATTATTATTCAAAATGTAATTTTTAAATTTTTGATTATCTGTTTATGTCAATATTAGCAATGGATTAAATTTATTTAGTCTATGCCTTCAATAATTTAAGACATTAAAATTAATTTCTATAGGAGTTTCGTAAAAATCACCGAAACCAGGAAACTTTGCAGATTTGTATTTTTTAAACAATTTCGAATCTGCAAAATGAGGACTTAACCCTCCCTAATTTCATATGGACTACCATATATGTATTTCAATATCATGAAAATCCGAGACATCGAGGATTTTAGAAAAGTATCACATTCTGCCTCTATCTTCCCCGCTGAAATCAATGCACTTCAAACTCCCTTTGATCTGTGGAAGAAAACCGACAACGGTCAGCTCAGGCCGGGTCGCATGCGCCGAGTCACCACGCCAGGGGCTACCGTTTCACCTGTCCATATCAGAATATTCGTGCGTGCTCAGCCTGCTCAGCGTATACTCATTCAGGTCTGACCCCGGCTTAATAGTAGTACCTACGACCGGGTCCGAACCCATCGTACGTACGAAAGCACCGGCAAAGCAATATACGGATTAACTCATTGTCAGACTGAAGAATGTCTAAAATTAAAGACGGCACTACGTCCTTAACTGCCCTTTAGAAATGCTGGCAAACAGATGTTGTCGAAACGTTCTTGGGTAAATATGAAATTATCGGTCGAAAACAACGAATTAATTCTCGCTTGGCTTTGATCCCGGTTTTGTCCAAACGCCCAATGGGCGTCAATCTCAAGAATAGAGAAAAAAATTCAACATACCACTTTTTCCAATCAACATGTCGAATCTTATGAAGCTACATTACAAAACATCAGTAGTGTATCTGAAGAAATCGATAAGAAGTTTAGAAAATCTTCGTTTGAATCACAATGAGAATATTTTGAGCGTACAATCTTTTCTTTACTTTTCAAAACCTTTATTTCTAGCATCTTTGATCCCTTCATCCAATTAGCCGATTGGACGGTTGCCCAAATATTGTATAATTTCGTAGGAATGTATTAACCCTTTCTGAACAGAATTTGGTACCTATATAGGATAACATGCATACAGGTTTGCAAATATTTCTTCACTTACCACAGTATGCAGGTATATTTATCAAATTGTACTAGTTTTATTGGAAGTATTGACATTATTTTTTTAAATAACGCTAATCCACCGTATGAGTGGTATATTAATACTTTTTTTTATGAACTTCCTTAATTATATTCGGCAGTTTCAGTGCGAAAAATGTGATGTTATTGAATTTTCCCCCACTTCTTGGCATTCAGCCTCACTGTGCGTGATAGAATACAGGTGATTACTCCATTATTGGTAAATATTGCCAAATCTTCTTTTCGCAGTTGCAAAGCCAAATATATGTTGATTATAAAACAAAAAAGAAATGCGCTCGGACGTTCCCGGAGGGTAACTAAAAAGCCGATAATTGCTGATATTTCTTCAATGGGCTTGTTATGGAAAATAACTGTATGTAACTAATTATTTGCTATTGCTTACCAAAAAAGATACTACTCATTTCGGTTCCCAAAATATTTGTGTATCTTTTATATTATCAAAATTCGAAAGACTCAATTCAAAATTTTCCACAAGAAAAATACATATACAAACTTTGACACGTGTTTACACACAAATCAGAATTAACCGCCACGATATTTTTCCCTTTTTTAGGAACTCATATTATTAGTTTACAAGAAATATATTAAAAAAATATAATCCCATAACTTTTGAATTCTGACTTGTTTCCTTATTTTTGGGATTCTGTTCCACTGTGGCGCTGGATCGCCGCAGCGCGGACGCGGCTACAACTCAGTTTGGAGGAGTCGAGCTAAAATCCGCCGCGGATGGCCGCGCGGCTAGTAGATCCCGCCATCATGGCGGAAAACAGACACTCATCGCATTGTGTTGCGTCTTGAGTAGCCTAGGTTGCTGCTGTAGCAGACGGGCGGCCGCCGCCGCTCGAAAACGCGGCTAGGAAAACGGTTACATGCTTCTCCATAAGAGCAGTGCTTAGGATTTGGCCGCCAGCCGCGTCCGCCGGCCGCCTCCGCCGGCCGCCGCCGCCGTCCGCTGCTAGGAAACTCGACCTTAAGATTCCACAGGCTACCTCCGAGGGAATGTATGCGAACGTGGACAATATTTTATATAAATAATTATTACAATTACTTAAATAACACATATGGTTTACACAAATTCATAAAGTATATACAGCAACAAAAGATATTTGTAAAAAAGTGTAACATGTGCCAATAAGTGCCAGTGTCCCCACTATTACTATTTAATTGATTACGGATAATAAGAAAGTTCAGTATTGTCGAGTGAAAATTTATAAGTCCGTATTCAGAGCAAATTAATTGCTGGAATCTTGCTCAAATTTTACGAGAGAAATATTGCGCTCGTAAAATTGGAGCAAGATTCCAGCAATTAATTTGCTCTGAATACGGAATTATAAATTTTCACTCGACAATACGGAACTTTTTTATTATCTACGATCAATTAAATGGCAATAGTAGGGACACTGGCACTTATTGGCACATGTTACACTTTTTTACAAATATCTTTTGTTGCTGTATATACTTTATGAATTTGTTTAAACCATATGTGTTAGTTAAGAAATTTATATAAAATATTGTCCACGTTCGCATACATTCCCTCGGAGGAAGCCAGTGGAATCTTAGACTAGTACGTGTGCCGAGATTTCAGGATCGCTGCGCGTAATTCTGTATTTAGTGCGAATTAATTGCTGGAATCTTGCTCAAATTTTACGAGCTCAATATTTCTTTCGTAAAATTTGAGCAAGATTCCAGCAATTAATTCGCTCTGAATACGGACTTATAAATTATAACATGTGCCAATAAGTGCCAGTGTCCCTACTATTGCCATCTAATTGATCGTAGATAATAAAAAAGTTCCGTATTGTCGAGTGAAAATTTATAAGTCCGAATTCAGAGCGAATTAATTGCTGTAATCTTGCTCCAATTTTACGAGCGCAATATTTCTTTCGTAAAATTTGAGCAAGATTCCAGCAATTAATTCGCTCTGAATACGGAATTACGCAGAGCGATCCTGAAATGTCGGCACGCGTACTAGTCTAAGATTCCACGGGCTACCTCCGAGGGAATGTATGCGAACGTGGACAATATCTTATATAAATATTTAACACAATTACTTAATTAACACATAGGGTTTAAACAACTTCATTAACTATATAGGTACAGCAAGAAAAGAGATATCTAATAAAAGTGTTACACGTGCCAATTTTCACGTGCCAGGTTTCGCAACTAAACGGCAAGATTTCGGCAATAAATCCGCAACATATCCGGACTTAGAAATTTTCTCTCGACCATACGGAACTTTTTCATTACGCATAATAAATTAAATGTGAATGGTAGGGACACTGTCAGTAATTGGCACGTGTAACTCTTATTTGCAAATCTCTTTTCTTGCTGTACCTATATTGTTCAGTACCGAACGTAGGAGTTACAAACGTTCGCGATTTAGTCTAGGTTTAGGGTACTAGGATTAACTAAGAACTAAGAGTTAAGACTAGCCGTTAAGTTTAAAATAAAGGTCACGCACACTATGTATTTACACCACAATTACACAATATATTACACTGACGTCGAACTAAGTTACAAAGAACACAGAGACTGATTCTAATAAAAGCGTATAGTACGCGAGCGTTAGCGCGGAACCAAGTAGTTCGTAAGCCAAGAGCCTTTGAATCGTTACACTGAAGCGCAAGTACGCTTGTTGAAGAGACGTTCTGAAAGTGTCAACGTTACAAGAAGTAGAGAGGTCGCGGTGATGGATCGGGCCGTTATCGCCGAAATCTGTGACGTCAGCACCCCACCCAACAGCTGCTCGCCCTGAGTAAGACAAGGACCACACCGGCTAAACAAAGCAGTTCGGGCGATGAAGTGCGACAGCTGCCTAATTAGGGGAGATGCGCGTCAACAGATGGCCCGACCGATCGCATCACCGCGATCATACATGCCGCGATCCGGTCGCCTTTAGAACGTTTAAATTGCGCGCGGTTTCGGCAGCGAGTCCGCGCCGCCTTGGCCAGTGGCAATTTGGGCCAATCCCAAACATATATAGTTTATGAGTTTGTTTATTGCGTGTGTTTGAGATTCCGTTAGTTC
This sequence comes from Andrena chrysosceles, assembly GCA_963855975.1. NCBI lineage: Eukaryota > Metazoa > Arthropoda > Insecta > Hymenoptera > Andrenidae > Andrena > Andrena chrysosceles. The sequence continues at coordinate 20,021,179 of OY979769.1, read as the reverse complement.
ACTATTCCGCCGCACCCAAGCTCACCGCAGCACCTACTGGGCAGCGGAATACGCCGCCGATCGATGATCGATCCGGCGATCGATTCTCCGGGTAGCTGCTCAGCCAATCACCGCTCACCACGTGAAACGAGCGGCCCAATCATAATGCATACTTTCTTGATCGATTCTCGAGGATTGTTCGAGAAGACGCTCAACCGTTTTCGGCGTTCCCTTTTGTTCACTCGCTTTTCATACCGCTTGTCGTGATAGACGTGTACCTACTCGTTTCATTTCGCAACGTGTGAATTATTTTCTCATCCCTTTCAGTGCTCACGAACAACTTTGTACGCATTTTACCTTGCTCAGTGTAATTCTTATTGTTCACGAGTGAGTTAATTCATTCCTCTGCTCTTCTCTTCTCGTGCACAACACGTGTGCTCATCGCATTTCGTGACCGCCTGTTTGGGCTATCTCTGCTCAGCAGCAGAAACCATTGTGCTCGTTCAAACTCATCGTGAGCTCTTTAAATAAAATGACTCGGTCAATTTTGACTCAAAACTCAGTGCACCGCGTGTTACTTTCCCACCGTCGATCCCTAACCTCACTTTCCAGCGTGCTCAACCACTTAATTCGCAAACATAGTGTTATATAGTGTTAATGAGTGTTATATAGTGTTATTGAGTGTATATATAGTGTTAATTGAATAATTGTATTAATTATGTATATCAGATATGTCAACAAATAGAATACAGTCTTCCACTGTACTTGCAATTGTAAGCCGCGAGCCTGCAAAGCTAACACCGGGCCTGGGGTTTTTCCCTACGCCTGGTGACCGTGTGGTCGGTTTGGCGAGCCACCCTTGACTCGCCGAATACGCGGCTGAAGACGACGCGACCGTTTTATGATAGGATAGATAGAAGCGAGGACTATAATGTTTAAGCAAACTGTTAAACTGCATACAACAATAAAAGATATTTGTAAAGAACTCTGATCTGTGAAATGTAAATCCACAAACACTAAAAACTAGAAAATAGAAAAAATATATATACAAAATTTATGTTAAACGATTGTATTAAAAATGCGTTACTGTTACGTCCCTAATTCTTATTCTGGGGCGCAATTTTAGGGAGTTTATATTTTGGATCCGCTTTTGAGCTAGTCCAGGGACTTTACACTCTGGGATAGTTGAGTGCGTGATTTAAAAGGTATTAATTCGGGATTTTTACACTGCTTACCTTTTATGTGTCAATAGTAGCAAGTCTCCAGGGGATGGGTATCTCTGAAACCCCCTCTATTTCTGGCGCTGTCCTTAATTGGGGCTCTACCCAGGGTTCTGCTTCAACCGTGCTCCCGAATAACACCCCCGGTTTTGGTGAGACCCCCAATAAGTTTAAATTTTCTGCCGGTGCGTTTCTAAAGGCGAACGCCAATTTTCGTAATTGATATTTTCTACCCGCTCTGTGACCTCTGGGCATCGCTACCTTTTAATTGGGAATTCGTTTTATTTAGTTTCATTTTTCCCAGGATCATGGTTCACGTCTAAATTCCAGTGACACCGTGGGCGGCTATCCTGCTTATAAGTGTCACCGTTAGTGGAAGTAAATTGCGAACAGTTAAGAAAGATTTTACGGAGGAGTTTGCGGAAATCGCATTTTGCACTCAACACCCGATGACACCGTGGGCAGCTGTCCTGCTTATAAGTGTCATCTTCGACGGGCGCAAATCACGACTTACTTGTTCATATTTTCACGATTTATAAAATTGATTATATAAAAAAAAAGGGTGTCGATGCCTAGACAAGGAATAGGAAAACGAAGGTAAAACTTCACTCACTTGTTTGTTCTTTCACTAACACTTTTATTATTTCCAGGATTGATTGTTCTAATTATTACTCACTTAAGGGGGTAGACACGGGTAATGCAGCGCGCTGTATACCGACACAATCTGGCCCGAAACATGGGTCTGGGAAGTTACGTTGTTTGTCCATATATGAGGAGATTTTGGGCTGGGCGAGGTCTCATTCTAAAGATGAAGGTTCAGTGCAGTGCGCTGTGGTCATGGTTCGACGAGATTGTGTTGATATGAAATAATATGAGTGATCAAAGTAGAGCAAAAGTCGACAAAATACACCCGCAAGAATCCAAGTATTTTTAGGTCACTAAAAGAGTTTTGTGACTCAAACGATGACCATAGCGCACTGCATTGAACCTTCCTCTTTCGAATGAGACCTCACCCAGCCAAAAATCTGCTCATATAAGGACAAACAACGTAACTTTGTAACTGCATTCTCAAATACGAATTCCGCCATATTGGCGATAATACAGAGCAAGTCACGTGACAAATTTAGTTCACGCAGTGGATACGAGATGGCGCCAACTTGAGAGGACTGCCAACGTGGAATCACAGCAAAACTGGAGCATTAGCTGGATATATGTGCCACAGTCAAAGCGTGATGCAGTCAATGTATGCATTTTCGGACGATTGTAGGTTAGGTTATATGCAATCAGAGTTGGGCAGAATATAATCTAATTACAAATTAGAAATTACAATTTACAATTAAAATGTAATTGTGTAATTGATTACATTTTTTTCTGTAAACGTTAATATTTGGGTAGTTGAGAAAATTGTGGTCAACTACCAAAATTAACGATTACAGAAAATAATATAATCAATTACACAGTTACATTTTAATCGTAATTTGTAATTTGTAATTAGATTGATTATATTTCGTCCAACTTTGTATGCACTTTAGGCACACATTGACTAGGAACTGCTAGGAACTGTATACATTTACTAACGGCCGATTTCTTCACCTTCAGTAATCTTCCGGTCAGTACGCGACCAATTGGCTTAGAGCATTTAAATGCTCTAAGCCAATAGGATCCTATCATTTGGCAGTTATGTGGAACATAACTCTAACTGGAAGATTACTGAAGGTGAAGAAATCGGCCGTAAATTAACGCTTTTACCGTGACACATATGTACATACATCATTTGAAATCGCGGTTGAATTTATGTTATAATTGAGACAGTGAGAGCAACAACGGACTAACCCACATTAAAAAAAATTGCTATTTTATATGATTAGTAGACCCTATTGGAATACGTTATTGCTACTAACTCAATTTCGAAAAAAATGTGGGTTAGTCCGTTGTTGAACTCACTGTCTCAATGATATGGCAAAATATCAGAGATGAGCATTATAACCCAAGCCAATTTTTATTTGAAACCTGGGGAATTCAATTGTCGGCCATGAATAATTTTCTCGTCTTTATTCGTACATTCTCGACTAAATACATATATGATTCTCGACTAAAGTACGAATAAATGTGAGAAAATTATTCATGGCCGACGGATGAAAGGCCTTCGAATAAAACAATGGAATAAACATATGTTTTTTTGTTAATTAAAATAATAATTTTTTATTCCCCCGCCCCCTCTTCCCCCTCTTCCTCCTTTCCCCCCTCTTCCCCCTCTTCTTCCTCTTCCTCCTCTTCCTCCTCCGTATCGTTTACCACCCCTACCTCCTCTTCCCGTGGTAAACTCCCGCTTGCGCAATTCTTTGCGGACCTCTGTGTACTGTAATATGAAAAATAAATATCAATCTTATGTTAATTACTGCAATAATGTCTAGACGTTTTCACACTTTGGTCATTCCACGCGAACTCAGACACCTTTCGGAGTAACATTTCGGATTTTGGTGCAACTTGGATATGTTGTAGTCTTTAGAGATATATAAACATATCTCGAAGGATGTTTGAAAATTTCGAAAATTGTGCAAGTTACAGATCTTTGAAATATAGTGTTTACTATTTTTCCAAAAAATATAACTGTTGAACTAACAAACCGATAAAAATGACCTTTTGGGTGATTACAGTGGAGATATAAGAGTACCTAATAAAAATTATTTCGCTGAAAAAATACAAATTTTTGCCCATTTATTTTGCAATGCTTGTAAACAAATGCAATTTTATAATTGAAGGCAACTTTATAAAAATTTGAAAAAATAGGAGGATATAGTTCTATTTGTCCTCTTTATGGATGTGTTTGGAAATCGATGGAGATTTTAAAATTGGCCAAGTAAAAATTAATTGAATGTAACGCTGCGTCAAATCACACCGGTTCGACTGGCCGAGCCGTGCGGTACTCGCAGCGGCCAAGCGGCTATATCTGCTATTCTTATACAGTGTTCTCTAATATGGTAAATATTTGTAAAAAACTGAAGAAGGAAAACTTTTACTGTTTTTTATACACAACATGATACGATATTTTAATTTATGGTGTTCGCAATATTTTTCTTGAAACGAGGGTGACCTTCAGTTTTTTAAATAGAATGCTATATGTTTGATTATCCAATATGCAAGCGACTGTCAAGACAAATTCAACCATATGGTATACTTTGACCTTCAAGGCTACACAAAGTTAGGATTGAAAGAAGAAATTCAATCTACTAGATAGATAGTTCGATATATTTATTTCATTCCTAGCCTTGTATAGCCTTGAAGGTCAAAGTATACCATATGGTTGAATTTGTCTTGACAGTCGCTTTCATATTGGATAATCAAACATATAGCATTCTATTTAAAAAACTGAAGGTCACCCTCGTTTCAAGAAAAATATTGCGAACACCATAAATTAAAATATCGTATCATGTTGTGTATAAAAAACAGTAAAAGTTTTCCTTCTTCAGTTTTTTACAAATATTTACCATATTAGAGAACTCTGTATAAGAATAGCAGATATAGCCGCTTGGCCGCTGCGAGTACCGCACGGCTCGGCCAGTCGAACCGGTGTGATTTGACGCAGCATTACATTCAATTAATTTTCACTTGGCCAATTTTAAAGTCTCCATCGATTTCCAAACACATCCATAAAGAGGACAAACAGAGCTATATCCTCCTATTTTTTCAATTTTTTATAAAGTGGCCTTCAATTATAAAATTGCATTTGTTTACAAGCATTGCAAAATAAATGGGCAAAAATTTGTATTTTTTCAGCGAAATAATTTTTATTAGGTACTCTTATATCTCCACTGTAATCACCCAAAAGGTCATTTTTATCGGTTTGTTAGTTCAACAGTTATATTTTTTGGAAAAATAGTAAACACTATATTTCAAAGAGCTGTAACTTCCACAATTTTTGAAATTTTCAAAAATCCTTCGAGATATGTTTATATATCCCTAAAGACTACAACATATCCAAGTTGCACCAAAATCCGAAATGTTACTCCGAAAAGTGTCTGAGTTCGCGTGGAATGACCCGGACACGCAGCTCCGGCGTAGAGTGCGCGAGGTGGGGGAAATTCTCGAGGGAATCCGTCCCTGATCTGGTATCACTGATCTACATACCTTTTTTTGATACTGGAGAGCCATCTCCCTCCAATTAATTTCCGGGCTCCGCCGCGGACTTCTTCGCGCACTCCGCCGCGGACTTCTTCGCGCACTCCGCCGCGGACTTCTTCGCGCACTCCGTCGCGAGGACGAAGTCCGCCCGCTGCGGGGACTCCGTTGCGGAGAGGGAGTCCGCCTGTTTGTCATGCTGCTACCCGCAGCATGCGGATTCTGTCCTCCCGACGGAGGCACATCCTTCTCTTTATCTCCTTTCACGCTTTGGCCTTTGTCAGTCATCTAAAAATCGAGTCGAAGAAACAGTGAAACTATTGAATGTAAAGAAAATGGATTTGAAAGTGCAGTAGAAGAGTTAGTGTTGGTCAAAATATAATCTAGTTACCAATTGATTACACATTATTTTCTGCAATGGTTAATTTAGATAATTGACAAAATTGTGGTCAAGTACCTAAATTAACCATTACAGAAAATAATGTGTAATCAATTACACATATACATTTGAATCGTAATTTATAATTTATAATTATATTACATTTTGCCCAACTCAGAGGGGACTACACGTTTATCAAGTTGGTACATTTGGGTACAATATATGCTTCCTTTAGCCAAGATTTAGTGCAGGAGGAGAATCTTAACATTTCTAAATGCTGAAATTTCCAAGTTCGTAAGCGTTGAAATTCAAACATTTCCAAAATTTGTAATTATGAGGTTATCAAGTTTCACAATATCTGTGAGAAGGCTCGGATGCAATAAGGGGACTAGCGCTCGAGAATGCGAAAAACTATTGTCCAAACGTTAAGAAAAATTGGAAAATTAAATTTTGTTCAATTGGATTTTAAAAAATATAGTGTTGTAAAGCTCGTCACGGCACACATTTTTTCTTTTTACAGTTTCTTTATCGAATCATTAGTACTATTTGAGATAAAAATTATAAACCAAACAAATTTCTTCGACCAACGTCAATTTCTTTTTAAATATAAATTGCCATAACTTGAGTAAATATTAATGGATCGTTATGAGACTTCGAACATAAAACTCGGAAAACTCTAGCGAAGCCATAAAATGTATGCACAAAATCCTTATGTTAAAAAATGTAATAATATTTATTTAAAAAGTAATACTGGATATAACCCATGTTTTTCAACGTTCGTCGTTAAAAAGTATCGAGGCAATTTTGACGTACATATAACTTGCAATGGCAAAGTTTTTCCTTAATACACAAGGAAAATTTTCACCAATTTGACACTGAATAATAAATAATTGTAGAAGATATGGCGGTGTATATAAATCCCGCGCGGCACCAACAGTCAACGCGAGTGCTAAAACTGCTAAGTAGAGCATTATACGCGGCTGCTGGCTGTTGGTGGCCCGCGAGATTTATATATGTATATCGGCATATCTTCTACAATTATTTAATAATTAGTGTGAGAATTGGTGAAAATCTTCTTTATATATTAAAGAAACACTTTGCCATTGCAAGTTATATGTACCTCAAAATTGCCTCGATACTTTTTAACGGCGAACGTTGAAAAACGTGGGTTATGCCCAGTATTAATTTTTAATTAAATATTATTACTTTTTTTTAACATAAGGATTTTGTGCATACATTTTACGGCTTCGCTAGAGTTTTCCGAGTTTTATGTTTCAAGTCTCATAACGATCCGTTAATATTTACTCAAGTTATCGCAATTTATGTTTAAAAAAATATCGACTTCGGTCGAAGAAATTTATTTGATTTATAATTTTTTCTCGAATACTAATGATTCGATAAAGAAACTGTAAAAAGAACAAATCTGTACCGTGACGAGCTTTACAACACTATATTTTCTAAAATCCAGTTTATTAACATTTATTTTTCCAATTTTTCTTAGCGTTTGGACAATACTCTTTCGCATTTTCGAGCGCTAGTCTCATTATTGCATCCGAGCCTTCAATTTTAAAATTTCCGATTTTTCCACTTCTGATGTTTAGAAGTAGTCTAATTTTCATCACTTATTTTCAGTTTTAACTAAAGGAAGCCTACATTCCACCCGATTGTATATACCTTTCCTAGACAGTTCGCGGGTAAATTATAACGTAATTTTCTTATTCTACGTGAGAATGAATACACGAATCTCTGAGCGTGCAGCTGCGTATCGACATTGCGAGGCTGCCACGCGAGGCACACCTCGCGGAGTGGAGAGTCAGCAAACTGCCTCGATCATGATCACTTTACGAGGCAGGCTCGTGCAACGGTGTCGCGCTACCTCCAGCATGATATTTGCGTCGCCCGAGCCATGCGATTTTTGATCTTGGGGCCGCGAGGCACCTTTGAGCACGTCGAAAAATCGACGGCTGATGCCTCGTAAATTAATAATGGTCGAGGTAGTCTCCAGACTCTTCGCTCCGCAAGGTGTGCTACGCGAGGCGGCCTCGCAATGGCGATACGCAGCTTGAGAAACACGCGACCACTCAAACACGTTTATTACGTATCATGTTGATATAATACGTAAAAGGAAGTGAAATGTAATAAACGAAAAATTTGGACTTAGACCACTTTTAGAATAACCGGCACATATATTGAAAAAGACAGGAGTAGTAAGCGTGAAGGTACTTACGATATTCACTGTTCGGCAGTCACTCGTATATTTGACGATCGAGCCATTGCCTCAAGGGCCAGCTTTGCCCGAAAACAATCGCCGGCGCGGTTCACGCACACATTACCACCACTCCCGTAGGTGATCCTACTACACAACTTGCGATTCTCTCCTGAAACCGCTGGGCAGAGCGCAAACTGTCTTTCTCACTCACTCAATATTTTGTATTTCACTTGCACCAAGGATCGAGTGACACGTCTCGGCCCGCGTAAAGGTTCAAACGCGCAAAGATGATACGTCAAAAGTATATGCACAGGATATTCAAAAATCCTTTCCTGTGCACATTTCTACGCCAAAAAGTATTCCCGGAAGTACATACTCTATGTAAATGTATCAGCATACAGCAATCCTAATGAGAAAGAGAGGAATAGAACGCATATGTTCGTCCTTTTCCACTATCTTTTGTTCTGTTTCTCAGCATTTGTAACGCAACGACAATGCTAGCTGATCAGTTGTCTGCCGTTTGCACTACGGTGAAGACGCAGAAAGCAATCGAGTTTTTATTTACTGCGCAGATATTCTTACATATGGAATATTCATAATTTGTGAATTGTTCCATTTCTGCGTGGTTCGTTACTCTTGTATTGATAAGTGTTGTGTGATCATTCCATTGCCATGGAATCAAAGAAGGAAGCCGGAGATGCAAGGAACGGTCGCTATTTCAAGGGTGATGCAAAAACAAAGCGGCCCAAATTATCTGCAAAGCGTTTGTCAAAAAATAAAAACCGTCGACAAATGTAAGTTATGTTTTATGGTACAGATTTGAATACAGTTGGCCTTGTCTCACACGTGACGGCACGGCACGGCAACGCCGTCACGTGTGAAACAAGGTTACAGTTTGTGATGTAGTAGTAGCAGTACGGTATTTTGTTATATATAATACAGTATTATTCATATTCTTCAAATATGTATACCAACAGCTGTCTTTGGCTGTACTTCCGAATGGCTCCAGTGGCCGATCGTCACGGGGTTTGGGGAGAATGGTGGGGAGGGGATGTGGACCCTAAATCTAAAATTGTTGCTTCGGGAATTTGTTAGTTTTCGAGATATTAAGAAAAAAACTTTTAGTATGTCTGTTGATTTATTCCGGCATAACGCATTCCACTTTCCACGTTGTCCTGGGTATTAGAATTGGTTGGGGCTAGATGAGTGCGGGGGGTGCGCGGCCGCTTGCGGGCGCGTAAATCATGGAAGCGAACCGATGTGAGTTTGGAGATTTGAACTAGCAATTTGCGAATGCGACCCATCCTACTATATAGGGTGTTATTCTACTGATAATCAATATTCTAGGGGGTGATTCTAGAGGCCAAAATAAGATGAAAATATAGAATACAATTTTTTAATATCGTGCTTCGTTTTCGAGAAAATTGACTTTGAACTTCAGCTATATACGCGTGCTTTTCCGGCGCCTGAGGAGAACGCGGAGGTAAGGGGAACGCGTCCAGCAGTTCGTAAAACAGTTTAGGGGGACAGGAGGGTCGCCGGGTAGAGGTGCCTGCACGTTCGTCCAAAAAAGTTTTAAAAAATTAACAATAATTTTTTATTAATATTTTGGAAACTAATAAATACCCGAAGCTACAATTTCAGATTTAGGGTCCACACTCCTTTCCCACTCCTCCCTCCAAACCCCATCTCGATCGGCCACTGGGCCATTCGGAAGAATATCCCTATCTTTGACACTTTACGTACACATAGTCTATACTATGCGCGCCGCGACGCATGTCATTACTTTACCCCTCTTGTCTCACTCATTCTTTTCCAATTCGTATGTTCATCATTATTTAATTAATTAATATCCGATGTATACCGTGTTTGGACTCGTTTTCATGTGAATAATGCAGCACGTTGCTGCAATTTTCGTGCCGATGAGACGAAATGTAGGAATTTTAAATTTCGTTATGTATGTTATACAAACTATATGCGTTTTGTTAGTATCAAACGTTCAAACCAATATACGCGTTTCGTTAGATATGCTTCCTTTATAATGCAGTTGTGATTATTTCAACCTGTGTACGTAGTTTTCAATGGATAAAAAATGTAATTCAGATATTATTTCTGCGATGTAGAAAATATTTAAAATTAGCAACAGTCATCGATGCTTTGCGATTGGATGTTGAGTATATGTAGTTACTTGTTGAATACGAAATATGTACACATTGCTTCTTCTTTTGCGGATTTTTGATCGCAATATGTACGTCCATACGTGTACCTTTAGCGAAATTATCTCAGTGAAAAGCACAGTCTTCAGGTGAAGTCAGACGGCGAGTCAGCTTGGCGAGCGCGAGTCTGCCGCTTACATAGTAACCACGATTGTTAGAATGCGTCAGTCTCAGCTATATAACAAAAGTGCTCAATTGTATCGCAATAATTTGCTAGTATTTTGAATAATGGATTGCAGAGATACAAATAAGTAGTAAATCAAGCTTCAGCCATGAGTGTTTTAATTTCCAACGAATAGAGTTACAATATAATCATAAAAATGATGGAATTTTTCAATAACTTTCGTTGGAAAAGCTCCAGATATCCAGGAACCTCATGGAACCTGAAAATTTTTGTGCTATTTGTTCTATTTGCTTGGATATACTACGGTATGACCCAACCAACGGAATGCACTGAAAATTTCAGGGATGGGGCGGGCGGGGGAGAGAACCACTAATATAATATTTCAGCTGCGGGTATTTGTTAGTTTCTCAGATATTATTAAAAAACTTTCGGCATAATACATTGAAATCTATCTATACAGACATTACTAACACAACCATATTCTTCGTTTCACAGTCGACGATACATTGTACGATATTGACCTCATCGCGCGATGCTTGTAACTACATCAGTTTTTATTCCCAATACTATAGGGTCATTCCACGCATCTCAGACACTTTTCGGAGTAACATTTCGGATTTTGGTGCAACTTGGATATGTTGTAGTCTTTAGGGATATATAAACATATCTCGAAGGATTTTTGAAAATTTCAAAAATTGTGGAAGTTACAGCTCTTTGAAATATAGTGTTTACTATTTTTCCAAAAAATATAACTGTTGAACTAACAAACCGATAAAAATGGCCTTTTGGGTGATTACAGTGGAGATATAAGAGTACCTAATAAAAATTATTTCGCTGAAAAAATACAAATTTTTGCCCATTTATTTTGCAATGCTTGTAAACAAATGCAATTTTATAATTGAAGGCCACTTTATAAAAATTTGAAAAAATAGGAGGATATAGCTCTATTTGTCCTCTTTATGGATGTGTTTGGAAATCGATGGAGATTTTAAAATTGGCCAAGTAAAAATTAATTGAATGTAACGCTGCGTCAAATCACACCGGTTCGACTGGCCGAGCCGTGCGGTACTCGCAGCGGCCAAGCGGCTATATCTGCTATTCTTATACAGTGTTCTCTAATATGGTAAATATTTGTAAAAAACTGAAGAAGGAAAACATTTACTGTTTTTTATACACAACATAGTACGGTAACTCAATTTTTGGTGTTCGCAATATTTTCCGTGAAACAAAGATGACCCTCAGTTTTTTAAATGGAATCCTATATGTTTGATTATCCAATATGAAAGCGACTGTCAAGACAAATTCAACCATATGGTATACTTTGACCTTCAGGGCTACACATCGTTAGGAATGACAGATGAAATTCAATCTACTAGATAAATAGTTCGATATATTTATTTCATTCCTAACCCTGTATAGCATTGAAGGTCATAGTATATACCATATGGTTGAATTTGCCTTGACTGTCGCTTTCATTTTGGATAATAAATTATATAGCATTCCATTTAAAAAACTGAGGGTCACCTTCGTTTCAAGGAAAATATTGCGAACACCATAAATTGAGTTACCGTACTATGTTGTGTATAAAAAACAATAAAAGTTTTCCTTCTTCAGTTTTTTACAAATACTTACCATATTCGAGGACACTGTATAAGAATAGCAAATATAGCCGCTTGGCCGCTGCGAGTACCGCACGGCTCAGCCAGTCGAGCCGGTGTGATTTGACGCAGCGTCAACTTTCGGCAATTTTAAAATGTCCATATTTTTGACAATTAGACCATGAAGGGGAAGGATAGAGCTATATTCTGTTTTTTTTTTCAGATTTTTAAAATCGCGCCCGATGTTAAAAAAACTGCATTTGTTAATAATAATTGCACAAAAATGGTTGAAATTTTTTTTTTAAAATTAAAATAATGTTTTTTTAAAACTTCAATGTCTTCTCTACAAATCCCCGTAAAGCTCATCTCCATCCGTTTACTACTTCCATAGTTATAATTTATTGAAAAAAGTTAGCACTTACCTTCAAACAGCTGTAAAATCTACATTTTTCAAAATTTTTAAAAATACTTCTACATATGTTTATACATCCCTAAAGACTACAACATATTCAAATTTGAGCCACATCCGAAATGTTACTCCAACAAGTGTCCGATTGCGCGTGGGATGTCCGGTGGTTCACATCCAGAGAGTCAATGAAGGGTTAAACTTACTTCGTTCCGAGGCTTTCGCTTACATCGAGACTTTACTGTACTATATCTTCATTTAATGTGCCTGCTTTACTTTTGTAATATATGTTTTTATTACTTCTATGTATGTACACCGTGTTACTGATTATTGACTCTTTACGTGCAGACAACGATTGAAAAGAGCAGCGTGCCTCATGGTAGGTCAGGGCACCGTGGCGGAAGCAGGTATCTCCTACGAAGCACATCCAAGCACATCCGCTGCGTGTGATTTTCCTACGGACAGAATACACGAAGAAGAAGACGTAGGAAATTTTGAAGGAATTATAGATACGGACGCAGAAGATATTGAAGAAGAAGTACATTTCAATGCGGACGAAGAGGATATTGTAGAACAAGTGCATTTCGTGTCGAACGAAGAAGAAAGTGTACAAGAAATAGATTTCAACACAGACATCAACGAAGAAATGGATGAAGATGTTGGAAATGATGCCGATTACTGGCTGGTGGAGAATGCAGAACCAGAACAGCCGAAAAATCAAATTTCAGAAGGAATAGACTTCGTTGATTTTCCGTATGTTTTCGAACAGATAAAAAATCTTGGAAAACATTCGACTATAGGCTGTGGCATCGAACATTTCAAAATAGTTAGATGTCAACGGTATGGATTAGAAAATGTGTATTATGTAGAGTGCACAATGTGCAAATACATAGAGCAGATATCCTGTCTTCGGAAGAGTGATACCACTATGGATATCAACCACGCCGCTGTTGCCGCAACAATGGCGACGGGCTGCGGATACAATCAACTGGAGGAAATACTGACTACCATGAACGTGTCCTGTATGACGAAAAGGATATACGAGAAGTGTCACATTGAGCTAATCGATGGCTTCGAAGTGGCCGCACAACGCGAAATAGAAGATGCTGGAAAAGAGGAAAAAGCATTAGCTATAGCAAGAGGCCACGTACATTCAGGATGTAATTTACCGTATATCCCAGTTGTCGCAGATGGCACCTGGATGAAAAGGTCATACCGCGGAGGAGATTATAATTCTCTTTCTGGCGTAGGAGCCATCGTGGGATACCACACGAAGAAAGTGTTGTACATCAGCGTGAAGAATAAATTCTGTATGACTTGCCAAATAGCATTTACGAAGAAGGAAGAACCGCGCGAGCATCGTTGCTTCAAGAATTGGGGTCGTAATCAGAGTTCAACTGGCATGGAGAGTGTTGCTGTTGTCGAAGGCTTCAATTGCAGCGTAGATATGCACGGCCTAATGTACACTATATTAGTTGCCGATGGTGATAGCAGTGTGTACAAGAAGATATTGGACAATAAGCCATATGAAAAGTACATGGTGGGGGTCCGTAAAATAGAATGCACCAATCACCTGTTACGCAATTTCAGTAGAAGAATAACCGAAATCGTAGCAAAAGGCCCCAACAAAGATCTAAGAGCTGTCGTAGAGAAGAATGCTCTTCGCCTGCGTACTGGTATAAAAAAGGCTGCAGAATACCGGCTCAAAGAAGAAAAGACACTCGAGGAACGAATACAAAATTTAAAGACAGACTTGACAAATGTACCGAGTCACGTTTTCGGTGAACACAAGGAATGTCAGAAGTTAGCATACTTTTGTAATAAATACTCTGATCCCAACAGAGAAGACTACGTTCCACGACTGAGAAACGCTGGTATTTATAAAAGTATCGAAGAAGCGATGCAGCAACTTTTCCTTAAAGCTGACAGTTTGCTGCAGGGCCTAAATAACAATGCTGTTGAAAGTTTTAATAACATCATTGCTAAATTCATCGGAGGCAAAAGGATAAACTTTGGACGTGGGGGCTCGTATCAGGGTAGAGTCTCCGCTGCAGTCGTCCAATATAATACAAAAGAGACGTTTAGCAGATTGAGTACGGCAATGAATAAAGAGCCGTCAACCATGGTAAGAAAGCTGGAAGAACGTCGGAAGCATGCAGCAGAAAAAGCAAGGGAATATAAAAAAGAAGCGAAAGCATCCTCCTTCCGAAATAAAAAACAATCATGCGATCACGATTACGGCCCCAACGCAGAAAAACCAGATATGGAAGAGACAGTATACTCTTCCGAGTGTAAAAGTCACAACGCTATACTCCATGAGTGGCAAAGGATGCGAGGCAAGATCGAAGTGGAAACTCGTGATCAGGCAAATAGCGAAAAATGGACCAGTTATAGAAAGAAATTATTAACTGCATCCAATTTCGGCAAGGTATGCCGATTACGAAAGACTACACCACGGGCAAATACTGTGAAGAGTATAATGTACCCGCAACTCCAAAATTTACGTTCACTCGAATACGGAAGGGAAAATGAGGCAAATGCCTTGAGCCAAATGGAAGAAGAATTAGGAATCCGTATTCTACCGTGTGGCCTCTTCATCGATGCCACTGTGCCTTACTTAGGTGCAACTCCTGACGGCCTCGTGGGCCTTGATAAAATAGTCGAAGTAAAGTGTCCTGAATCGGCGAAGGATTTATCGCCTGATGAAGCAATAAAGAACCTTCCTGCAATACGGCGTATTTTCCAGGGTGGTGAAATGAATAAAAATCATCACTACTATTATCAAGTGCAAGGACAATTGCACATAACGAAAAGGCAACGGGCTTATTTTTGTTTATGGACGCCAAAAGGAATGAAGGTTACAACAGTATCGAGAGATGATCGATTCTGGGCAACAGAGATGGAGGAAAAACTGAAGAACTTCTATGAGGACTGCATGTTGCCAGAAATGATAGATAGTAGATACAATCGACAACAGCCGATTAGAGAACCTGCGAACGTAAAAACAGTAGCAGCAAATACGAGTACACAAAAGAGTACATAAAATGATGGATGACGACATCGCGATAGCACCGGCGAGTGCATCCAGCGCATCTGAAGAGCTGTCGAATAAGCAATTGCAATCCAAAGTGACTAATGCACCGGCGAGTGCATCCAGCGCATATGAAGAGCTGTCGAATAAGCAATTGCAATCCAAAGTGACTAATGCACCGGCGAGTGCATCCAGCGCATATGAAGAGCTGTCGAATAAACAATTGCAATACAAAGTCACTAATGCACCGGCGAGTGCATCCAGCGCATATGAAGAGCTGTCGAATTAGCAATTGCAATCCAAAGTGACTAATGCACCGGCGAGTGCATCCAGCGCATATGAAGAGCTGTCGAATAAGCAATTGCAATCAAAAGTCACTAATGCACCGGCGAGTGCATCCAGCGCATATGAAGAGCTGTCGAATAAGCAATTGCAATCAAAAGTCACTAATGCACCGGCGAGTGCATCCAGCGCATCTGAAGAGCTGTCGAATAAACAATTGCAATACAAAGTCACTAATGCACCGGCGAGTGCATCCAGCGCATATGAAGAGCTGTCGAATAAGCAATTGCAATCCAAAGTGACTAATGCACCGGCGAGTGCATCCAGCGCATATGAAGAGCTGTCGAATAAGCAATTGCAATCAAAAGTCACTAATGCACCGGCGAGTGCATCCAGCGCATCTGAAGAGCTGTCGAATAAACAATTGCAATACAAAGTCACTAATGCACCGGCGAGTGCATCCAGCGCATATGAAGAGCTGTCGAATAAGCAATGTTCCAAAACTTCCAAAATGTAAGTAAGAAAATATGTAGAAAATACATACGGAGAGTGAATAGGACCGTCTATGACGGGGGTGGTGGTGGGCCTTTTCACACTCTCCTAATAATAAATACCTATAGCTATTTTTTCATATCAAGTGGAAATGACATGTATAAAAGCGTAAGTATGACATATACTTTTGTTATGCAGATAATTGGATTAATTGGAAATCATCATGAATGTTTATTTCATATATAATTTGTTTTAGATATTTCCACCAACCAATATCGACGTTAAAAATCATGCTCTATGAAGCGAGGAAAGGAAGGCAGTCTTCTCCACAAGCATAAAGATAAGTAAATAACATACATACATTTTCATTTTTACTGCATTCAATTACAACTCGTTCTAACTTTTTATCACAGGTACTATGACAAGTAACTAGAATCAAAAGGGGTCAGTGCCACTTCAAGAAAATATTTATGAGAAATAGGGCACAATAATAATGCTTTCTTCGGTAAGTGTAAGTATCAGTTTTTGCATTCAAGTGGTATAAACACAAAAAATAATTTTTATTAAATTTATTTATTTTTGCAGATGAAACCAGGGTGTACATATGTACACTGGACTGAGGAATATCATTACAACTACCACAAATGCAGGGTGGAAGAGATACCCCTTCCATGACGCCGACCGGGCTGGAGAAAATGTGCAACAGCAGATTTTCTGTCAGCTGGAGGAGCAGATTTTCTGTCCTCGAAGTGACAGAAAATATAACCTATATGCTATACCCGATTTTCTAAAGATACTGTTGCGGAGTAATAATAAGTCGGAAGGATGATGAAAAGTTCACAAATGTAGCGTAATAGAATGAAATAGCCGCTAAACATTTATTGTCATATAGCATATACATAAATTATATTTTCTGTCACTTCGAGGAGGGACCACATAATAATCACGCGTTGGATTCAACGTCAAACACAATTTTATATATGTTTGTTCACAACTGCTTTCTGCATAGGATGTGTATTTCATGTTCTGTTTCAGTGTTTTGCTAATTAAAAAATGTCTATCCTAACAAACTTCATTTTCTGGGGACATGCCCTCGTGTATTTTTCCTTTTCACTTATAATTCCTTACTGCCAACGTAGAATATTGTAGCATAAGCACATTTTAAGTAAATGTACAATGCATTTTCTACGTTTGCAGTACCAGCAGACTTTCCGTTTAAAGTTTTACAACGCAACAGCTGAGAATTTCTTTCCTTATTCAAAATAGAATACGGAAATAGCAAACAGCTCCCTCTCGCGTGCACAGGCAGCCGCGTATCTATGGGTATTACCATTTCTGTGCAGAAAAAATCTGCTGTAATACCGACCTGCCGAATCGGCCAGGTCACGTGACGTGTCTACCCCCTTAAGGGGGTAGACACGGGTAATGCAGCGCGCTGTATACCGACACAATATGGCCCGAAACATGGGTTTAGTAGAATACGCTTTTCGTCCTTATATCAGCGAATTTTGGGCTGGGCGAGGTCTTATTCGAAAGACGAAGGTTCAGTGCAGCGCGCTCTGGTCATGGTTCGACGAGATTGTGTTGATATCTAATAATATGAGTTCAAAGTAGAGCAAAAATCGACAAAATACATTCGCATGAATCCAAGTATTTTTAGGTCACTAAAAGAGTTTTGTGACTCAAACGATGACCAGAGCGCGCTGCACTGAACCTTCCTCTTTCGAATGAGACCTCACCCAGCTCAAAATCTGCTCATATTAGGACGAAAAGCGTATTCTCGTGAAACGCATTCCCAAATACGAGTTTCGCCATATTGGCGATAATACAGAGCAAGTCACGTGACAAATTTAGTTGAGCTAGTGGATACGAGATGGCGCCTACTCGGGAGGACTGCCAACGTGGAATCATAGCAAAACTAAAGCGTTAGCTGGATACGAGACACAGTAAAAGCGTGATGCAGTCAATGCATGCATTTTCGGACGATTTTAGGTTAGGTTATATGTATTTTAGGCATATATTGATTGCGATAGAAACTGCTGGGAACTGTGTACATTTACTAAAATAACGCTTTTACTGTAACACATACATCATATGAAATCACTTTCGAATTTATGGTATAATTATATGGCCACATTATTTAAAATAAAAAGGACAGATTGGAACTTTTTTACTAATACTTGAAATATTGATATACTGATCATAATTTCACAATGTGGAAGTTACAGCAATTATTTGCAATTATTGCTCGTATTATTATTCTTCCGTCTATTGTATATAACATATAACAAGGAAAAGTCTCCAAATCGGTCAACAGTTAACACCCCGATTTTTTTATAATTATTTACGGTTTTATGCAGAGATGGACATTATTTAAATAAAAGAATATACTTCCGAATGGCCCTAGTGGCCGATCGACACGAGGCTTAGGGGAGGGTGCGTATACCCTAAATTTAAAATTCTATTTAGCTTCGGGTATTTATTAGTTTCCATTGTTTATTAGAAGACCGTTCATCTTCGGCTTCGAATAATTTTTCATCTTTCATTCTATCTTTATCCTAAAATCCTATTCAGATATATTGGCCGGTCGATTCGTTTTCGCGAACAGCGATCAAGAAGAAATCAGCCACCACCATCTGACGATCGTGTATTTGTCAGTTGGAGTTCCTCGGCTATCGAAGGGTATGGTGGGGTAACGGAAATGCTGCTCGACTCCGTCTGAACGTAGTCGTGTGCAGTGATGCCAGATTCGGGACGGGAGTGCTCGAGAATTTCCCCCACCGCGCGCACACTATGCCAGAGCTGCGTGTCCATGAGCTCGGCGCTTCGGAGTCCAACTCATGGACACGCAGCTCCGGCGTAGTGTGCGTGCGAGGTGGGGGAAATTCTCGAGCGCTCCCGTCCCGAATCTGGCATCACTGGTCGTGTGACTGTTATTTATTCTTATAGTTAGCGTAGTAGTTGTGTTTGTTACGAAGCTATGCATAGACCAATACGAGATGAATCAATGTTCTGGCCAATAAAGCTCCTGAATTTTTTCGGAGCTAAGTCACACCTATTCTGATGTGTGTATTTCTAGGCTGACAGATTGGTTTGACCTGTCAGGCCAGAAGCTTGGCGCTATCCCCACCACTTTTGGCTCACTCTTGTTCTGCGAAGGTGAGAACGAGTCAGAAAACGTTGAGAAAAGGAGCGCCGAGGCAGGCAAGCGGTATAGTGGGAGAATACGCGTTACGAAACTCACCGGCCAATATATCTGAATACGATCTTAGAAGCTCGAATAACCGACGACAACCTTTGTGGCCCGAGCCGCGCGAGAACTCGCCCCTGTTCGGCGATGTGTCATCGATTATATAGAAACAGAATTTGTTTATTTTTCATCGTATCAATATGAAAATGACACAAATGGTTTCCTGGCATTCTCCCGATTAAATTGACAGAAAATAAATTAAATCGGGCTATTTTTAACAAAGCGGGCTTCCAATTCTGCAAAAAAATTTTCACGTAATTTCCTTAATTATGGTCCAAATAATATCATTTTTGGGATCAATTTGATCGAGAAAACATGAGGCATAGATTGTCGTTTCGCAAAGATCTGATTGGAAATGCAGAACTGCAGATTTGTCACTGCTTAGTGCGCAACATTGTATGGCCCCGCTGGTTCCGAGCGTCGAAACCCACGAAACCCAGCGAATCGCATGATTGTCAGCGTGAAGGACAAGAGGGGAATAACCACGGCGAAGGAAAATCAGCCTTCTATCCAGAACGACTTTACTGACAAACTTTATATTCACGTCAAATAAATACTTTAATTATAAAATTTAGACGACGAACTATTGCTGAATTTCGCCAGTTCTTACATATGCATCACTTGGTTGGGAATTCCTGATCCCAGAGTTTCATGCATTTACCTATTGAAATGTTGCTTCAAGACATCGGGAAATTGCATTGCTTCTTCTCGTACATACATATATCTGTTCGCCAGTGGGTGTCACGAATGGCGCGTTTCCCAAATAAATTCAGATTTATCAGGGCCCTCGCCTGAACCGCTTGACAAGGAGACTGAACGACGTAAACCGAGTGCGAGCGAAATAGCGCACCAGCGAGAGACCCTCGGTCGACGGCGACTTGAGTCATCCAGTACTGAATATGAAAATGTTCATATTTCTCATTACACTTTGATAAGAGTGTTACCACCGATGGATTGAGTTTATTTTTTCTTATGAATACATGATTACATGTGTCTCGCT
The DNA here is from genome assembly GCA_963855975.1 of Andrena chrysosceles. NCBI lineage: Eukaryota > Metazoa > Arthropoda > Insecta > Hymenoptera > Andrenidae > Andrena > Andrena chrysosceles. The sequence goes on along the minus strand of OY979769.1, from coordinate 20,000,874 downwards.
GAGTTTCGTGGGAATTTTTTATCATCCTTCCGAAACATTATTACGCCGCAACAGTGTCTTTAGGAAATCGGGTATTGAGTATAGGTTATGTTTTCTGCCACTTCGAGGAGCGGATTTTCTGTCTCTTGGAGGACCAGATTTTCTGTCCACAAAGTGACAGAAAACATAACCTATGCGCTATACCCGATTTCCTAAAGATACAGTTGCGGCGTATTAATAATGTTTTGGAAGGATGATAAAAAGTTCACAAATGTAGCGCAATTGAACAAAATAGGCGCTAAACATTTATTGCCATATAGCATATATATAGGTTATATTTTCTGTTCCTTCAAGGAGGGAAACACATAACAATCACGCGCATTCAGCCTGCGCATTTTCAGTAGCGGATTTCACGAACGGATTTTCTGTCCTCGATGTGACAGAAAATATAACCTTATTGCTATACCCGATTTCCTAAAGATACTGTTGCGACGTAATAATAATGTTTTGGAAGGATGATAAAAAGTTCACAAATGTAGCGTAAAAGAACGAAATAGCCACTAAACATTTGTTGTCATATAGCATATACATAGGTTATATTTTCTGTCACTTCGAAGAGGGGACCACATAATAATCACGCGCATCCAGCCGGCGCATTTTTACTAGCCCAATTCAACATCCAACACAATTTTATATATAATGTTTGTTCATAACTGCTTCTGCAATGTTATAAGTGTATTTCATGTTCTGTCTCAATGTTTTGCTAATGAAAAAAGTCTAACCTAACAAACTTCATTTTCTGGGGACATCTCTGTGACGTCCCATTATTTTTCGCCGGTCCTAAGTAGCATCCTCCATATAAATTCCCCCTACAACTACACAACCATTTAGGTAACCTCAATGCTTAACCCTTTCCCAACCTCCGGGTTGTTTGGACGATGTACCTTAGCGGTCCCCATTTCCAGATGACCAAATTTCAAACCCTTTTCCCTCTTCGGCCTTAGAGGCGCGAACTCCTTCCACTTTAAACCTTAGACAAGTCCCTCATTAAAACTCGCTCATCTCGAGACCATGCCTCACTCCCCCTCCCCTCCCCTTACGGAAAACGTATTCAAAACGTCCACTTTCAAACCCCAAACAAACCCTCCAAATCCATCCAACGGATGGAGTACCCCCTTTTCAAAACCCCAAAGGAACCGCCGAAATACGCTATAACGACACATATTTCGCGCAGGACTCATCTCGACATCCCGATTACATAACACATATTTAAAGCATGAGTCATCACGCATACCGCAAATTCCCCGCATACCTGACATTCCATTGTTTTGAATAAATACCGGCGCCGCGTGGACCGCGACACTTAGTACCAGTTCGGCACCAGTTCGGAAACAGTCTTATTAAATCTTCTATTTCTTAGTGTTAAGTAGTATCAGAGTCAGTGCATCAATTTTCCATAAAAGGACCTCAAAATCTTCGACATCACTGTAAGCGCTTATTATTCTAATTTAGTTTATATTATTTTCTTTTACTTATTTGCTTCGATCTTTATATTTCCAACTTATATCGCTTTGTATTGTTGTGCTTATTGCTTTACTTTCTGTGATTTCGCTTATTACTTTATATGCATATCGTTCAACCGCATTTATATCATTTATCCTTGCTTATTCGCTTACTTTATATAGTTTCAATTGCTTATGCTAACCGCCTAATTTTACCATTGTTTAATTCTATTGCCTATATTAATTTGTTTGTTATTATTACTAATTCATCTTATGGTTATATTATATTACTAATCACCTTTATATAAATGTTTGTGCCAATGCTTTATGTCCATGCATTATTGTAAATTGCTATAGCACCAGAAGTGCATTGTTTAATCACTCGCTGCCCAATAAATAGCGGTTCTGTTACTTAAACGTTTGAATTCTCGGAATTATTCACCGAATACTCAGAATCCTTACGGCCTTGCCACAGCTGTTCTTCCTTCGCGAACCTCGGGAGTTCTTATCTGTGTTTACAACTTTTCTTTCACCCAGGGTCCCGTATGGCCATTAGTACGTCTATTTTGAAGAACTGCCATCCGCGCCTTTCTTTCCCCATTGCAGTAGTTAAACCAATTATCTAGTTAGAAGAACTAACCGCAAACACTCTAACGGGTGTCACTCGGGTGCGCGATTATTCCCCAACCTTCCCTGGTCGATTAGAGCTGCGAAATAAAGTTCCGTGCCTAACGTTTGCAACCGCTTGGGACTGCGAAACAGGGTTCCGTGCCCAAGCCTTTGTAACCGCTTAGAGCAGCGAACAAACTTCCGTGCCTAAACCCTCCCAACCCTTTAGAGCAGCGAAATAAAGTTCCGTGCCTAACGTTTGCAACCGCTTGGGACTGCGAAACAGGGTTCCGTGCCCAAGCCTTTGTAACCGCTTAGAGCAGCGAACAAACTTCCGTGCCTAAACCCTTCCAACCCTTTGGTGCAGCGAAACAAAGTTCCGTGCCTAACTTTTGCAACCGTTTGGGACTGCGAAACAGGGTTCCGTGCCCAAACCCCTGCAACCTCTTAGAGCAGCGAACAAGATTTCGCGTTTGACTCCTGTAATTCCCTACAACGTCACTGTCCTAAATTGCCCGCCACCCAGGACGTGACATCTCCTCATCTATTTTTCCTTTTTACTTATAATTCCTTACTGCTAACGTAGAATATTGTAACATAAGTACATTTCAAGTAATTGAAATGTACAATGAATTTTCTACGTTTGCAGTACCAGCCGACTTTCCGTTTAAATTTTTATAAGTACAACGCAACAGCTGAGAATTTCTTTCCTTATTCAGAATAGAATACGGAAATAGCAAACAGCTCCCTCTCGCGTGCATCAGGCAGCGGCTTATCTATGGGTAATACCATTTCAGTGCAGAAAAAACCTGCTGTAATACCGACCTGCCAAATCGGCCAGGCCACGTGACGTGTCTACCCCCTTAAGTGGTTTTTACTTTTTTGTAGTTGGATTATTTTTTTGTTGATATAAGTGTCGGAGGTGTTGATGGGGTTGATTTTGGGAACTGATGCTGATATGGCTTGTTTGATAGCTGATTCTAGTTCGTCTAGTCCTGTGCCTATTTCTGTGTTATTCATGTTTTTGTCGTGTGGAATGATAAGGTTTTTTATGTTTTTTGTTGCTATGGTTTTGAAACGGTTCCATTTTGTTTTGTTATAATTGAATTGAATGGTGGGTGAGTCTGTTTCTAAGGTTGAGAGGTTGTTGATAGACGCTGTGATTTTTAGGGCATCGTGATCGCTGTCGAACGGTATTGTTTTTAGCTCGTTGTTGTTAAGATTGTGGAGTTGGATTCTATGGTCAGTAAGGCATATGTCTAAGAAGGAGTTACCTTTAGGGTATGAGGGGTAGTATGAGCCATGAAGAGTGATTTTGAATTTAGTTTCGTTCTTGTCTAGCCATTTTTTTAGGGCTATTCCTCGGGGGTTGTTGGCGGTATTTTTCCAGTTTGTATGACGTGCGTTAAGGTCACCAGCTAGTATGTAGTAGTTGTTAGGTCTGTCTAGGAGGAGTTCGGTGAAGAGGGTGTTTAGTTCTGGTATAAACTCCATTTTGTGGTTACCAGGGGCGTAGGCCGAGATTATTATTATTTTTCCGGAGTTTGTGTATTTTGTTTCTATTACTGTTGCTTCTAGATTTGTGAAGGTTGTTAGGCATTTTGGGATAATTCGTTTCTGTTTTATTGTCTTGCTGGCCAAAATCGCGGTTCCTCCTCCTTGTTTTGAGTTTATTCTGTCTGTTCTATGTAGTGTGTATTGTGCGAATGCTAAGTTGTGGTTATTGTTAAGTTCGGTTTCGTTTAATAGTACGAAATCCGGCTTTTGTTTGTTGAGCAATTGTAGGAGATTATCTCTTTTTTGGTTGGAGATTAGTGAGTTTATGTTGATTTCTATGAATATGATTTTTTGGTTTCTGTTTTGGGCCGTCGGTGTTTGTTTATTCATTGCTGGTTGATGATTGGAATGGAATGTATTATTTGGAATAGTGTGTTAATTTTTTCGGAATTTGATTCTGAGATTTTTGCTAGTAGGCTTATTTTGTTACTGATGTCGGCTAGTATGTTGGTAAAGTTTTGTTGAGGTGTGGTTGGGTATGGTAGGGGGGGGAGGATGGAAGTGGGTTATTTGTTTCAGTTCTGATTTGGGATTGGTGGTTGGCTTTTTCGTTTGCTTTTTTTGTTATTTGACTGTACGTAAATTTGGAGTTTACTAGCTTTTCTATTTTTGTTATTTTTAGTTCCCTGTTTGTTTTTTGGATGTTTTGTAATTTTTTTGTTTCTTGTTGTTTGTTAATGAACGTTGGGCAACCTCTGTAGGATGCGGGGTGGCCTTTGTTGCCACAAAGAACGCAGTGATGATTGTTCTTATTATCTAGTGGATTGTCGGTGTTGGCGGAGTCGATTTTACAATGTCCCGGTTCCTGGGTATCGGCTCATTTAACGCACCGGTATGGGAAGTTACAGTTAGATGAGGAGTGACCAAGTCGTTGGCATTTCCAGCATTGGACTGTTGTGCGCGGTTTGAGTTTTTCCCAGGTAATTGATTGGTGTAGGATTCTTTTGATTAGGCTTAGGTTGTTCGAGTTGCTTTGTGGAGAGAGGTGTACCGTGAAGATGGGTAAGATCGTGTTTGTCTCGTTGGATTTTTTGTCTGGAATCTTGTGACTTTTAAAAAGTGGAGGTCATTCACTTTTGAGTTAACGAGTTCATGTAGAAGTGTTTCTTCGTCGAAATTGCCTTCTAGGTACTTTATGAGATATATTTGTGGTTTTTCGTATTTTGGCGTGTATGTGAAAAAGTTAGTGTTTTTTGTGTTCTATGTAAAGAATGTGGCAGTCATGACTCGAGGATTTGGTGCGGAAATTACCTATTAGTTTGCAAGGGAGGTAGTTCAGTATAGAGTTTACTGTGTCTTGAGCTGTTTGTCCGCTGATTGTTATTGGGGGGGGGGGGGAGGTCGGTTACCTTTCAGTAAGGGTGCTTGCTGGGTGGTCTGTGGGTCCGTTGTCAGCCTGGAGCCGCTTGGGCCTGGGTTGGCGGTGCTGTGGTTGGTTGCTGCCTCATAGGGTTGTCCTGCGTTGGTGGCCACTTGCTGGTGTCCGGCGGTTGAGTTGGCCTTCCTTTTTTTTGTGGAAGTCGGTGTGAAGGGGTCTTCTGGTTTATTGGGGCTGCGTTTTACTTCTTGGGTTTTCCCGCGGGGGTTAAAGCTGATCGCTGCTGGTGAGCCGCTTGGCGGTGTCCCAGAATTCGATTCGCGTTCTGTATGGATGCTTTTGGTAGCAATTTGTGTTTGCAGATTGTTGATTAGGACTAGGTGGTTTTCATTTTGAGCGGTAAGTGTCTCATTCTGAGCCCTTAGTTCGTCGATCTCCTTGCGAAGGGCTTGTAATGTTTCTGCAAGCTGGTGCTGATGGTCGAATTCCGTGTGTGAGGAGGTGAGTGATTCCATGGATGACAATAGGTTTCCCTGGACGTTTGTTGTTGATGGTATCTGTGTTTTGGTGAGAGACGAGCTCCTTTTATCACTTTTTGGGATTTTTGTTTGGGACTTAGGTATGTTCGTACTTTTCCTCTTGCCTGTTGTCGAAATGGTTTTGTAGACTTTGTCTAGTTCTCTCTGTGACATAGGTCCTGCCTTTTCCTGTTTAATTATTTTTTGATGATGTCGTCTGTTATCGTGGGTGTAGTTTCTTTATCCTGTGGTGGTGCCATTGAGATTGCTGGTGGGCGGCTTCCGTTTTGTGTGATTGAGGGGGCCTTGAGTTGTCGGCGACACTTTTCACCAGAACTACATTTAATTTAGAGAAGTCACTTTTCACTAGTAGACAATAGTGTTTTCGTTAAGACGTTGAGCACTAAGCACTTTTTGTCGCACTGCCCATACAGCACACTTCGTTGCAGCTGTATTGCAGGAACGTTGCTGCAATATTGCGTTGTTGCAGGTTGCATTGCAAAATTGTAGGAACATTCCTGCAATATTGCCGTGCATTATTGGAGTGGCAATGATCCTACAATATTGCAGCAATATTGCAAGAACGTTGCCGTGCAATGTTCCATTGGCAACGATCCTACAATATTGCAGCAATATTGCGAGAACGTTGCCGTACAATGTTCCATTGGCAACGATTCTTCAACATTTCTGCAATATTGAGCGTTCATTGACGTGCAATGTTCCAGTGGCAACGATCCTACAATATTTCGGCAATATTGCGCGCACATCGACGTGCAATGTTCCACTGGCAATGATCCTACAATATTTCGGCAATATTGCGCGCACATCGATGTGCAATGTTTCAGTGGCAACGACCCAGCAAAATTGCCTACATATTGCCGTGCAATACTGTAGTGGAAATATTTTAGATTCAGTACAGCAATATTCTCAAGCAACTACGACTTTGACGAAATTTGAAATATGACATCGAGTAGATTCTACAGCATGTATCATTTAACTGGATATGCTAGAATTTCTCGTTGGCTGTTAAAGATATGAAAAAAGTGTTATTGTGAGAGTCGTTTGTACATGAATTTAAATTATAGAAGAGATTTGAAAATGAATTTAATTTGTTTAGATAGAGTAGATACTATATATTTTAATGTGTGAAATTATTATTATTATTATTATTAAACGCCTTTATTGCACACACACGTATATACAATCAAGCAAGAGAAAAGAGAGATGAAAAGACAAATAGTCTAAAGACTACTTTCCAACCTAACCTAAAATGACACCGGGTTATAGTTAGAGTCCGCACCTACAGTGTTAAAAATCCCTAATAGGTTTGTCAAATGAGCCTTCGTTTTTGAATAATTTGAGTTTAAAGTTTTGCACGGTAGGAGTATAAGTTCGAATACGTAAGCAATCTTATCAATCAGCGGTTGTAGCTGCGGCGGTAAAGTGTTCGTCTACGATGCTACAGGTCCTCGGTTCGAATCTCCCTGGGGTAAAAATATTTTCTACGAGAAAAGGTCACACGGGTGTTATACTACTGCGATTCTGCAAACATTCATGTCGTCGCGTCCCTCACTGCCCGAAACGTTGCGGTGGGACCATTTCTGTAAAATTTCCGAAACGTTGCGGAAATATACTCCTGCAATATTGCTAAGGCGTACATAGGAGTGAACCTGCAACTTCCCTGCAATGATACGGTGCAACATTGCAATCTCGCACCGCAATATTTCCGAAGAGTTGCAGGATCATTGCCACAATTTTGCCGTTTCGTTGCAGAATCATTGCCGGAACGTTGCATGACTACATGTTTGCAATGCTGCCGCAACATTGCAAAAATACACACCCGCAATATTGCGAAGGCGGACATAGGACTGAACCTACAACGTCTCTGCAATATTATGGTGCAACGTTGCAATCTTGCACTGCAATATTGCAGAGACGTTGCTGCAATGTTATGGTGCTGTGTGGGTGGGTGGCAGGTTTGATGGTCGATAATCAAGCGCTGTTTACACTGGGCTACGCGATTTCGGAACTTTGACGGTCGAGCGGGGCGGTTTCGCGCCGCTTCACGACACGTCTTACCTTCTCGGAAGTCGTTCAGGTAATGCCGCAGCTACAACTACTAATTGATAAAACTGCTAACGTAATCGAACTTAAATTCTTACAGTGCAAAACTTTAAACTGAAATTATTCAGAAACGAAGGCTCATTTTACAAACTCTATTAGTGTTTTGTAACAGTGTAGGTATGTACTACAACTTCCACCTTGTGTCATTCTACACATTCGAATATACAGGGTGAGTCACCTAACATTTAAATTTAAAATATCTCCGTTGTTTTTAATGATACGAGAAAATGTATTGTTATTGGCCATAACGTTATATTAATGAAAACACGTCATCCCATTAAAAAAACCATCAATGATATTGAAATTTCGGGAAATATAACCTTGAGAAAACAATCGTCTCCGTCAGAATAATTGTCTCACTGAAGCAAACATTTTTTTCCTTAGACATTTTCTCGTATCCTTAAAAACAACGGGAATATTTAAGGTTTAAATGGTAGTCGCAGCAACGTTGCGGTAACATTGCAGGAACGTTGCTGCCACATTGCAGGAATGTTCCCGCAACATTGCAGGAACGTTGCCGCCACATTGCAGGAACGTTGCAGCAAAGTTGCTGGATCGTTGCAGTGTGTTTGAGATTCCGTTAGTTCACTATTCCGCCGCACCCAAGCTCACCGCAGCACCTACTGGGCAGCGGAATACGCCGCTGATCGATGATCAATCCGGCGATCGATTCTCCGGGTAGCTGCTCAGCCAAGAACCGCTCACCACGTGAAACGAGCGGCCCAATCATAATGCATACTTTCTTGATCGATTCTCGAGGATTGTTCGAGAAGACGCTCAACCGTTATCGGCGTTCCCTTTTGTTCACTCGCTTTTCATACCGCTTGTCGTGATAGACGTGTACCTACTCGTTTCATTTCGCAACGTGTGAATTATTTTCTCATCCCTTTCAGTGCTCACGAACAACTTTGTACGCATTTTACCTTGCTCAGTGTAATTCTTATTGTTCACGAGTGAGTTAATTCATTCCTCTGCTCTTCTCTTCTCGTGCACAACACGTGTGCTCATCGCGTTTCGTGACCGCGTGTTTGTGCTATCTCTGCTCAGCAGCAGAAACCATTGTGCTCGTTCAAGCTCATCGTGAGCTCTTTAAATAAAGTGACTCGGTCCATTTTGACTCAAAACTCAGTGCACCGCGTGTTACTTTCCCACCATCGATCCCTAACCTCACTTTCCAGCGTGCTCAACCACTTAATTCGCAAATATTTTGGTCCTTCGAGCCGGAGCGACGGTGAAAGTGCGTGTAGTGCATTGTGCAAGTGATCAAGCTCATCTCAACGATGGCTGACAAGGAGACCAAGGTCATCAAGGAGACCAAGGTCATCAAGGAGAATAAGGAGACCAAGGAGGAAAAGCCGTCCACGGCTTCCACGCTCAACGTCCCCACGGAGCCGCAGGCTACCACCTCTGTTCAGGACAAGGGACGGTCAAGATCAACCTCTCCCGCTGCACTCTCATCTCAGCTCACCATAAAGGCAAGAACTCAGGTGGGTCGCTTCAAATCTTTATCCACCTTGAAAACACAGCTGCCGTCTCACGCGCATTCCACCTCTCTAGAGGAGGTGCAATTGCTCACGGCTCAGGTCGAGGAGATACACCAAGCTTTCTGTCGGGAACACGAGCACTTCGAGGCCGTGTGGCCTGCCAAGTTCCTTGACCACGAGTACTTTGCCACCGAAGTGGCAGTACAAGAGCGGCAGCTAATGTGGGAGATGAAGGTCCACCTGAACCGCCTCAAGGAAGACGTACAAGTCATCGTTGACCTGCGCGCTGCTCAAGTCCAGCCCACGCCAAGCCAGCGCCTGCACGCGCAACCAAGCTGCCAGAGATCGAGCTGCCAAAATTCTCTGGCAGCTACACTGATTGGCCAACGTTCAGCGAGCTCTTCACATCACTCATAATCCAGGACTCCACCCTCATGGGGATAGATCGCCTTCACTATCTCCGCTCAAGCCTGAGTGGAGAACCTGCGAAGCGAGTCAACGCCTTCCCGCTCAGGGGCTCATCATTCCAGGCGTGCTGGGATCTCCTAACGAAGCGTTTTTCTAATAAACGCCTGCTCATCCAGGAGCAGCTGGAGAAGCTGCTCACTCTACCCCCGATCACCACGCGCTGCGCAACTTCGCTCAAGGACTTGGCCTCAACTGTCAACCAAGTGAACGAATCCTTGGTTGCACTTAAAGCCGACGAGGAGATGCACAACTGCATCTTAGTGCATGCCATCACCAAGTCCCTCGACATGGTGACTCGCGAAGCCTGGGAGACATCGCTGGCCAATACCTCCGAATATCCGAGGTACGAGAAGCTCTTGTCCTTCATGGAGGCCAAAAGCTCAGCATTGGAGCAGACAGAGAGCTCCACGAAAAAGGCGTCAGCCAGCACATCCACACCAACGCGCTCAGTTCAACGCAAGGCTGGCACGCACACAGCTTAAGCCCAAAGGGATGCTCAACCTGCTCAACGGTCGAAGTCCACGGCATACCCTTGCGACGTATGCAAGGGAGACCACTTCATGGTTATGTGCCCGCAGTTCAGGGGTATGACAGTGGAAGCACGCCGCAAGGTCATCACCACTAATAATCTGTGCAGGAACTGCTGCGGCCGACACCATACAGATGGCTGCAAGTCTGCTCTCAGATGCAAGACGTGTGGCGCCCCACACCACACGATGTTGCATCTGCCCCCAAAGCAACCGTCTGCTCAGGCCAGCGACAAACAATCGGCGCAACCACACGCAGCTCAAGGCGCGACACATTGATGTGTCGGTGCAGTCGTCGCATCAACTACCAGCTCAACATTTCTCCAGCTCAGCTCAACAGGTCCACCAGCATTTGTGCATTCAGCAGCCAAGTTCACCTCAAGCTCGTCAATGACTCTGTTGGCAACCGCCAACGCTCAGCTCATCACATCGGTGACGTCCCTTCCAGTCAGGATGCTCATCAACGCAGGCTCCGAAATTACCTTCATCAAGGAGGAGCTTATTACTCAGCTCAAGCTCCAACGCATCCATTCAACAATCTCTGTCTTCGGCATTCGAGGCAACAAAGCTACTCAGACTCGAGGAGTCGTGCCAATTTCACTTCGCTCCAATTACTGCCCAGCAACTGTGCATATTCAAGCACACATACTCAGGGCACTGACGTCACATTTGCCATCGGTGGAATCACCTCAGCAAGAATGGCCACATATCAACGGCCTTCAACTGGCCGATCCAGACTTTCTGACGTCAAGACCCATTGACATTGTCATCGGCGCAGACACTTATGGGCAGATCATCAAGCCCAATATTAGGAAGGGCGATCCTTCAATGCCAATTGCTCAGCTGTCAATATTTGGGTGGCTCGTTCTTGGACCAATCACCGTTGATTCCAATCAACTCAGCTCCTTGCATCACTCTGCCACAGTGCAGCACAAGGATAACGCTCTTCAAGATCTACTGGCCAAGTTTTGGATTCAAGAAGAACTCCCACTGGACACACCGACTCTACTCACCCCTGAAGAACAAGAATGTGAGGATCACTTTCGAGCGACACACACTCGTGATTCTACAGGACGTTACATCGTACGCATCCCTCTCAGATCTTCTCCGAAGCTACTTGGTAATTCCTATCAGACTGCACATGCTTGCTTGAAGCGCACGCTCAACAAGCTCAACAGAAACAACGAGTACTGCAATCTGTACCAAGGATTCATGAAGGAATACGTGGAGCTTCAACATATGGTAAGAGCACCATCCATATCACCTAACACTTCTTCTGTTTTCTATCTACCACACCATGGAGTGATCAAGCTCGACAGCGAGACGACAAAGTTGAGGGTCGTCTTCAATGGATCAAGCCCGACCACATCTGGGCACCCAATCAATGACCTCATGCACACTGGCGCAAATCTTCTTCTCAACATCACAAATGTGCTATTGTGGATCCGTCAGCACAAGTTCATTTTTGCCACGGATGTGACAAAGATGTATCGTCAAGTCAAGGTGCATGAAGATGATCAAGACCTCCAGAGGGTGCTCTGGATAGATGAAAATTACAAGGAGGCGCCTTACAAGCTCACCACAGTCACTTATGGTACAAAGGCTGCTCCATTTCTGGCTGTAAGAGCTCTCCTGCAATTGGTGGAAGACGAGGGTCATCGCTTTCCACTCGCAGTGCATCACCCACGCCAGATACGTTGACGACATCTTTGGTGTCGCCGACACAGGTGAGACACTCATTACAATTGCTCAACAATTAAGACACTTGTGCAACGCGGCAGGTTTTCCACTTGCCAAATGGCATTCGACATATCCTCCGTTCTTGAATTAATTTCACAGACGACACGAGCCCATGGCTCAATCATATCACTAGACGACTGCAATACCAAAATACTCGGATTGCATTGGAATGTTTTCAATGACAACTTTTAATTCTCTTCAAAAGCAAGTTCAATCTCAACACTCTCCAAACGCCTCATCCTCTCAGAAGTAGCAAAAATAATTGATCCACTCGGATTTCTGTCACCAGTCATCATTCGAGCAAAAACACTTTTGCAAGAGTTGTGGCTGCACAAAATCAGCTGGGATGATCCACTGCCATCCCAAGTCACATCCAATTGGCTCATCATCAGAGAAGATCTCACAATTCTGGCCAGACTCTCAATTCCAAGGTGGTTTCACACGTTCAGCAATTCAACAGTGGAATTACATGGATTCTCTGACGCTTCTCAGCTCGCCATGGCGGCGGTAATTTATCTTACCGTTACATCACCGTCCACTAATCACAAAGTGTCGACACTCGTGTGCTCCAAAACGAAGGTAGCACGCCTGAAGAAGCTCACTATCCCGAAGCTCGAGCTTACTGCAGCATTGATGCTTGCGAAGCTCATGAATTATGTTCAAGCAACCCTGCAGCTCACGCTTCACGCTGGAAGGACTACGTACGGAATCGTGTCTCCCAAATTCATGAGCTCACCCAAGATGCACACTGGAGACATGTACCAGGGAAGTCAAACTCAGCTGATTGCGCATCAAGAGGCTTAACAACAGCTCAGCTTGAACAGCATGAACTGTGGTGGACGGGACCATCATGGCTCACTCAATCCAGTGACTCATGGCCACCCCAACCAATTTTGAAGGACGACTCGAGTGCACTAGAAGCTCGTCCTGGAATTTCAAATCTACTCAACGTTCAACAGATTAAATACCACTGGGACCTCATTTATAAATACTCGTCTCTCAACAAACTTTATCGCATCACTTCAGTTTGTTTCAGAATCCTCACTAGAATGAAGAAGTTGCCATTGTCTCTGCCAATCATCTCACTCTTGCCAGAGGACTTGGAATGGGCCAGGAACTTTTGGATCAAGGCCACTCAAGCAATTTACTTCTCAACCGAGCTCAAGGTCCTCAGCTCAGGCTCCTCGATGCCAACATCCCATGTGTTCAATCGACTCACAGCCTTCATCGATGAAAAAGGAATCATTCGAGTTGGAGGCCGACTCAACAATGCCCATATGGTGTATGAGAGTAAGCATCCAGCAATCTTACCTCGCCACTCACGTCTGTCTACTCAGATTATAGACCATGCCCATCGACAAACTATGCACGGAGGGACCCAGCTCACCCTCGCTCACATCAGAAACAGTTATTGGATCATCGGAGGGCGAGCGCCAGTCAAGACTCATGTGCTACGATGTGTTGTGTGTGCTCGACAAAGGGGGATCCGTGCCCATCAACTAATGGGCCAACTACTTCTTTCGAGAGTTGCACCTTCACGACCATTCACCCACACTGGCATCGACTACGCGGGTCCCATCATTCTCAAGACATGGAAAGGGCGAGGCGCAAAAACTCAGAAGGGCTGGATCTGTGTTTTCGTCTGTTTTACGACCTCAGCTGTTCATTTGGACATTGTCACAGACTACTCAACTGAAGGATTCATCGCTGCCTACAGAAGATTCACATCAAGACGAGGAATCCCAACCACGCTCTACTCCGACTGTGCAACGAATTTCATCGGAGCAGACACCATTCTCAAGAGAATGTTCATTCAGGGCTCACAGGATCATCAGCAACTCAGTCAGCTGTTTGTCAATGACAACACTGGCTGGTGCTTCAACCCACCAGCAGCTCCTCACATGGGAGGCAAATGGGAAGCCGTCGTGAAGTCGATTAAATATCATCTTCGGCGAACCGTCAGTGAGACGGTACTCACCTATGAAGAATTCAGCACACTTCTTACCCAGATAGAAGCCATGCTCAATTCACGACCGCTCGAGCCTCTCAGTGATGACCCTGAAGACATCTCCACCCTCACATCTGCGCACTTCCTCATCGGGCAGCCTCTTACAACTCTACCAGAACCATCTGTCGAGCATGCAATCATCTCACCATCAGCCAGATGGCGACTTATTCAACAAAGGACTCAACGTTTCTGGACTCAATGCTCATCGCACTATCTCCAACGTCAACTCTCCATCTCGAAGTGGCATCACCCATCAAATGAGATCAAGATGGGATCCTTAGTGCTCATCACGGATGAACGGTTTCCACCGAGCAAGTGGCCACTTGCTCGTGTCATCACTCTTCACCCAGGAAAGGATGGGCTCACTCGAGTGGCAACACTCAAGACTGCCACGACAACATTAATCAGGCCAATTGCGAAATTGGCAGTTTTGCCTGTTTCAGATTCTACATCAACATCATCCAACAGCTGTTGATGGCGGGAGAATGTTTGAGATTCCGTTAGTTCACTATTCCGCCGCACCCAAGCTCACCGCAGCACCTACAGGGCAGCGGAATACGCCGCTGATCGATGATCGATCCGGCGATCGATTCTCCGGGTAGCTGCTCAGCCAATCACCGCTCACCACGTGAAACGAGCGGCCCAATCATAATGCATACTTTCTTGATCGATTCTCGAGGATTGTTCGAGAAGACGCTCAACCGTTTTCGGCGTTCCCTTTTGTTCACTCGCTTTTCATACCGCTTGTCGTGATAGACGTGTACCTACTCGTTTCATTTCGCAACGTGTGAATTATTTTCTCATCCCTTTCAGTGCTCATGAACCACTTTGTACGCATTTTACCTTGCTCAGTGTAATTCTTATTGTTCACGAGTGAGTTAATTCATTCCTCTGCTCTTCTCTTCTCGTGCACAACACGTGTGCTCATCGCGTTTCGTGACCGCGTGTTTGTGCTATCTCTGCTCAGCAGCAGAAACCATTGTGCTCGTTCAAGCTCATCGTGAGCTCTTTAAATAAAGTGACTCGGTCCATTTTGACTCAAAACTCAGTGCACCGCGTGTTAGTTTCCCACCGTCGATCCCTAACCTCACTTTCCAGCGTGCTCAACCACTTAATTCGCAAACACAGTGCAATATTTCAACGACAACATTGATGCAACTCTGCAGCAATAATTCTATGTCCGCCCCGTGCAATGTTGCACGGCAACGTCGCAGCAACGGTACATCGACATTGCGCGGAAATCATGCACACTGCAAGTAACTGCAAGGTTACTGCAACCATCCTGCAATGTTGCTGCCACGAAGTGTGCTGTATGGGTATATATATGTAGGAGTTGGAATACAGTTGGGACATTTCTAATAAGATGAATCCTTCAATCAAAATTGGAAAAGGTATTTTTTTGTTAACCCTTTTGTCGGTCACCAAAAGTACCTACGCCAGGACTACGCCTGCTCTTTAGTGTGCAAATACTTCCTCAAGTTCTTGGACCCGGGCAACGGACAAGCGCGGAACTATTACGTTGCTAAGTACAGCATGGGCTGCGGGAGTACCACGAGTCTATATAGCTGCGCCTCACGCGTATGGGCGCACACACACTCCTACAGTTCTCCCAAAACCCACGCAACAGTTAGCAAGGTAACAGTGCAGCCTTGGGCTGTTGCCCAGATTCCAGAACTTGAGGAGGTATTTGCACCCTAATGGGCAGGCCTGTCCTACGCTGTTCAATAACCAAGGTACCCACGTCCGTTTTTTTAAAAATAACTTTTCATCGCGTCTTTTTGGGTTTTCTACGTTTGTAGTCTACAGCTGGCACTTGGATTCAAGTTTTCGAGTCCCCTGCTAGTCAAAAAGACCCTCCCAGGTAATATAAAGGCGCCTTGCTCAGTATCTATCGATCCGTGTACAAGAACAGACATGTTCAATGTTCATAGGAAAGAAGATTCGCCTATTCCCACGAAGTGTAAAGTTTGTGCTTCAACAAAACACCTATTTATTATTGTGAATTGTGCTATTGTACAAACTGTGTACGCTATTGTTTTAACTGAACAAAATCAGACAGAAGCGCTATGGAGGAATTATGGCAAACAGAGTTTACGCGGTAAGATGAATGATTATGGGATGTTACTTTGGTCTTTTTCAAAAGCATATCATAGCATTGTTTGTGTTGTGCATTTGTTTTATAGATTAAATCTTGAAGAACAGGATCTGTATTTGAAAGAGTTACTCGGTGAATCAAATGCAGAGAGTGGCGTCCCTTCAGACAGCAATAACAACGGCTGGTGTCCTGTGCTGCGCGCAACAGGGCAGTTGCGAATCAACGAGTCTTTCGACAGCGAACGAACTAATGATGGTCGTAAGTTTGAACACTGCTATGTAATTATACTTATTTTATTACTGTTTTTATGTTCATATTCTATTATTTGTAACAGAGCAAAGTGAAGAAGGTGAAACGAGGGCTGTTGACCCACACAGAAGTACAGAAACTTTATCAATTTGTGATACATTGAAGAAGATATTCACCGTTGAAATAATTGCTATCATAGTTCGTCACACAAACTAAACGGCATCGGCAGTATATCGAGAATACAACGCTAACATGGACCGCCGTGACGTCTAACAAAATGTGTGATGCATTCTTGGGAGTTCTGATTTGTGCTATCAATTCAAACACTGACCACACAACTGATATGTGGAAAGCATCATCGTATCCTCTATACCGCGCAACATTTGGGATCAATCAAATTATGTGGCATTATACATACAACTACACTTGCTGTCGAGAGCGTTCTTGGCTGGCGGACTAGTTTTCCGGACATTCAACCTGGAACTTCGCAAGCTTTAAATGACTCGGGAAGAAAGTTTATAACAGGCTTATGGCATCTATGTTATAGAGCAACGATAAGTAAACGTAGCAAAATTAGGAAATCTTGCATCGTGAGCGAAAAACCAGTCTGCGATGAGCATACAGTCACTATCACCAAATGTAAAGAATGCATATAAATAAATAATTACGGGTTTTTGCACACTAATATTTCTTTGTATTTACTGAATAATCCCTGAAACGATAACGTATTGTAAATTTTTTCGTTAATTTGGAATTCGTTCATAAATCTTATCTAGAGACGCGGTAGCGTCTCGACGCCAAGTATATGTTTTAACACCCTGTATATGTCGACTGTCGCTGCCGCGTATCTTTTACTCGTAAACCGGCTAGTCCAACCTTACCTGAAACTTATTTCATTAATATTTCATCACGCCTGCAATATTTCCTTAATTTAAAGACATTGTTCTTTATGCAAACCGCGTGAAAGCTTTCGAATAAGACCAAATTCAATAAAATTGGCCCACGTATGACAGAGATATCATAATATGTTGTCATGTATCATACGAAAATGATAAGATTTTCTTCTTCTTTTTCTTCTTCTTGTGATTCACCAGCCAAATTTTTGTCGACATAATACGTATACGCGTTGCACGCATACCTTCAGCCAAAATAAGCTAACACATGTTTCGTTTGTCGACTCTCGGGATCATTCGGCAGGGATCGTCGTCCGTCTTTCTACATATACCTATCCCATACAGCACATTTCGTGGCGGCAACATTGCACGAGGCGGACATAGAATTATTGCTGCATAGTTGTATCAATGTTGCGTTGCAATATTGCACGGCAACGATCCTGCAACATTTATGCAACGTTACGGTAACGTTTTGCAACGTTTCCACAATGTTGATGCAACGTTGGGCCAGTATTGCAGCAACGTTCCTGCAATGTTGCCGCAACGTTACTGCAACTACTATTTAAACCTAAAATATTTCCGTTGTTTTTAATTATGCTAGAAAATGTATAAGAAAAAAATGTTTGCTTCGGAGAGACAATTATTCCGATGGAGACGATTTTTTCTCATGGTAATATTTCCCGAAATTTCAATATCATTGATGGTCTTTATAATGGGATGACGTGTTTTCATTACTATAACGTTATGGCCAATAACAATACAAACCATGTATAATATGTTGTCCTTTTTGTCTAGCAATCATTTTTTTACATTTTCTCGTATCGTTAAAAACAACGGAGATATTTTATGTTTAAATGTTAAGTGACTCACCCTGTATATTTTAATGTGTAGAATGACACAGGGTGGAAAATGTAGTACATACCTGCAGTAGCAGACAAAAAAGCTACCACTTTTTCGAACCACTCTACGTCTATCACTTTTTAATATCATCTTAAAACTGCAGTATGTGCCTAATATACATATCTTGAAAGAGAATTAAAAGCTGTGTAAAACACAGTTACAGTTGAACTTATTTAACTAACAAACCAAAACCCTACATAACATTAAACAAGATAACACATTTTTAAAGCCAACAAAAAGTTATCACATTTGAACATTAATAAAAAAAAAGTAATAATTTGTGGGGGCGCCTTTTCAGTTTAATGTTTTGCACGGTAACAGTGTAAGTTCGAATACGTTAGCAGCTTTATCAATCAGTGCTTGTACCTGTGGCGATAAAGTGTTCGCCTACGACGCTACAGGTCGCCATTTCGAATCCCCTTGGGGGGAAAATAATTTTCTATGAGAAATAAAAACGCGTGCCTTTATACTTCTATGATATTCTTTCCGCACTCATTCAATATATATATTGTATAATCCGTTATTTATAATTTTGGCCCTACTGTCCGAAACGTTGCAGGAGGCGGACATAGAATTATTACTGCACCCTCGCGGGAACGTTGCGCGAAACATTGCGATCTTACACATCCTGCAACTTTGCTGCAACGAGAGTGTGCTGTATGGGTATATATATATATTAATCTAATTTATCGAAATAAAAAAATTAATCACAATTTCGTAACATATCTAAGTCAAGTATAGAGACGTACTGTTTTATGATGCTGCGTTTATAACTGATTTGATACACGGTTATTTACATAACCGAAAATTTTACGAAACAATAAAAGTAAAATGAAATAGCGGAGGTTGCTATTGCATTCGTTAATTTTCGGTGTTTGCAAGGTTTCTTTGTAATTTCTTAAAGTGAAAGTTCGCCACGGTTTTATGTTATTCGATTAAGCTGAATTACTATATTAGATCAAATGAAACAAAATTAGGGGGGTCCCACGGAAAATTTGAATTTTTTACTTAGAAAATAAGTGTCACCCTACAATACAGGGTCAGCGTTTTATCCTACAACCCGCGCTCGCACGAACGGGTAAAATGGCAACAGCGCCTCATGGACGCATTCTACTACAACTATGCACCGTCCCGGCGCACAGTGGTCGGACGCATAGAGGAGAAGTGGAAAAAACTCATAACTTCAGAAATTATCAATATTTTTTAATTACTTTTTTTATATTACTTCTTAAACGCCAATCTTAATATAATATTAAAGGGAAAAGTGAATCTCGAGGCACCCAAGAAGATCGCGCACGGCCGCGTGTCGCTTGCACCCCACTATGGATCACAGCGTTTCAAGAGCGAGAGAGAAAGACGCACATTCGTTTTCTCTCTCGTCTTCCCGACGTTCTCCGAAGCGCCGAGCTCACGGACACGCCGCTCCGGCGTAGTGTGCATGCGTGGTGGGGGAAATTCTCGAGAGGACCCGTCCTCATTCTGGCATCACTGCCTCCACGACTTAAAACTTAAATTATAAGCTATATGTAAAATGTACTCCATGAACCTGATGCGTGCGTGCAATGGAGACATTCCAAGCTTAAGAGCTTCTTCATTTAATGATTGGCGCCTATTTACAAGTCGTAACATATGTGGCTCCACAAATAACGCAGTTGCTTGATGATTCTGTATTAGTTACAGCTTGAGCGACTTTCCCATCTATCATCGTAAAGTACAACATATGCTGCACTT
Organism: Andrena chrysosceles; assembly: GCA_963855975.1. NCBI lineage: Eukaryota > Metazoa > Arthropoda > Insecta > Hymenoptera > Andrenidae > Andrena > Andrena chrysosceles. Next base: position 19,981,172 of record OY979769.1, on the reverse strand, counting down.
TAAAAATGCGCCCCCGCACATGTACTTCCGTTTCATACAGTCCTTCGATTTCACTGTCCACACGAATTTTCTCTTCTTGTATTATGCTTGATGACTCCTTGATAAAGTCAAACTTCAAAGCTCTGCAATATTTCGTTGAAGATGGTCGAAGATTATTCCAGACATATTTGCATTTATTTTCTCTTAGCGTTATCTTCAAAGGTACAATTGACGTCATAAATAAATTAGAAGCAGCAATTTCCAGTTGTGGATCCGAAAATTTCTGCATGTACTCGCTCTGGCTCGATGCTCCATCACAGCCCCACTTCGTGTGCAATATAAGATTTTGCTCTTCCAGCTCCTCGATTTCAACTTGACTTTTTGTTTCGAAGATCCTTCTCGTTGTGTGGTCAAGTAAGTCTTGTAGACTGACTTGTGCCGATTTCTCCGTAATCATTATGTTAGAAGGGTAACATTTTTTTTTTTTATTCTAGTACCTTCTCATAACTGGGAAATATATTGTGGCCAATATCTGCAGTTGCTTTCCTGAGAGTACTGTATTAGTACTTGGTCAGTTTAAGTTGCGTTATTAGTGCCAGAGCAGAATCAGCATCAAAGACCCTAGTATTAGCATCCGGAGCAGATGAAGTAGCAGCAGCGTCAATAAGGTCCTGGGGAAACGAGTCTCGGTGCTCACGTACTTTGTATTTTTTCGCTCGACCACAACAGTCTTCAAAATTTTTCCTCGGCCTGCCTCCGCTATTTGGAGTTAAATCCACAGCTTCTAAATCGCCACTTATTAAATTTACCTCAAAGACACCTTGCAACCAATCGCAGTATTTTTTATTAAACTTGGTTCGAATACGGTGTACTGACTGAAGTCTCAAATTCAATTGTGGTAAAAATCTTTTATTAATTTCACCCACTATTTTCTTAATTTGGTCGTCATCGAAAACCGGATAATCTTCATGTAAGAAGTCCTCAAATGATTTATTGACGTGAAAGAAAACGTCGCAGAGAGCTTTGTACGTAACTGCGAAATTGTTCATAATGATATTTAAAAATTCGCGTGCGTATTTATCACGAATCTCTATTGACTAACAGTCCAATATGGCAGAAAACAATTGCCAAACGCGCATGGAGTTCTTTCGTTTTTTTTTACTGTATAAAATAGCAATATGGTAGGATTCAATTTATTGAAAAAATGGAGAAAAATTAGTTTGCAACAATTGAGGATTAGGCGACAAACAAGCATCTAGACGAGACCAAATGTCATTAGTAATAAACCTGGAATAATCCGTGACACGCTATGATGGGTCGGAATATCGAAAAAAATATTTAAACATTTTTTGTCTGAGCCTGTAATAAAAATTCAAAAATCCCTTTTGTAGATTTAAATAAGTTTTATACCTGCTGAAAATTTCATCAAAATCGGCTATCGTTGCTAATCTCGAAGGTTCGAGATTACCCCATCGAGTTGTTCGTCATTGCCCCACGACATTAAAAAATTCATATTCAAACTAAATTTAAAGACAAACAATGGCAACACTTGCAGAAGGTTTTTTGCCGATCCGAGTATAACAGCCGAAATAACACATGTTGACGAAACATTAATAAAAAGACTGGCTGTTGTTTTGGAAGTGATTTGCAGCAATTTTGCTATCGATGCAGATAATTTTAATATATTTTCGCAAGATACAGCTAGATTAGCAATATCGTTGTACCCCTGGTATTATATGCCAGCAACTGTGCATAAAATTTTAATGCACGGCAAGGCTATTATAGAATGTGCTGTTTTGCCTGTGGGTGCACTTTCAGAAGAGGCCCAGGAAAGCAGAAATAAAGACTGTAGATACTATAGAATACATCACACCAGGAAATGCTCTCATTTGGCAACAAATCAGGATATGTTCAACACCCTTCTGACAACTTCGGATCCATATATTAGTCACTTAAGACCAGAATTAAAGACCAAGTCACTTCCGCTTAGTGAATAAGCGCAATCGTTAATAAAATAGTTATGTATGTATAGGTTTTGTAAATATTTTTAAATAAACATAACTGCTATGTATAAATTAATGTATAATTTATGTTAAAATATTGTTAAAAATGTTTATTGTTTAATAGCGTATGTTAAAATATTAGTTTATAATGGCATTGGAAATATTATTGTTTGTAAAAAAGTCATATTAAATTATTTCTTTAATATTATATTAAGATTGGCGTTTAAGAAGTAATATAAAAAAAGTAATTAAAAAGTATTGAGAATTTCTGAAGTTATGAGTTTTTTCCACTTCTCCTCTATGCGTCCGACTGTTCTACCCCTCGAAATGTCATGCGTTCTGACACTTTAAACATTAATATCAGCTAAAGTTGCAAGAAGTAGCAGCTGATTTTTGCAAGACAGTTACGTAATGGTATCTACTTTCCAAATATATCATCAAGAGACCGTAGGAACGCGTAGCTTTTTTTGTAGGCCTAAAGAAAACAGTTCTAACCTGAAATTATAAGTACCTTTCTTTCAGGCTCGAAAACATGATTCTGGTTATGTATTTTTGAAAACTATTTACGTCAGACATAAGCTGAGATTATATACGTTGATAATACATAATACATTTGATTATAAATATCTCCAAAAGTGAAAGAAAAATGTCGAAACTTTGGTTACAAATCTGTCAAAATCCCGCTAGAATACGAAAGGTCTACTTCAGATGCATTTTTCTTCCGTATTAAAGAGAAAAACATATATCCGTTTTCATAGCAAGATACATTGGTTCATTGGCTACCGGAAAATAATAATCGATACCAAAAAATCCGACTTTTCTAATTTAGGGTTTTTTCCACGTTCCGACCACTGTGCGGCGTTCGGAAAGTTGCCAGCGAACACTGGACAGCAGTGATGCCCGAACTTCGAGAATTTTGGGATGGTCTCTTTCAAAGTAACGTCGCAATGAACTATTCAGAATTTGCCGGCCCGGGTTGGAAAATTTGGGGCCTTTTTCGTATAACTTTTGAACTATAAAAGATATCGAAATGCAATTTGCGTCGGAAAAGGAGGAAAAATTATTCCCTCTTAATGAAGGATAATTTAACACATTTTTTCAACACCTACATGAAAATGGGTGATTTTTACGCCAGCTGAGTGGAAGCAAAATGACCAATTTCAGACGTATTCGCAATTTTTTACTTTGCTCCCAAGGAAACTGGAGTTTGGCGTTACGCTGTGGTATGAAGATGCAGTGGTTCGACTAATCGTTAACGATCATGCGTGTTTTAGAGCAGAAGTGGAATTTAACTTGTGACACGGGAGGTAGAATTGATGGGGAAAGTGATTCGCCAATTCAAGTATACTAGCTCGCCCAATTTCACTAAGGTCATCTAAATCCAAAAGCTTTACTATTTCCGCTAATCTAGAAGCGTTAGACTTCGTCTGGTCCAAATTAGTTTTCCTTTTCGAGGAAAACGCGGCATTGATTGACCCTCCGTGAACTCTTCTAATTCAATTGGGGAAACAGTGACATTTACATGGTTGGGGGTAGTATTAATCGCAAAAATTTTGGCAAACCCGTGTTGTTGAGTAACTAATACTTCCCCAATATAAACACCTGGGTCTGTTGTGAGTTTTCTTACATGACCCTCCGGATTTTTGGCGGGCAGGGCTATTAGGCATTTCGAACGGGGAGGTAGTTTAAAAGAAGATGACGAAAGAAGGAAATGTTCATTATCAATTTGGAGAGTATTAGATTCGTTATCACCGAATTTCAATATAGCATTTCTGTTCTCTAGGAACGGCATGCCCAGTATGCCTGCTTCGACTATTGGAAAATTTATGTCAACCACTTGAAATTTAACATCGATATTATGTACTGGGAGAATGACTTCACCAAAAATACGTAAGCTTCCCGACTCAATTCCAGTAAGATCATAGGTAATATCAGTGTTCACTACCTCACTAGAATTTAGACTACTTAGCTTTATTAAATTAAGTTGTGAACCAGTATCGATGAGAAAATTAGCGTAATTGTTTTGAAAACACCCATGAATTAATTTAATTACTGGTATATGACTGGATCTTTTCATTTGGATTTGAAAGCAAGCTCGTTGGGTTTGGCGCTGACGATCAAAGCTTTGGCGCTGGCGATCAAGGCCTCGCTCCGTGTTGCGCCTTTCCGCGGAGTCGCCTTTGAGTTTAAATCACCCGAGCGAGAGTTTTCGCCGGAAGCCCTAAAGGTATCCAAGTTCCGTTTTTTAAAGCAATTAGTTTCTGTATGTCCGCTCTTTTTACAAAACCCGCATCTAATTTATTCGCGGTCTATAAAACCTCGACTCTTTTCGAGAGATGGGCATTGACGACTCAGATGACCGATCTGATGGCACTTATAACATATGCGGTTCTCGGGGATCTTACGATCGGTAAGATCGGCTTTAAAAATTTTTGCGCTCTGGATAAATGATGATTTTGAATTCGAATGCTCAGCGTGTTCTGCGTTTAAATTGCTTGCAATGGCGATTGTGGACTCTAGATTTGTTAATTTTTTATTATCATTTATTTGACTTAAGTAGAATCGAATAGTATCGTTTGAAATTCCTTTAACGAAACTAAGTATAGCAGTGTTTTCCAATAAGTCGCTTACTCCTTCCAATTGTTCTGAGCTATAAATGTCTTTTGCGATTTCTAATCCCCCATTTAGAATTTCGCTTACTCTGTTTCCAAATTCGTCAACCGGTTCATTAACATTTTGATGCAGTTGCATCAATTGCGAATTTAAACTATGAACATTGAATGATTGGATGTAAGAATTTTTTAGGAGAGTGAATAATTCGTCCAACGTTTCTGGTTCTTTGCTATTAGATAGTATAAGTTTAGCATGTCCTTCAATTTTACGCTGAATTAAGAAAAGTAAATCCTCGCGATCTTCGGGTTTGACCTTTGAACTTAATAATCTGCATTGCTTGATGAAATTAATTAGGGAGTTGGGTTTCCCATCAAATTTGGGGATTGAGTATTTTACTAATTTTAAAGAAAGGTGAGGTTTGGATGGAGCAGGCGGAATAGAGTCTTGTTGCACGGTCAAATTAAAGTTCGCAGAATTCGGCTGAACATTCGATTCAGGAGAGTTTACGGTCGGGCAATGTATTTGAGTCGCTGGACTAAGATTTGAATTTGAGTCTGGGGGTAGCGCTTCGTTAATTTGAGAATTGTAAATGGCCGGAGCGGCTATGATCGGGCAAATTTGAGACTCGCAAACGCCCGGAGCGGTCTCGATTTGACGCGGTGGAGAACGATCAATCTGTTCAACAGAACTAACAGGGGAACTTGCTTCCAACGGTAAGAAACTTAAATCTAGGGGTTTCGAATTATCTTGCGAATTATCTACAAGACCGTCTGACCGCATCGCCTCGCGCGATATATTTTCTACCTCGAATTCCTGTAATCTTCCCGAAAGTGATAACCGCTTTCTCCTAAGTCTTAACATTTTTGACAATATGATATTTAACGACCGGACGAATTACAACTTGAACGGTTAAACAGTAACGGAATAACGAACCATTAAATGGTAATTCTTAAGGGGGGAGACCACTGTCTCGGACCGATGTCTGATCGTCACGTAATAGCGACGGATTTTCCGTACAATAAATGTCCTTGATCATGCCAATTGGACGTATAGTTTTTTCTGTAGACTGCCAACGCGGTTGAAAAATGTCATTCTGTGGAAAACGCGTTCAATGTTCCGCGTGGCTCAGTCGCGCGTTTGACACCGCTTCATGAAAAACACCATATCTCCGTCAATTTTGCGAATTTCTTCATAAAATTTGGAGAGAACATTCTTGAAACATACGTCTTTCAGAAAATGTAAAAAGAAAAAAAAATTTTCAGATTTGAGACAGTGGTCTCCCCCCTTAAAAGAGACCATCCTAAAATTTTCGAAGCTCGGGCAACACTGTAACCCAGCGGTCGCTGGAAACCCTCCGAACGCTGCGCCAGTGCATGATTGTAGTGGAATGCGTCCGTGAGGCGGTGTTGTCATTTTCGTGTGTTCGCGCGCGCATAGGTTGCAGTTTTAACGGATGACCCTGTACCGGTCCCTACCTCAAAATTCACGTCAGAGAGGAATTTGGGCACAGCGTGCGTCGTGGAAAGGTGATGTCTGAAATTAAACTGGTAGTCAGGAATGATTTTCTTGTCATCGCATAACGCTTCTAACCTGTTGTTAATGACCGATTCAAAGACTTTACTAATACTGGGCGTCAGACTGATGGGCCTGTAGCTGAATGGATCTGTAGGGCATTTCCCCAATTTTAAGACAGTCAGCACTTTGGCATTTTTCCACAAACCCGGGAAACAGGTATGGTTGATGGCATTGTTAAACAGTATGGTCAGGTTAACTGTTATTCTCAAAGGAAGATGTTTGAGCACGATCGGTGGGATGCCGTCCAGGCCGCTGGAGGATTTGTTGGGAAGCACTCTGAGCACTCGGGCTACCTCCGCGGGGCAACAAAAAGGGTGCAAAGTATTTAAAACGGGAGTCGCAAAACACCGTGAGGGTCTCTCCTAGTGTTCTCTTATTGTCGAAATCTCGTCTAAGAGTCCCCCAACCGTCTCATCAACAATCTCCTTCAACCTCATGTTGGAGTTTAGATGACGAGGAGAGTTAATGGCCTCATAAAAAGCTCCTATAATTTTCAGTTTGTATAACGGGGCGGTGAAACGTATGAATTGTCTACTTTGATTGCTCTAGTAAGATCGCAGTCATTACGATCTAATAACACGCGGTCATCCTGCTGGACACGTAACTCATTAATGCCCAAGCGAGGCTTGGGGCGGAAAATTGAATTCACTAAAGGGAAGAATTTCTTGTGTTTTCTGTAGTCAATTTATTTGATTATATTGATCCAATAAGTCTCAATCGACTTCTTGAATTCAGTTTGTAACGCGGCAACTAGATCTTTGTATAAAGCTTTGATAATATTGTTAGTCGGAGCCTGGCCTGGGGATCAGATCTGTGCAGGTCGTGGAACAGAACGACTACCGCCTTTTTGTTTTTTTTTTTGTAATTTGATGATTCTCCGGTTCAAATATCTACAAGTGTTATTATACCGGTTGAATTTAGGCACGTATCTAGTGATTGCCAAGATTATGATGTTAATAATCGCTTGTAAGTGTTTCTCAATATCTACGATGGGTAGATTTCTTTCTGACGCTATACTACTACTGTATAATGAATCGAGACCCTGGGAATACTTATCCCACCTGATAGCCTTGAAGTTGAAGTGGTGACTGCCCGTATTCAGGTCTCTCAGTGACGCGCTGACGCCACCGATCTCAAAAGCGAGCGACATGGCGGCATGTTCGTTATCATAGGGAATGGTCAGAGCCTTCCCTCGAACACTATCAATATGTCTCAATCTAGAATCTGCCAGACATAGGTCTAGAAATGTTTGGGCCCGTTTGAACGTGGGGGAATCGGGCGATATAATATTGAACTTAAATTCGCAACCGTTTGCCACCTCGCAGCGATTGAGGTGACGGCTTCTTTGGTTATTAATACAGTCGCCCCAATCTTTATGTTTGGCGTTTAAGGGGTTAGACCCCAGTAAAAATTTCAAAAATACAACAATTTTTTTGCTTAAACAATAATTTGAAGCCTTAAAAGCATAATGAAAAAGGTCTCATCGTGTGAACGACATTATTTCTTGGGGTACGGAAACGAAATCGAAATCGTATACTTGCGTGCTTCGACGTGCTTCGACGTGCTTCGACGCGCTTCGACGCGACGCAGCATTTTGTTTTTCATTCTCAGATATGAGAAACGGTAAACGCTTCGAGTTATTGTACTCTTGGCTGTCGAGAGATTCAGATCGTTCCTCGAAGGCTTTCGAAATTCAAAGGTGCATTTACAATCTGTTGTGTGTATAATTATCCATACACCATGAAAAAATCATCAGTAATCAACAGAAAGGGATCACGAGGATCTACACGACGCGTATGCAGACCAGTGAAAAGACAGAATCCTCATGAAATTGAAAGTGAAACTGCAAGTACAAGTGCTTCCGCCAAGAAACTGAGGCGCTTCGATTTTAAAGAGATACCCGTAAATGTGGCGCATGGATACTATCGGATTATCAATTTCGGATGTGTGTTTTCTGCAACCAGTAACATTATTAAATGTAAAACATGTAATGGAAATATTACCTTCGCAGAATCGAGTATTAGAGGACTCGGATTCAAAATTGTATTGAAGTGTGAGAACTGTAAACCACAGTTTATTAACTCGTGCCCTCTTATAAAAAATGCGTATGAGATATATCGACGTTTAGTTTTTACAATGAGAGTTCTTGGCGTTGGCTACAATGATATTCGAAAGTTTTGTGGCTTTATGGAACTTGCACAAATCTTTACGAAAGCAGTTTACAATAAAATTATACGCAACATTTATATCTCGTCGCAGAAAGTATGTTTTCTACTTATGTCTGAAGCGGCCTCCGAAGAAGAACGTTTGACAGCAACTGCACAAAATACCCAAGAACCAGCAGGATTAATTGTTTCGGGAGACGGGACATGGAGGAAACGCGGTTTTTCGTAGAAGTATGGAGTTGTTACACTCCTTTGGATACTATAGCGGAAAAGTGATGGATTCGTGTATAAAATCGTCATATTGCAAAATGTGTGAGTATTGGAAACAACAAAAAAACACACATGAATTCGGGGAGTGGCTGGAGACACATAAAACCGAATGCGCAAGAAATCATGAAGGTGGTTCTGGCAAAATGGAAGTAGTCGGAGCAGTGGAAATGTTCAAGAGATCTGAAGCATTACACGGAGTAAAGTATTTATCGTATATTGGCGACGGTGACAATAAAACTTATAAAGGGATTGTCGAATCGCATCCATACGGAGAGAATGTAACGATTATAAATAAGGAGTGTGTGGAACATATACAGAAACGCATGGGCGCTGGGTTGCGTAAATTGAAAAAAGATACTAAGGGACTCGGCGGGAAGGGAAAGCTGACAGCGAAATTGATAAATCAGTTAGGCATTTACTACGGGTCAGCGATAAGTAGAAACAATGATTGTTCTAGTGATGTGCAAAAAGCTATTTGGGCCACACTCAAGCATAAATGCTCTACAGATACGAATCCGCAGCATGAGGATTGTCTGCCCGGGCCAGAGAGCTGGTGTACTTACCAAGCAGCGAAGGCCAATAACGAACTCGGTAAATACAAACACAAACCAGCTTTGCATGCCGATGTTGTGAAAGCGATAACTCCTACGTACAAGGAATTAAGTAGAGACGATGTGCTATAACCTTGTGTCGGTGGTCTTACCCAAAACCAGAATGAAAGTTTCAACAATTTACTTTGACTATTTGCTCTGAAAACAGTGTTCAATGGCGTTGAAACTGTAAAAACTGCTGCTTACCTTGCTACAGAACTTTTTAACAGTGGCTTTGTAAGTATTCTCGCAATAATGAATACATTGAATATAACAATTGGACGTCCTTGGTAGCCCTTGCCACGAGCAAAAAACTTGACCGGAAGCGGATCAAACTTTGCCGAGACGCGTACACTCGAGGCGTCTAAACTTACCCGAAGTATACGCAGATTTGAAAAATCAGCCAGAGAAGAAGTAGTACGTGAAGCAGAAGGCTCAATGTATGAAGCATGAATGGCTGATTAGATGTAAGTCCACGATACCATAAAAAAATTAGGTTCTTATACTTGTAAGGTATTCAATTATAATGTCAGGATGAATAACGTTGAACACTCCAAGAGTTTTATTAATATTTAAATCGTCGAGAGCTCGGACATGCCGTTTAATATAGAACAAAGTTACAGAAAGCCCGTAAGCCTTTCTACGATTCGCGGTAGGACTTCGTTTGAGTACGTGCACCGAGTACATAAATTGACCCGTTCGCCGGGTTTCACTATACCTCGGCTCTCTGATACGAAAAAGTAATTAAACAATGAGATTAACGTAATCCCAATAACACCTTCGCTTTGAAGAATTATGTTACTCTAACGATATCGCACACTTGTACTGATTAATTTTACACGTGGTCTCTTGCTCAACGCTCGACAGACAATACGCACGCTCAGAGACGAGTCTTATCTACATGCCGCCTTTTCTCGGCCTCCGCTCACGTCGAACCCTCTAGACGAGCACACACGTCGTATTCGTATTACCGCGTTACACGCGCCATCTATTAGGCGAATCTTACATACTTTAAACGCCTTTTTCTCAAAACCATGTTTTGCAAAACGGTGTGCACGATCGCGTGAGATTTACTCACTCAATCACTTTACACATTTGCACATATCTTCACTATACTATTTATTTGGCATTGACGATCAAAAATTTGCAATGTTTTATTTATTTCCACAAATATAAACAAAAAACTAACAAATTTTTCTTCGAAATTCAACCTTCAAAATTAAAATGTCCGCCTTTTTATTGCTTTTCACAAATTTTGAAATGTGCGATCGTCAATGCTTAAGCAATGTGTTATAGTTTATCACATTTCTTGGATTTTTATTTCAATGAACTCGTTTTAGCGTAATCACGCACACCGTGTGGGCATGCAAAAAAAGTAGTACTTTAAACAATGGACTCCCGCGGCCATGGAAACCATTATTTTTTAAATGTTATGGTCGATTTCTATAGTCCATATGAGCATTTAATATAAATCTAAACTTCATATTAATCCACTGATTACATATTTTTTTATGGACTTCTGAAAATCATCTATATTCTCGGCCCGTCACTGTAGTCTAACCCCTTAAGTCGGCCGCCACAATATAAAAAACATCATTACGGTCAAGTTCAAGGCCACGAAACAGATCATCGAGGTCATTCATGAATAGGCATCTGCTGTCACCCCGGGCATAGGCATTCACAAGAACAATTGTGGAGTTATTATTGGTGGTGATTTTGACAGCAGTACACTCGAGTATTTCGTTCATGGGAACAGACGGTAGGCAAATTTCCTCGAAAGGGAGGTCTTTTTCATTAGAATTGCCGTGCCTCCACCTTGGGCTGCATTCGGTCGATCCCTTCGAACGAGTTCATAGTCTTTAAAAGTTAACTTATGCCTAAAATTAAGCTTAGTTTCTGATATAAAAATCACGTTGTGGTTATAATCTTTAAGAAATTGTAATGGTTCGAATCTACGATGGTGGGCCACAATGGAGTTTACATTGATAATAGAGGTCTGTGAAGTTAGCACCCTCAAATTCGAATTTTTATAAAAACTCGACGGCATTCGTTTGTCCATCGTTTGTCCATGTTTGTCGAACAAAAATTTTCGTTTGTCCACCCTTAAAAAAAAAGTTATGAACAAATTAAAAAAATTGTCATCAGCACCATCCATGAACACTTTTCAACTTTTTAACTGAGGGATACGATTGTCCAGGATCTAGCATCGTTTGTCCACCAAAAATTTTCATTTGTCCAACCCCCAGAATCGAATTATTAACCTTCACTCTGTGCATAGGGGTCAAATTGACCCCAGTCATTGTAATATGCGATGTAATAAGTTTTGCACCAAATAAATATGCCGAGCAACTAGGATTGCCTCAACAAATGGTTTTACACACACATTGTTAAAAAAAAAATCGAAAAGATATTGCCTATGACGTATCTACGATAGTTTTAAGCCAACCAAGCATATTTTGGTGCATTGGGGTCAAACTGACCCCAAATATGGTAATTATTTACTTTAGCGATTCCTCACCGATTTTGATGACATTTGGATATGTTGCCGGGGATATGATTCTGTACAACTTTTTCCTATACCTGTTACCCCCGCTCGGCCTTAGTTTCCGAGATATTTGCCAAAAACTATCGGTATTATTGTTAGCGTACGCGCCAGCATGGAACAAAACGATAATTATGCAGAACAGGTGTTTCCTCACCGATTTCAATTATTTTTGGATATGTTGTCGGGTACATGATTCTGCACAACTTTTTCCTATACATGTTACCGCCGCTCGACCTTCGTTCCCAAGATATTTGCCGAAAACTGCTGCTACTGCTACAATGTATTCTGCCGTAAACCTACCTACAGTACACGTTCGTGGCAGCGTATGTGCCAGCATGGGACAAAACTAATGACGAACCTTTGTTTCCGAGATATTTGCGAAAAACTTCTATTGATTTATTGCGACGCAACGGACACAGCGATCAACTTGAGGTGGTTGGTCATCTGGGGGATGTGTTTATTTTTGTGTCTGGACACCTCGGGGTGCGAAAAAAATGACTTTCTTTTTGAAAAAATTACTTTCTATTTTTCAATCACATTTCCACGTGCTATCCACCTCAGGGCTCCACGGCTTCGCCGAGGTGTCCAGAAACAAAGATAAATACATCCCCCAGATCAGGCATGGAACTAAAGTGAACGCAGCGGCCGATTTTCAGAGGCAACGCCTCCTTTCTCCTGCCGCACGTCTTGGCCCCCGCGGCGGCCATGGAGCTTGGAGCGCCTCAGGCCCGTACCATATGAACCGCGCGTGGCGCGTTGACAAAAAAAAAACGCATCGACAATCGTGCTCTCTGGGACGATGTGGAAACCTATTGATACAATGTCATCCTAATACGCCACGCGCCGTTCATATGGTACGGGTCTGAGGCGCTCGAAGCTCCTAGGCCCGCCGCGGGGGCCAAGACGCGCGGCGGGAGAAAGGAGGCGTTGCCTCCGAAAAACGGCCGCTGTGTTCACTTTAGTTCCATGCCTGCCCCAGATGACTAACCACCTCAAGTTGATTGCTGTGTCCGTTGCATCGGAATAAATCAATAGAAGTTTTTCGCAAATATCTCGGAAACAAAGGTTCGTCATTAGTTTTGTCCCATGCTGGCGCATACGCTGCTACGAACGTGTACTGTAGGTAGGTTTACGGCAGAATACATTGTAGTAGTAACAGATGTTTTTCGCACATATCTCGGAAACGAAGGTCGAGCGGGGGTAACATGTATAGGAAAAAGTTGTTCAGAATGTGGAGTTTTACAACATATCCAAATTTCATCAAAATCGATGAGGAATCGCTAAAGTAAATAATTACCCCAATTTTTTTCCATGCATTTTGTATCAAAATTTATATTTTATATTTTCTTTTGTGGGAATATCTGGGTTCGGATCCCTGCTGCGTCGAGCCGGGCACCCAGGCAGAGACGTTTCGGGCCCTCCGCTATAAGTATGCGTTGCCGTTTTGATGACTGCATTTGTTTGGAAAAGGATTCTAAAATAAATCCTACTTGCAGTGGTGGGGGAACACCTACAGGAGTGGTGGTTATGTGTGCGTGAACTGCGCCTGGGTCACTTCACGTTTTTTTTTAAAAAACTTTCCAAAATATATGACAATAGATAAGGGGTCAGACTGACCCCAGTGCACAGACCCCAGGAAATTTTCAATGCACAGAGTGGAGGTTAATAATCATATTAAGAGAAAAAAAAATCACGTTATGTGGTTGGTTTGATGAAAAAACGAAACATAAAAAATTGGCTGCAATGTTTATTTGAAACTCCTCTCTACAGTCTGTACGCCATTAGAGCTTATGAATCTTTGTTTCATATTGAGAATGTTCATCAAATTTTTATAGATGAAATTACTGAAGACATATCAATCGAAGATAGTCCCACTGCACAACAGGAAATATTCTTATGGAATGATGAAAAGTATCTTTGTATTGCACCAGGAGAAGCAAATATACGGATAGCACACAGTCTACTTTTCGATGAACATGCAGAGGAATAAAACTTTTTCACATTAAGAAAAAACAGTTTTCATATTTAATAAGAAGTTTCACTTCTAACGCGTGAGAGTTCCACACATTGTTTTTTGTAGCCGAACGATGAAGTCCCTTTGAATAAACTGATTCATCCGTGGCGTTTCAAATAAAACTAACTCTGGGTTATTTTTATTCGGCGACAAATAAAGAAAAAGTCTCTTTAATTTGATAGTTTATTTCAATAATTTATGAAACAATACTAATTTGCGTATCAATATCCCTTCCAAACTTCGCAATTCTTATTGTTTGGTATTGGCCCAAACGGCCACCGGCCAAGTCGGCGCGGATTCGTTGCCGAAACCGCGCTCGATTTGAAAGCGACTAAAGGTAGGATTTCCTAGACACGAAGCGGCGGCGAATCCTAAGCACCGCTCTTATGGAGAAGCGTGTAAGGTAAACGTGCCAATTATGGAACACCTTCCTAACTACGTCCCCCTTTTGAAACAGTACCACAAATAGTAAAGTAAAAAATTTTCACAAAATATAAAAATAATTATGAAAATTTTATTGACATTTGTAAACATTTCTGTTTGCAAAATTTACAAATATGACGATTTATATGCAATAATTAACTTAAAAAAAAAAATTAAGTAAGTTACTTCCGATACTCGCAAAAATCAGTGTTTCAAATTAACGGTCCGCTTTCTGCTGTCTGTACCGTTTATGAAACGCATGTGAGAATTGTCGTGGCATCTGTATATCCAGTTAATTTAATTATTATAATTATATTAGAGCGATTAAAATAATACCTATAACTCCATTTATATGAGTATATCGAGCATATAAGAGTAAGTATACCAAATTAGAAGATTTTATATGAAACTAAAAATCAAACCCATAACTTGAATGACTGTTTCAAAATGGGGACACGGAATTTGGAACACCGGGTCATGGTACGAAAGCGGTGTTTCATAACACGTACAGATCCTTACTTTAGTTTTTTAAACATATTATTTTTTACTCACAATGAATAACAATTTTATGGCTCATTATGTAATCACAAAACATTTATCTATCAAATGGTGTACAAGGTTTCCAAGTTAATACGTTTAATTATTTAAATTACATGATAATTGAATATCCCTGCCGAAAAGCGTTCCATAACCGGTACGTTTACCTTATCCGTTTTCCTGGGCGCATTTTCCAACCGCTCTGTCAGTGTGTCTGTCTCGGCAGCTACCTAGGCTACTCGAGACGCAACACATTGCGATGAGTGTCTGTTTTCCGCCATTTATGGCGGAATCTCCTGGCGAGCGGCAAATCGCGGCGGCCAAAACCTTGACTGCTCCAAACTGAGTCTAGCGGAGACCGCCGCGCGATCCATTTCCATAGTGGGACAGAATCCCAAGAAATAAGGAAACTAGTTGAAATCCAAAAATTATGGGATTATGTTTTCTTTATATATTTCTTGTAAACTAATAATATGAGCATTCATTGCACAGATGTACTGAAGCAGGGTCATAGAAGTATTCCAACAGCATTAATTACCTATACGTACCTTATTTCATATTAATATTACGTTTTTTCGACGTTGTCGTATGCTGTACACTAGGTTTTCAGTTATTTTAGATTCGATAGAATTCCATATTTCTAAAAAATTTTGTTGTAGTATGTCTTTCGATGTTATGTCGTACTTTTTTAATCTCCTGTGAATTTCCACCCATAAATATTCGATGAGGTTAATGTCCAGACATTATGGGGATGTATGACATGTATGTAATCCATGCGGCATATTATACAATAATCATTCTTGCACAATTCTGGCCGTAATGCTTGCGGTTGTTGTCTTGTCGTAAATTAAAAATTGGTAGGATTCCGAACTGAATATATTGAAAATATATTAAAAATGTATTGGAAATATATTAAAAATTATTTCTACCAAATTGGGGTTAGTGGGAAATTTTTATTTACAGCAAGACAACGACAGCAAGGAATATGCTGCATGGATTACGTACATGTCATACATCCCCATAATGTCTGGACATTAACCTCATCGAATATTTGTGGGCTGAAATCCACAGGACATTAAAAAAGTACGACATAACTTCGAAAGACATACTACAATAAAATATTTTAGAAGTATGGAATTCTATCGAATCTAAAATAACTGAAAACCTAGTGCACAGCATGCGACAACGTCGGAAAAACGTAATATTTATATAAAATAAGGTACGTATTGGTAATTAATGCCGTTGGAAAATTTTTGTGACCCTGCTTCAGTACATCTGTGCAATGAATGTTTCATAACAACTACAAATCTAACATGTATATTTTTATTGTTAACAATTTTATTCTTTAGGTATATCCTTTTTTTACGGGTGGACAAACCAAACTTTTGTTGGACAAATGTCGACAATCGAATGCCATCATTGTTCTATAAAAATTCGAAATTAGGGGGTTCGCAGACCTCGAATCATCGTCTCATTTCGTCCTCGAGACTCTGTATGTACAGGGTCATCGTTTAATCCTGCAACCCGCACGCGCGCGAACTTGTAAAATGGCAACACCGCCTCACGGACGCATTCCACTACAACCATGCACCGTCACCGCGTTTGGAGAGCTGCTAGCGACCGCTGGACAGCAGTGATGCTCGAGCTTCGAGAATTTTTGGCTGGTCCTTGTCAAATGAACGTTGCAAAGAACTATTCAGAATTTCCCGGCCCCGGTTGAAAATTTTGGGGTCTTTTTCGAATAACTTTTGAACTGTAAGACATATTGGAATGCAATTTGCGCCAAAAAAATGAGGAAAAATTAATCCCTCTTAATGATGGATAATTTAACATATTTTACGTTTACTTAATTTTTCTTTTATCAATTTTTTAACCATAATTGTTTAAAAAGCTGTTGGAAACTGTTTATTTGATAATGTATTTAACGATAATGTTTTTAAAATTCGTGGTGTTGATAAACAATTGGCTAGTTGATTCTGTATCATTACATTTATAAATTGAGAAATTAAATTTTTATTCAATTATGTGTTAGTTCTGCACCCCTCAGAATCTATTGTTCTGGTTTTCTTTTTTATGATTTTATCCTTAATACGGTGCATACCTAGATCAGACGTAAGGGGTAACTAATGCGACGTATCTTTGACTGTAGCGGTGTTTGAATTTTTTTTCTAGAATTTTTGTGTTAGAATGTTTTAGCTACTCAACGCCACGCCTATAGCGGCTTCCGTTAATGTCATTTTTTGGAACGATGTGCCGTTACTGTGGTTTTTACAAGCAGGTGGCGAAAAATCTCTCCGTACAAGGAACCGTCAACCCTGTCGTGGCTAAAATTTTTGAAATTCAGACGGGTACGAGATCTGTTGACATTATTTTCAAACCTCATTACAGTGATCTGGGGTGCGAGTGGTAGACCGATCATAAAAGCGGAGCGCGCGGCTCGATTACCTGGGTCGGGAAATTCCCAATACCTAGCTCTTTGCGACGCTAAAATTTTCGAATCTCGGGCATCACTCTTGTCCAACGGTCGCAGGCAGCAGGAATGCGTCCGTGAGGTGGTGTTGCCATTTTCGTCTGTTCGCGCGCGCGCGGGTTGCAGGATTAAACGATGACCCTGTACATATGTATATGTACATACTGTATTGTACAGGGTTATTCTGGAGCGACGCCTGTTAAAGAGATGCCGGCTGCCACCACGTGGCGA
Source organism: Andrena chrysosceles (assembly GCA_963855975.1). Taxonomy (NCBI): domain Eukaryota; kingdom Metazoa; phylum Arthropoda; class Insecta; order Hymenoptera; family Andrenidae; genus Andrena; species Andrena chrysosceles. Next base: position 19,963,757 of record OY979769.1, on the reverse strand, counting down.
GGTCAACCTTCCGTGATGCCGCACCGAATTTTATGGCTTTCGACCCTCGAAAGGTTTGGAATACCATTAAAGGTGGAAAAATCCAAGTTCCATATTTCTCATCAGATCTTTGCGACAACGGTACCAATCGATTCTCTATGTTTCGCCGATGAAACTAACACCAAGAACGACGTAATTCGGAGCATAATGAAGGAAATTGATGAAAAATTCATTTGCACAATTTCAAGCTAACTTCGTTCAAAATAGCCCGATTTACATGACATTTGGTATGATTTTCATCGGAAAAACGTAAGGAAGCCCTCGGTGTCACTTCCAGAGAGATACGATAAAGAATAAACAATTTGGTTTTTCTGAAGCAGGTATACCGACCGTTAGAATAGACCCTTTCAAGTGCTTGAACTCAACTGGGTCCCTTAACGCGGTACCTAAAGGTAGGATTTCCAAGACACGATTTCGCCGCGGCGGCCTCCGGTCGCGCGTTAAAGGACCCACTGGGTTCGAGCACTTGAAAGTGTCTATTCTAAGGTCGGTATACCTGTTTCAGAAAAATCGGATTGATTATTCTTTATCGTATCTCTATGGAAATGACACCGATGGCTTCCTTACATTTTTCCAATGAAAATCATACCAAATGTCATGTAAATCGGGCTATTTTTAACGAAGATAGCTTGAAATTATGCAAACGAATTTTTCATCTAATTTCCTTCATTATGCTCCGAATTACGTCGTTCTTGGTGTTAGTTTCATCGGCGAAACATAGCGAATCGATTGGCACCGTTTTCGCAGAGATCTGATGAGACATATGGAACTTGGATTTTTCCACTTTTAATGGTATTCCAAATCCTTCGAGGGTCGAAAGCCATACAATTCGGTGCGGCATCACGGGAGGTTGACCTGCCTACGTGGTGCCAGCTGGTATCTCTTTGACAGGCGTCGCTTCAGAATCACCCTTTACAATACAGTATGTACATATACATATTTACATATAGAGTCTCGAGGACGAAATGAGACGACGATTCGAGGTCTGTGAAGTTGGTACCCCCCAATTGAGAATTTTTATATAATAATGATGGCATTCGTTTGCCGACATTTGTCCAACAAAAGCTTGTGAATTCGGCGGCGGAGGAGGAATCTTTTCCCTCTTTACGAAATCAAGGGGGAAAACCCCACATCTGGTGGCAAAAATATATTCTGGCTGATCGGTCAGAGCGACTCGACAGGGTCGCGGTTTATAACCGTACTGTCCCTCGCGTTGGCGGTTAACAACGGCACGCGCAGGTCCGAAGCCATCGCCTGTACCTACTACCCACCGGAGAGCAATATACGGATTAACTCAGATTGAAGAATGCCTACAATTCTTAAAGACGGTACGACGGTCATGATTGCCCTTTTGACATAATGGCAAACAGATGTTATTGAACCATCCTTTGGGAAATATGAAATTACGGGTCAAAAACAACGAATAAATTCTCGCTGAGCTCTGAGCCCCCTATGTTCCAACGCACAATGGGCGTCAATCTCAAGAGTATATGTAGAAAAAAGTCAACATGCCATTTTTTTCCAATTAAAATGTCGAATCATATCAAGCTACTTTATAAAAAAAGTTCTTTGTCTTTTTTTGCGAAGATACTTTGAAAACTATCTACTACTGGACCTCAAGAAGTCGATAAAAGGTTTAAAACTTCTTCGTTTGTATTGCAATGTGACTATTTTGTGCGTACATACAATCTATTCTATACTTTTTAAAATCTTTATATCTGGTGTGTTGGGTCCCTTCTCCCAATTAGCCGAGTGGCAGGTTGCCCAAATATTGAATTATTTCGTAGGAATGTATTAACACTTTGTGAAAAGTACCTATTTATTTAGTATATTGGTATCGGGATAACATGGATACAGGTTTACAATTTTTTCCCCACATTCGCTTCGATTTAAAATGTTGCACAAAATAAAAACATACAAACTTTGACACGTGTTTACACACAGATCAGAAGTAGCCGCCATGATATTTTTCCCCTTTTTAGGTGCTCATATTATTAGGTTACAAGAAATATATAAAGAAAACATAATCCCATAACTTTTGGATTTCAACTAGTTTCCTTATATCTAGGGATTCTGTCCCACTCTTGGGATGGATCGCGCGGCGGTCTCCGCTAGACTCAGTTTGGAGCAGTCAAGCTTTTGGCCGCCGCGATTAGCCACCCGCCAGGAGATTCCGCCATAATGGCGAAAAACAGACACTCATCGCATTGTGTTGCGTCTCGAGTAGCATAGGTAGCTGCCGAGACAGACACACTGACAGAGCGGTTGGAAAACGCGCCTAGGAAAACGGATACACGCTTCTCCATAAGAGCGGTGCTTAGGATTCGCCGCCGCGATCCGCCGCCGCGGCGAATCGTGTCTTGGAAATCCTACCTTTAGGTCTGCTCGCCGCGGCGACGGGCCACGATTCACCACCGCGATCCGCCGCCGCGGCGAATCGTGTCTAGGAAATCCTACCTTAACGCGACCAAATCGCGCCACGCACGATCGCGATGATGATATCGGTCGGGCCATCTGTTGACGCACACCTCACCTAATTAGGCAGCGCTCTCTCTCCATCGTACGAACCGCTTTGTTCTACCGATGTAGTCCTCGTCCGGCTCAGGACGAGCAGCTGTTACTCCGCCCTCCTCTTTGAGGAACGGTGTTTCCAATGTGTGTTTTATAATTAAATTACAACAACAGTTACCTTCATCTTGCTTTCTCTTCTTTCTACATTAAATTGAAAAATATAAAATAGTTGAAAGCTGAAACATTGTACTGTATGAACTCCTGGTATCGGTATATGTATGTTCAATGTACATACCTGACTTGAGGGGTAATCATGCATACATTTATATTCATATTACGATATTATTTGTTGAGACGAAATGAACAAGGGTAACACAGGAAAAAAGGCGGTAGTCCGCTGCCTGCGCGTGTGGCCCCGCCTACATGGTCCTCCTTCCTAATTAAACACGGATCCCTTATCTCTCGAGTATAAGACGCACTCGAATTTCAAAACAAAAGCACATATTCCGTGCGAGAGAAGGTGGGCCTCGTGGAGCAGGTATTGCTCTTCAAGAGAGTGGCCGTTTGGGAGGGATGCAGGACAGATTGGTTAGGTATGGACCAATCGGACTTCAAGCTCCCGGAATACGTCAATGTGTGCCTTGGTTTTAAAATTCGAGTGCGTGTTTATACTTGAGAGATAGCGTCATCCGTATCTAATTTGAAGGGAGGACAACACTGGCGGGACCACGCGAAATCAGCGGACTACCCAACCCCGTTTCTTCCCATGTCTCACCGCGAGACATACTGGCACATCTTCACAGCAATTTCGTTTCCTACTCCATTGTCAGGAAAACATTTTGCGATCTAACATAACAACATCTTGTTTTGGTCATCGTGCGGACCACAAGATTAATTTTCGTCATGATCAGCGTTCGGAACATAATTATAATTTATTTCTTCTGCAGCGGAGCACGGTTTATTGCCTGCCGAACGTAAATGGATTATCCTGTAGCAATGGATGATTAAGCCTAAAAACTGTCCAGCTGTTCTGCATGTTACTTGGCAAAGGTTTCCTAATTACTTTATAGCGTGTAGGGGGCGAAGTGTCCGGTGTCATAAAGCTGTAGTAAATCACAGCCCCGCTAACAATCCGTTTAGGGCATCACACAGATAGCCAAAAAACACTAAAATTCCCGTTTTTATTTTATACCTGTATTTTCCACCTCTACGCCTACGACCTGCAAGGGTAGAGCTTTTTCAACCAATAATATTCACCGTGTCGCACAAAACTCCACCAATCAAAGGTATGCACGCTCTGGAGGGAAAGGTATTTAAAGTACGACTTACAGGAATAGTTAGTCAGTACAGAAAACAGATTTCTACGTTTCTGACGTGCCATTGCCTAAACATTTTAAGTGTGTGTAACTCAGTGTTGGTGAAATGGCCCCCAACAATACGAAGAATCCCAAAATCAAGTTTTCGGAACTGGAGGACGAAAAATTGATACACCTCGTATCACATCATTCCATTTTATATGATGCTTCAGTAGTTATACTATGAGAGTTCTGAGCCTGAGGGCGAGGGGGTGAGGTGGTGCGAGGGGGGGTACCGCGCGGGCGAGGGGAGGGTGGAGGGGGTACCACGCTCTTCGACGAGATGGGTGAGGGGGGTGACGTCAAAGGGGGGGGGGGATTTCAAAATTTTCAAAATGGCGTCGCGCGCATTTCGTATTGACGCCACCTACCGGGTGTTTAAGATACTTTGAGTCTGCGTCGGTATTTGGGGTCCGTGTTGGTATTTGGGCCCGTGTCGGTAAATTTCCTAGGCTTTTCATACATTTCGTATTGGCGCCACCTGGTGGATGTTGGATTTTTAAGATACTTTGGGCCCGCGTTGGTATTTGGGGCCCATGTCGATAAATTTCCTAGGTTTTTCATACATTTCGTATTGGCGCCACCTGGTGGATGTTGGATTTTTAAGATACTTTGGGTCTGCGTTGGTATTTGGGGTCCGTGTCGGTAAATTCCCCAGGTTTTTTCATACATTTCGTATTGACGCCACCTGGTGGATGTTTAAGGTACTTTGGGCACGCGTCGCCGCCGCGCAATCACCGTACGCGTGCGGGGATCGGTGCGCAGGCGCGACCGCGACCGATTCGTGGAAATTCGCGTCTTCAACGATGATTTCTGAGAAAGAGGGTGGACCAGGAGAAAAGATTTTTTCTGAGGAAATATTTGAATCGTGGTACCGGTACAGCACACGTGCAATGATGTAAACATAGAACGATAATTATTGTAAATCAATCGTCGCGATAGCCCATGGAATAAACACGACATTGCACCGTGCCATCTCGCGTGTTTATATCTGAGCAGGATTGAACGCATTTTTGGTGCCTACGTGCACGTGCTTCATGCCATATGTTTATATTTGAATCGTGGGACCGATACAACGCACGTGCAATGATATAAACATAGAGCGATAATTATTGTAAATCAATCGTCGCGATAGCCCATGGAATAAACACGACATTGCATTCGATTATGATTTCCGAGAAAGAGGGTGATATCTGAGCATTGACTTTTCCCAAGACCATGCCTCTAAGTAGTATCCTCGAGAAAATGCAATGTCCCGGAAGCAATAAATTAGGCGTTGCGATCACGCGACCAACTAAGCGATAATTATTCGGGGTAGAGTTCCGAGTATTTGCACGTTCGAGAACAGGGTGAGTATCCTTATCGAGAATAGGGCGAGTATCCTCATCGATGTGGTTGTAAGTCATTCGTCGCGGTAGTCCATGGAGTAAACACGACATTGCACCGCGCGATACTATGTGTTTACATTTGAATCGTGGGAGTGGTACAACAACCCTGTATGGGTGAACCTAAATCGAAGATACGTTCGAACTGCAGCTAACGTAAGCATAGAGCGATGACGACACAAGATCTCGGGTAGGGTAGGTGGCTAGTATATTAAACTCTCAGTCTCTCGGTGAAAATCGTGAAATACGTTACGCGTGCATAACATGGACTCTTTCGTGAATTCGTATAAGTCGTTGCAGGGGGTGATCAAACAGTTGCGTACCGAAGAAGAGTTTAGTGAGTGGTTTATATCGTGTAACGAGTGTATGCACCTTATCAATGAATATCTTAAGACTCAAGGAGTATCGGAATTTGAACAAGTACGTTTGAAAGTACTTAAGATTAATATTGAAAAAGTGCGAGCATCGGTTCGAATCAAAATAGCAAACATACTCAGTGAAGAGGACGCGCGAGATTTATTGCTAGCGTCTTCTTCCGACGACGGTGATTATTGGGTGAGTCCTTTATCGTCGATACCGCAGTTGGATGACGAAACACTGGCAATCGAGAGGCATAAGATTCGCGATACATTAAGCACCCCATCATTATTCGAGACGTCATGGATCAACATCTTCCGACAGGGATTTATGCAATTACCGCGTGAACATCGTCAAGTGTTACGCCATATCGCGCGATATAGTGTTGTGAGCAAATGCACAATATATTGCATCGTTGCTGATAAGGATCTGTGTCGCAAGCGGCCGAAGTACACTACCGCGATTGCATGTACACCGTTGGCACTTCTACACGACATCGAAAACGACTCGGTCCAAGTACGAGAAGTATTGTATCCTGAAACATTGAAACTCACAGTACACGAGTTTTTGTCTCGGGAATTATCAAAATATTTGGATAATTGTATGAGTCTACCGCGAAACTCGAAACGTATACTTACACCGCTGAGTTTTCGATGGCCTGCTGAGGACTATGACCATTTCACCTGGAAGAGACGCATCAAGAAATTGAATGAAATCGTACGTCTGTGGGAGGTGAACTATTTGTGAAGTAGTGAATTATGTGTGAAGAAGTGAACATGGAGATGATCATGGACATGTACAGGGTTTTGACCCAGAGGTCGAAGCTTATACATTCTGTTGAGGAATTCCTAGACTGGTCGAATCAGTGTGACTCGTGTATACGACGCATCGTTGAGTATCAGAGCAGCGGAGGAGTGCCCGTGAACACGAAACAACGCCTGGTGTCGTTGAACGTGCAAATAACAACATTGCATGCGGACGTGCGGGAAAACAACTTTTCGCGAGTAGGGTACGGGGTTTCGGCTCAATCGACAACACCCAAAGTCGTATGGGAAGACGTGGAAACTGCGTTTACAAGTCGTATTTCGACCGGCGCGGTCATCAACGTGGGATACGTTGATCCACGTCAATTTTTGGAGGGTGCTCGACACATAGTAATGTCACGCGTCACGAATGCTATCACGGCACATAATGGTGTGTCTGTGAATACAATCTTAAACGCGGAGTTTATGTTAGGTGTGAATATGGACATCAAAAGTTTCAATACGCGAAATCATACACTGTTATTAGATTCGAACGTGCGCGAGTGGTACTCGAAGTGCGTGATCGCTCCTACGCTAGTGGCACTCGATGAGTTTCAAGATCGTGACAGTGGATGGACCCTAAGGGCAGTGCTAAACATTTTAGTAAATATTAATAAGTATAATCCGCTTCGAGCCGGTTGTGATATTGACGTAAAGCTTCCGCAGGCCGTGGTCCAGAAAAAAGCAGTGGTGAATGTAAAGAGCGGGGACAATGCATGCTTCCTATGGTCGGTCGTCGCCAGTTTGTATCCTGCTGCTACGCATGGGGGGAGGTGTGGATCATATCCACATTACGGGACGGTGCTTTGCACGGACGATATAACTCTTCCCGTGACGTTGAATCAGCTGGCAAAGTCCGAGAGTTTGAACAACGTGTCGGTGAACGTGTACACGTGGTCCGATGGAAGCTGTGCACCGCTGCGTTTAACCAAGGATAAACGCGAGAGACATGCAAACCTACTACTTGTGCAGGATAACGAGGGCACTAATCGTTATCACTTCACCTGCATTCGCAGTCTATCGAGGTTGATTTCGAAGCAGCTCGGCAGCCGCAATGGTCGAGTATTCGTTTGCGAAAGGTGAGTAAAAATGCGGAATATTCTAATCGCTGTATTATTCATTCATATGTTTTATTATTGATGTTATTATCGTTGTAGATGTCTGAATTACTTCTATTCGATCGAGCGATTAAACAAACACAACGTGGACTGCCAACACATGAACGAGTGTACCATCGAATTACCGTCCGCGAAGGATAAATGGTTGCGATTCAAAAATTTCAAACATAAAGAACGAGCACCATTCATCGTCTACGCGGACTTCGAGTGCATGCTGGAGGACGTCGAGCCTGCGGAGCGGAGTCATACGTACACGTACCAACATCACAGAGTGTACAGCGTAGGATACTACATCCATTGTTCCACCGACGCGTCTCTGTGCCGTTATCGCGCATATCGTCATGACTCCGAGTGCGTGAAATGGTTCGTGCAGGAACTTCGTGACTTTGCTGACACTGCGTATTCATGGTTGCGAAACGCGAAAGAAATGAAACCGCTAACGAATCAACAGTTGCATAGTCATAACAGTGCGATCGCGTGCCACGTGTGCGGACAACCCTTCGTCGACACGAACATAAAAGTGCGCGACCATTGTCACTCGACGGGCGAGTACCGAGGCGCAGCCCACGTGTCTTGTAACTTACTGTTTCAGCGATCGTACACGATACCGGTTGTATTTCATAATCTGTCGGGCTATGACGCTCATTTCATAATTAAGGAGTTGGCGTCCGCGTTCGAGGGGCAAATCAACCTGCTACCAGTGACGAAGGAACGGTATATATCGTTCACTAAACACGTCAAGGGGATCGACTCCAAGAACAACGATTGGAAGAGGGGGTTGAAGTTTAGATTCATCGATTCGCTGAAGTTTTTGACCGCGAGTCTGGAGAAACTCGCTTCGGACCTTGGCAAGGAACGGCTTGTGATTCTACGACACGAGTTTAAAGACACACCGGACTATCAATTCAATCTCCTGACCAGGAAGGGCGTATTCCCATACGACTACGTAACGTCATACACCAAGCTGAATGAAACGTGTTTACCGTCCCGCGAAGCTTTCTATAACCGGTTGAACGATAGCACCGCGTCGGAACTTGATTACGTGCATGCCGTGAACGTGTGGAATACTTTTCCCATAAAGACATTAGGTGATTACAGTGATTTGTATTTGAAAACAGATGTACTGTTACTCGCAGACGTATTCGAGGGTTTCCGCACTGACTGTATTTTGAGTTACGATCTAGATCCCGCGCATTATTATACATTACCAAGTTTCACGTGGGACGCGATGCTTAAGTATACCGATGTACAATTAGAACTTTTGACGGACGTGGACATGCTACTGTTCGTGGAGCGTGGGATACGTGGCGGTCTGAGCCAGTGCTCGCACAGGTATGCGCGAGCCAATAATAAGTATCAGCCCACAGCGAAGTACGACAAGTCGATGCCGTCAACGTATCTAATGTACTTTGACGTCAACAACTTGTATGGATGGGCGATGTCGCAGGCTATGCCACACAGAGGGTTTCAATGGTTGGACGATGCGACAGTGACCGCGCTCGACGTATCATCCTTACCCGACGATAATGGACCCGAGGGATACCTGTTAGAGGTGGACATCGAATATCCCAAGGAGATTCACAACGCACACGCGGACCTTCCATTCTGTCCGGTGCGCGAGCACGCGCCACATGGTAAACAGACCAAGCTACTTGCCACGCTCGACGATAAGGAGCGATACGTCATCCACTATCGCTACCTGAAACAGTGTGTGCGATACGGATTACGCGTGAAGAAAATTCATCGAGTGTTGCGATTTGATCAATCACATTGGTTGCGTGATTACATTCAATTGAATACCGATTTGAGGACACGCGCCACGAGCGAATTTCAAAAGACTCTATACAAGTTAATGAATAACGCGGTGTACGGGAAAACAATGGAAAATGTGCGGAATCGTGTAGACGTGAGACTGGTTATGCGGTGGGACGGTCGTTATGGTGCGGAAGCGCTGATCGCGAAGCCTAACTTTCATAGTCGTACGATCTTTTCGGAACAACTCGTTGCAATCGAAATGCGAAAACTTAAAGTGAAGTTAGACAAGCCGATATACGTGGGGATGAGTGTACTGGACGTATCGAAAGAATGCTTGTACGAATTTCATTATTCATATATGCGTGCAAAGTTCGGTGATCATTGTAAGGTTCTATACACCGACACCGACAGTTTAATGTATAGTGTGGAATGCGAGGATGTGTATGAAACGATGAAGTGTGACATCGCTCGGTTCGACACGAGTGATTACGCGGTGGACAATCCGTATGGTATGCCTCGTGTGAACAAAAAGGTACCGGGACTCATGAAAGATGAGAACAATGGCACCTTAATGACCGAATTCGTCGGACTACGATCAAAGATGTACGCGACTAGAACGTTTAACGCTGCATTGGAGTCTACGATTGAAAATAAAAAAGTGAAGGGTGTGCGGAGACACGTAGTCGCGAATGAAATACAATTTGGCGATTACATTCGCTGTCTTTATGATCTAATCGAGAAATCGGTTCGACAGAGTAATATACGCTCCAAGAAGCATGATGTGTATTCCGTGAGTGAGGAAAAGAATGCCCTCAGCCCATTCGACGATAAGCGGTGTGTCTTAGCCGATCGAATCAGCACCCTTCCGTGGGGGCATTATCGAATCCCCGAGCTCCAGACCCACGAGTTACTCGAACGTGCGCCCGACGAGCCCATCGTGCCCCACGAGTCCTTAGAGCCTCACGAGTCAATCATTGTATAGTGTGTTTGTATGCTTGCATGTACATATGTATATACCTTACGTTGTAAACGTTTCTTTATTCATACCATTAGGAGCCTATTTACGAATATCTAATATATGTATATAGCGTAGAATAGTTAAAGATATATTTCTACTTCTTTATTAAGATTAATTATATGCATATGTGTGAAAAAAAAGAGACGAATAATTGAATAAACGTGTAATATATGTATTTATTTATTTCAGTAACATAGAGCGTGTTTATAATCGGGAATCATAGAATATCCTTATCGCTTATCCACGAGTTTCGCGACGAATCAAATCCGAGCCATTTAACGTACACCTGGTTTCCCTTGCGACGAATAATCTTCTCGATCAGATAGATGTCAGGATTCGCGACCGAATGCAGTTCGTACTCGTAGAATCCACCCGAGATCGGCTCTCCTGCGGAATCGCGTAGAATGTACGTCACCGGACAGGTCCGTTGTACGGTTACGATTTCGAACACCTCGGTTGACCAGTTCGGAGTGTACCCCTTCTCGAAGAGGGTCTTGAACTTGCTCACGCGTACCTTGTCACCGACTTTGAATTTCGCGCGTCGTCGAATACCTTTCGATGTGGATAGGGGGGTGGGATTCATTCACGGCCAACGACAAACGTGTCGCGGGGGTCACGTCAACGGGTCGGGCGTTGATCGTTCGATGCTTGCGATGATTGTAGGTGCGTACGAGTGTAGGTAACAGGTCGATCCAACGATAGGACGCGTTCAAGGAGAATTGTTTCCACATGAGGTTTTTCAGCGTACGATTGAAACGTTCGACGATCGACGCTTTCATCACGCTGTACGTGGAGTAGTGGTTGATCCTGCGGGTCTTCATACATCGTTGAAATTCCGCGTTGTAAAACTCCTTACCCATGTCGGTTTGTAAATTTCGCGGACATCTATCGCTCTGTCGCAATACGATCGTGAACGCCGCGGTTACGTCGCGTCCGCTTTTCGTTTTCACAGCTACGGCCCATGCATACTTGCTGAACGCATCGATGATCGTTAGTATGTAGTGATATCCTCGATTTTGCTTCGCGTACGGACGCATCTCCACCAAATCAGCCTGCCACAAATCATCGTAGCCGCGAATCACGACGGGTCGCCGCGGAAAATTTCGTCTCGCGGGTGCATGTAATTCGTTCTCTAATTGTACTCGCTCCTTGTTCATACTTCGCGGATTGGCGGGGGTGATCGCGGCGATTCAAGGATGATAGAAGTAGTATGAGTTCCTCGAGTGTTCGTAAAATACAAGCGGTGCACGTTTTTCGCGATCGTTCGTCATCATTCGACGATTCGGAGCCGCTATCGTAAGGGTCAGGATCAATAATCATTGGCGTCGTCGACCCTCATTAGCTTCGTTATCGCAGTCGGCGTCGCTGTTGATGTCGTGAACTCTTCGAGTCTGTCATTCAAGTGATCCGAGCGTCGTTCCATCGCGTTATTTAAATCATCCTCTAACCGAGATAATTGCGCGTTAACTCGCGTCTCGAGTTGAGATCGTTGATACTCGGCGTCCAGTCGCGCGTTCGCGATAGCCGTTTCGATTTTTCGGGTAAAGCGATCGTCCGCCGCGGACAATAGTCTAGTCATTGTCATCACCGCTTCGTTGTTATTGTTGTTGATGTTGTTATTGCGTAACGAGGTGCCAAACTTGTTCACCGACATAACGACGCGTGCGCGCGAACACTACTGACGCGGCGATTAAGGGATCGTTCAATTTAAGATATGTCCGGCCTCGCGAAGTTCCTCCATGATGGATGCGATTTCGTTATCGTGACCCGTGTGACCTGCCGCGCGCGATGCCATGAGCAATCTCAGTCTATCGACTAATTCATTCGGATTATCCCAGTACACGTAATCGATCGCGTTATCGGTGACCGTCATGGATTCGTCGATGGGTAATCCTAAACCTTGTCGCGTGCCCGCGGTGCCCGTACCGCCCGCGCCGTTACCCCTGCCCCTAACGCGTCTGATACCCGATGTCCGCACCCCGCCGATTATCGCGGATATAATTTTCTTGTACTTGTATCCCTTGTTACCCAACGTGCGCTTGCTCGGTGAATGGTTTCGCTTATGCGCGTTCGTTGATAATAAGATGCGTCGGTACGAGTAAAAATCCGCGTCCGTGCACGTGCGAATGTTCGGCATTCGCATGAACAACAGTTCGTACAAGCCCCGAGTGCCCGCGTGTCGCGTTCCGTTGACGCGAATGTCGTCACCATCCTCGTCGATGGAGAGTACGGAATCACCGATCATTAGGTCTTCGTCGGACCCCAAGTATACGCCGTACACGTTGTCAATTCGTTTCTTCGTGTCGGTGAATAACAGTCGTAAATATTCTCGCGACAACGGTCCTTTGGCGTTTCGAAGATACACTTCGATATCATCCGCGGGGTTGCGTAGCGTATCCAAATCGTAAACCTTTGCTGACGACTCATCATCCTGAATTTTTTCACTGTCTTCGTCGTCAACATCATCAACAACAACATCATCAACATCGTTATTATTGTTGTCGTTGTCATTGTCATTATCATTATCGGTGTCGTTATCGTTGTCGTTGTCGTTGTTGTTGTCGTTGTCGTTGTAGTTATCCTTGTCGTTGTCGTGGTCGTTGTCGTTGTCGGTGTCGTCGTCGTCGTCCTCCTCCTCATCGTCGTGATCGTTATAATATGGAAGGTTATTCAGACGTTCCTTGGATGTATACGGAGTAACGGGTCGAAGTCTCTTCGATGATTGTTGTTGGTCGTATTCATGTTTCCTCTTCACTGACCACGATCGAGGTGTTGAGGGCGTTTTCAACGCGGACGAATTTTCGATCAATCGGTTCAACGGTTCGACGATGGGACGCGTGCTCGCCTCCACAGCTGCATCCGCAGTCATTTTACCAATTTTCAAGGCTAAACACTTTTTACGTATAACGTCGCTGACTTTAGCGATTTCCACCTTTGCGTCCATACCTTGGCGCTTCGTTCTTTTTTTTTGGTGTTTCGTTCCTTTTTGATGTTTCGTCCCTTTTTGTCGATGAAGTCGACGATGTTTTCGCGTATGCTTCGCGTCGACTTTGCTCGAGGTTATCGGAGTCGTCATCGTTGTCGTTGGTTCGCTAGACATTTCGTGTTGCTCGATGAATGACTCGCGGTTTACTGATGTCAACGAGCTACGACGAACTCGTTAAATCCTCTTCGATATCGACCTTCGTACATAGAACTATCCTTATCGATCACCACGAAATCGTATCGTCGACGCCAACATCTCGCGCACATGTCGTTGAACGACTCGAACGTCATGTCTGTATTCACGTGATCGTTGTACACGTGACGTAAGTTCATGCCGTCTTGTTTGAACAGCATGAGGAAATTCGTGTTATCCCTGATTAAATGTTTAGGTATTCTAGCGTACGACTGACACAAATAAAAGCAATCCACGTTCGCATGACGACCCATGGAGAAGTATTCGCGTATCGCGTTCTGTTCGTCGCATGCCACGTCGTCGAATACGAAGATCGAATCGGGCCGAGCGTCTCTAGGTGGAACGATCTCAGCGTTGTCCGAGTAGGGAAAGTATTCGATTCCATCGACGAGTGAGAACACCTGCTCGAGATATCGATACTTTGGCTGATGCAATGATTTCGAGTACACGTACACGTTCTCGAAGCGTAAACCGTTCGGACTCTCTAGCATGCTCAGAAGCACGTTCGTTTTTCCACACCCGGACGGGCCGCAAATCACGCCTCGCACACTATTCGGCAACAACGGGCCGTGTCTGTTCGATCGACTCGCATCGCTATCATCCTCGAGCATTCTGTTCGCGGTCACGCGAATAACGTCCGACTGTTTCGCGAATCGCATGTTACCGGTGTTTCTCAGGTACTCGCGCGCGTGTGACGAAGCACGACTATTTATATTCGTGGCACGCGTCACCCAGGTCACTATCACTGTGATCGGCTAAGCGCGCGTACGCGTTTATTATTGCAGTAGCTATTGTGACTATTCTAACGTATATGGTAGCATCAACGACTGCGACGTCTCACGGACTAGGCAAGAATCAGAAGAGGAAGAAGAATCTTAAGAAGAATAAGAGAAAGACTGGATCAGGTCTCGTGAACGGTATCATAAACCGTCTACCGTTCGAACTACACGTTCCGGGTTATCAGTTCTGCGGACCGGGGACGCGTTTGCTAAAGCGATTGGCTCGTGGCGACGAAGGTGTGAATCCCTTGGACGCAGCGTGTCGCGACCACGATATCGCGTACTCTCGTCGAAAGGATTTAGAGGGGCGACACGAGGCGGATCGTGCGCTAGCCGAACGAGCGCGAGAACGAGTTTTCGCGAACGACGCGACCTTTGGTGAAAAAGCAGCCGCGACTGGAGTGTGGGCAACGATGAAGGCTAAGACTAAACTCGGCATGGGTATGAGAAGGACGAAACGTAAACAGAGAAAGTCTGGAAGGAAACATCCTCAACGGCGACGACGACGACATCGTAGTCTACGAGTGGCGAAACGCGGTGGCTTTCTTCAATTTCTTCCGCTCGTGCTACCTGCTTTATCGGCTATCGGGGCATTGGCCGGTGGAGCGGCTGGTATTACCAAAGTGGTCAACGATTCGAAGGCCTCGCGAAAACAACTGGAAGAGACGTTGCGTCATAATCGGGCGATGGAAGGGCGAGGGATGCATCTGACACCGTACAAGCGAGGTGCGGGTTTGAATCCTAGACGTCGAAGCCAACGACGACTGAGATCAAAGAAAAAAAAAAACGTCGATCGAGTAGGCGCGTGGCGACGGTGGCGGCGATAACGCAAGAACCTATGACGAACCTGCAATTAGAACGCGAATGCGCTAGCATCCCGTTCTTTCGAGGGGTGTTTATGCGCGACACACTTCCCACGCGCGTACGAAGCAACGAATGTGGCATCGCGAATCTGGACGAGAATCGAGGCGTCGGTACGCACTGGGTCGCGTACGCGAAACGCGGGCCGCGAGTACAGTACTTTGATAGTTTTGGGAATCTGCGACCTCCAGCGGAATTGATCTACTATTTCGGACATGGTACAACAATCACGTATAATCACAATCGTTTTCAACGTTTCGACGAGATGAATTGCGGTCGCTTGTGCATGCAATTTTTACAGCAAAAGTCTATCGAATTATGGCCTATATACTAATAATATCGGTATGTGTACTAAGATTATGTTACAATGGATCCATGCGTAATGACAATTCACACCTCCTATAATAATAAAGACTCATAATATCGATAAAATGCCGAGTATTCGTACGCGCGCGTCACTTACCACCTCTCCGTCTCGCGAGTGTAATCTATGATATGTCGTTCACGCTTACGTTAACGGGTCGCAGTAGCGTGCTCACGGTAAACTATTTCCCTCCGATAGATTTGAGTGATGGTCAATACGAATTAGGACTCGCGGACTTGGAGACGTTTCACACGATACCGAACATCGACTCGAGCAACGATAAATTCTATTTCGTCGTGAATTATGACACCGAAAACAATACCATCGCTGACACCATTCATGAATGCATTACGATCCCCCACGGCTCCTACGAATTAGACGCTATCGCCGAGTATCTGAAGCAACGATTACTCGATCGATATCCTCGAAGACGCGGAAACAACGATAGCAACGATGACGACAAGTACCCTCTAATGCTACGAGCTAACAACAACACCATGAAAAGTGAGCTGTACTGCTCGTTCTTTGTAGACTTTACGAAACCGAACAATGTGGGCTCGTTGCTAGGATTTTCTCCGAATCGCGTCTTATTACCGAGAATCTGGCACGAGTCCGACGTACCCGTGAATATTATAAACGTTAACGTGATCAGAGTAACGTGCAACGTCACTACCGGCGCGTACAGCAACGATAAACCGGTACACACGATTCATGAATTTTCACCTCGCGTACCGCCGGGATATAAGATATCGGAAACTCCGCGACACGTCATTTACCTGCCGATCGTCGCACGAGCAATACACGATCTAACGTTGTGCATCGTCGATCAACACGATCGTCCTATAGATTTCCGCGGAGAAGAAATAACTATTCGTTTGCACGTTCAACGACGTCCGCGCGATAGGCTAGCGTGACTACACGCGTATTCGTGGGTGTGTAGTATGTTAGTGTTAGATCACGCGTACGACACATCAATCGTCGCTGCCGCTGCTACTCCTGCTGCCTCTGTCACGCGTCATCGGCGCAATCCTTTATCGGAAGGCGAAAGTAGAAGAATAAAGGTTGGTGGAGCGATAAGAAGAGGATCCATAAGGAGGAGAAAGCCGTTGACTCGTCCGAACGTACGTTTCTTACGATCGTTAGGTTTCATCGTCGCCTATTAGACACGCAACCACGATGTCGATTATTCTGGATGTGGCAAATACGCCAACCTTTGACAATCGTATCACGAAGATCGAGTTACACACGTACAATCCATACGCCAACACGACGTTCGATAATAGCGACGAGATAAGAATCCCCATACAGCAGCAAGATCTATACACGCTTCCGTGCGAAAGTTTTCTCTACATCGAAGGTCGTGGCACGTTGACGGCGCATGATGCGAAAGGCCCGGCAACGTCCGCGACCGCTGTTCTCGACAATAATTGCGTTGCGTTCATGTTCGATGAGATTCGATACGAATTGAACGGTGTCGAGATCGATCGTTGTCGGAATCCAGGAATCACAACTACATTGAAAAATTACGTTTCGTTGTCGGCCGAGAGGAGTAAAGTGCTTGCGAATGCCGATTGGAATTATGCCATCGATTACAATAAAGATATTTTTCATTCGGGTGCTTTCAATTTCTGCGTACCCCTGAACATGTTATTAGGATTCTGCGAGGATTACAAACACATCGTAATGAACGCGCGGCACGAGCTAATACTTATACGATCGCGTGTAGATGCGAACGCGATGCACTGCACCTCCGCCACTGCGATACCGAAACTAGAGATACGCAAGGTGCAGTGGCGTATGCCCCACGTTGTTTTGGAGGAAGTGAATAAGTTATCGATGCTGCGTATCCTGGAAAGCGGTCGGCCGATCGCGATGAGTTTCCATTCGTGGAGCCTGCATGAGTACCCGTTACTGCAAGAGACAACGAAACACACGTGGACCGTGAAAGCTACGTCGCAAATTGAGAAACCTCGATTCGTGATATTCGCCATGCAAACCAATCGAAAGAATCGTCCCGATAAATGCGCGGGTGTATTCGACCCGAATCGTCTTACGAACGTTCGACTGTATCTAAATTCCGAGACGTATCCGTACGATGACTTGAACTTAGATTTCGATAAGTATAAATACGCGCTCCTATACGATATGTACGCGAAATTCGGCAGATCGTACTACGGTCACGGAGAACCGTTGCTGAACGCGATCGAATTCTTACAATACGCACCTATCGCGGTCATAGATTGTTCCAGACAAAACGAGTCGTTGAAAAGTGCTACGGTGGATGTGCGAATAGATTTCGAATGTAAAGAAAATATCCCCGCTAATACTACCGCTTTCTGTTTGATAATACACGATCGTATAGTCGAATACGGCCCTTTAACCAACGTGGTACGCAAACTAATATAGCATGCGTACATATATTATTACTACTACTACTACTAATACTACTACTACTACGGATACTGCTACTGTTTTAAAACGTCGATGTCGAAGACCTCAGTTACCGTTCCGACTCCGTCACCGCCGGTGCTACCTAAACGAATAATAATGTTCGCTATTGTCGATCTGCAAGGTTTCAATATCGAACGTGAGTTCGTCGCCAAAGAGATCGCGATTCGCGCAAACAGCCACAATGATAAAACGACGACAACTACGACGATAATCAGCCATTGGATCTTCGAACCACCATACTTCGTGAAACATCTGAATTCGTGGGATAACCGTCAAGCGTCCTGGCTGGCGAAGCATCATCACGGACTTCGCTGGTCTGACGGCTATGTTCCATACTCCAAACTTCAGGGGCTCCTCACCAGCGTACTCGCGAACATTGACTTCGTCATCGTGAAAGGTGCGGAAAAGAAAACGTGGATGCTGCAACTACTACCTAACATAATCGTGGAGGATGTATGCAATTTGTACGAACTGACGGCGCGAAAGATCAACAACAACAACAACAGTAATGACAACGCTCGAACTGTCGAAGACGACGGTGGCTACGACGTTGACGATGATTATTGCGGGATCATACCTGACGTCCCTAATCTGAAGTCTATGTCTTCAACGAATGCTATTCGATGTGCATTTCACAACAACTGCGGTGTTTGCGCGCTAGAGAATGTCGAGAAAATATGGAATTATATACGTAGCGTCACCTAATGTAAGTCTCACACACGCATTGCATCTACTTTACGCGTCATATGCAGAGAAACGAATATGTAAGAGTTATATTTTTTTGTTTTCTTTAGTGAACACAACGACGGCGGTGATGAGATCAATGACAACAGCGGCTGATTCCTCTACCCACGAGCATGAATATCCCCTCCCATACGAATGTTACTTTTACGCAAATACTGATTTTATAATTTAAGGACGCATGGATTGATGGATGTACATTAATAAACATACACTGTTTTGAATAAAAATTATATTTATTTTAAAAAATGTTAAATTTATAAAAAATTAAATTTTATAAAAAATTAAATTTATAAAAATTTTAAATTTATAAAAAATACTTTATTTTAAAATCTATGTGACGTTACGTTCTGCAACACACAAAGAAAACACCAAATTATTATTATATAAAACGTTGGTAATAGCATGCGAAACATCGAACAATTCAAATTCGTTTGTACTCACTCCGTAAATAGTAGGGGGAGATCCCAAAACTCGTCTTCAGACGATGGAAACTGCTCCTTCACAATATCCACCCGCCACTTACGCCGGACCGATCGAATTTTCCACCGTAGTTCGCGGCAGATCCGTCCATCATTTCTCGTCGGGTATTGGCGATGCTGAGACAAACACATGACCCGATTAAAACATCGTCGAATGATGTATGCGTATTAATATAATTTTACCAAACGTCACTTACGAGTAGCTGGATGAGGACTTCGCGATCACCTTCGCGCGCCCGGGCCTCGATGTCAGCTCGACGCTGAAACAAACGTGTAAATCGATTAACACATCGTCAATTCATGTACGCGTATCAGAATAATTCTTCCGAAACATCACTTACGAGGCGCCCGACCGTCCCGAGGTAATCATCACTCCATTCGGCCATTTGGATCTCACGCTCATGCTGCAACAAACACACGATTCGATTAGAACACTGTTGAATAGTGTACGCGCATCAATATTTTTTTTGTGAAACAATACTTACGAGATATCGAATGGCATCCCGCCGCTCCACGCGCCACGGCCTCACCAGATTATCGAGAAAATACTGAAACAAATGTATAACTTTGTTAGAAGACTGCCTAATCGAATAAACATACCAATTCAATTTACACAAAACTATACTTACAATTTTTCGCATCAATTCATCCAACTCGGCGTGCCATACATGTTCAATTTCCCCATGCCATTGCTATAACAAACGCACAAATTCATTACAATATCGTTGAATGGAATACGCGTACCAATTATCGTTGAATGGAATACGCGTACCAATTCAATTCTTACAAAACTGCACTCCAATATTTTTGCGAAACAATACTTACGAGAAATCGAATGGCCTCCCGCCGCTCCACACGCCACGCACTTACTAGATTATCGAGTAAATCCTGAAACAGACGCATAACTTTGTTAGAAGATTCCCTAATTGAATAAACACACCAATTCAATTTACACAAAACTGTACTTACAATTTTTTCCGTCAACTCGTCCCGCTCAACATGCCACGCATGCTCAATTTCTCCGTGCCGTTGCTATAACAAACGCACAAATTCATTAGAATATCGTCGAATGGAATACGCGTACCAATTCAATTCTCACAAACTGCACTTACAATGCATAGCTGCATCTCAAATGCGTTGATTCTTGTTATTGAACCCATGGTTTATTTTTTGGAAAAATGCTTGTATTAACTGCACTGGTCCGTGCGACGGTGATCGACACCCTTATATACATTTCGTTTCCCTAGCCTAGAAGATGTTCCAATGCATTGCAGAGTGGGGGTAGTTTTCAAGTAGGGTAGTCTTGAGGTATGGTGGGGATGTCTACGTCACAGTTTCTTCACATCCTTCTTATTCCTCGATGATTTTATAATATGAAACTAATTATTCCAGCTTATAGTATACTTTTATGACTCATGCTTTTATGATTCGCATCGCGAATTGTCTCCGCCTCTTCTGTGGCATGCATGCTCCTTGAATTTGTCATGCATATCATTTTGAATTTGTCATGTATTCTCTAACCCTTGTGCGGTAAACATACACGTCTTGACCGTCATCATCACTGATGTGATATACTTTCACACATTGACATGTACGTGTACGTGAATCAGTATAAAATGACGTGGGTCAGTCCTGTGGACTTCATTACACCACATACGCTCGAGTGCTAACAAGTATCGTTCGCGTCATTTTTTCCGCTGATGAGAATCATACGTCGTGCATATCAAAATGTACAAACGCAACTTAAACGAATCATCCTGCACATCCGACAACGATGGAGGTCTTCCAAATAAACGTCAACGACAACAATCCAGTATGAGGTATGTATACGTTACTATACACTTTACACTTACTTTATTCACTGTAAACGCAAATGAACGAAGTATTAATTTCATGTACATATTTCTTACAGTTCTGGATCCACAACGTCTAAAACGTTGAAAACATCAAAACCATCAATCGTACGGATCCTGGGACGTGATTACCCACTGACCGCAACAGCTTATAAACGGTTAACTATTGGGATTCGTATTGGGATGGATTCGTGCCACGTTGAGATCGCCATAGCCGACAACAAAGGCTGTGAGGTGTGCTTTTCAATGTCTACGTGGATGCTCCTGCTGCAAAACGAGGCGGACATACTCCAACGATTACGCAGCAACGCAACATCAACCCAAACCCCAATCACAATTGACCATTTACGACTAGAATTCACGCGTATGCATGCCGATCAACTTATTAAAATCACCGATAATCGCGCTGTCATATATATGACTGAAGCCACGGTGTGTAAACTATTCGCGTACAAACATTGCATTCAACATATGTTCTCCTGGTTGACAGAAAATATATACTCTGTAAGCAGTAAATATGCTACCTTCGTAGACGTTCTGCGTACCGCTACGACACCAACGAATTATGTGAAATTAATTTCCGAAAGCGAGCACTTCGAGCAACATTCTTTGATTGATTGTGAATTGTTGGCGTTAGGATTACAATCCATGCTGCGTGATATAAACCACGCGCCATTGTAGTATGTACATATATTTTAATAATAAATTAATGACTTTCACATCAATACCTGTAACGCATCATTTATAATATCCTTCTTACATATCCTTCTTACATATCCATATATTAATTCTGAGAGGCATAGTCTTAGCGAGTGTCAATAGTGTTTTCGAATATGCAATCTGTGGAATGTCCGGACCCACTGCCACGACCCTCGACTTGTAGCCCCATCGAGAATGGTACTTGAGACGTCGCCCTATTCTCGATCGTGAAAATACTCGGAACGTGACCACGAATAATTATCGCTTTAGGTTTACATGGGTTGCTTACGCGAACGCAACGCCTAATTCATTTCTTCAGGGGCATCGAGTTTTCTCGAGCGTACTTCTCAGAGGCCTGGACTTGACGAATGTTAATACCGTTTTCGGATAGGCGATATGGGTGGTTCTGACACTGGTCTAATGTAAACCAGATGGTCGCGGGGCTATGTACGAATTCTTTTCACCCCTACACGCTCCCACGACGCTTGACTTGCAGACCCTCGAGAAGGGTACTTGAGACGTTGCCCTGTTCTCGAACGTGAAAATACTCGGAACTCTACCCCGAATAATTATCGCTTAGTTGGTCGCGTGATCGCAACGCCTAATTTATTGCTTCCGGGACATTGCATTTTCTCGAGGATACTTCTTAGAGGCATGGTCTTGGGAAAAGTCAATGCTCAGATATCACCCTCTTTCTCGGAAATCATAATCGAATGCAATGTCGTGTTTATTCCATGGGCTATCGCGACGATTGATTTACAATAATTATCGTTCTATGTTTACATCATTGCACGTGTGCTGTACCGGTACCACGATTCAAATATTTCCTCAGAAAAAATCTTTTCTCCTGGTCCACCCTCTTTCTCAGAAATCATCGTTGAAGACGCGAATTTCCACGAATCGGTCGCGGTCGCGCCTGCGCACCGATCCCCGCACGCGTACGGTGATTGCGCGGCGGCGACGCGTGCCCAAAGTACCTTAAACATCCACCAGGTGGCGTCAATACGAAATGTATGAAAAAACCTGGGGAATTTACCGATACGGACCCCAAATACCAACGCAGACCCAAAGTATCTTAAAAATCCAACATCCACCAGGTGGCGCCAATACGAAATGTATGAAAAACCTAGGAAATTTATCGACATAGGCCCCAAATACCAACGCGGGCCCAAAGTATCTTAAAAATCCAACATCCACCAGGTGGCGCCAATACGAAATGTATGAAAAGCCTAGGAAATTTACCGACACGGGCCCAAATACCAACACGGACCCCAAATACCGACGCAGACTCAAAGTATCTTAAACACCCGGTAGGTGGCGTCAATACGAAATGCGCGCGACGCCATTTTGAAAATTTTGAAATCCCCCCCCCCCTTTGACGTCACCCCCCTCACCCATCTCGTCGAAGAGCGTGGTACCCCCTCCACCCTCCCCTCGCCCGCGCGGTACCCCCCCTCGCACCACCTCACCCCCTCGCCCTCAGGCTCAGAACTCTCATAGTATAACTACTTGCTTCGCACATCAACTTTAAAAAACAAAACCTCAAAGATCCGTTTTGGAATGCAATCTCTCTCGAAATGAAAAGAACAGGTAAACTATTGTTTAATTATATTTATTTACATCAGCCATTAACTAATGCTAATAATACAATCAACATAGTAATTTGTTTATAACGAAAGTACGGCCCGGATGCCCATCAATTGAACGGTCGGATGCAATAAGGGGACTGGCGCTGGAAAAGGGGAAAAATAATTGTTCAAACGTTAAGAAAAATTGGAAAATTAAATGTTGATAAAGTGTATTTTAAAACATATAGTCTTGTAATGCTCGTCACGGCACATATTTTTTCTATTTACAGTTTCTTTATTGAATCATTACTACCTATTCAAGATAAAAATTATAAACCAAAAAAAATTCCTGGACTAAAATGTAATAATATTTCATTAAAAAGTAATACTGGACATAACCCATGCTTTTCAACGTTCGGCGTTAACAAGTATCGAGGTAATTTTGAGGTACATATAACTTAATACATATATGTACATATAACTTAGTACATATATGTACATATAACTTAGTACATATAAAATTCAGAGTGTTCGTTTCTCGCTTCTTTGTCGCTGCAAGTTATATGTACCTCAAAATTGCCTCGATACTTGTTAACGCCGAACGTTGAAAAGCATGGGTTATGTCCAGTATCACTTTTTAATTAAATATTATTACATTTTGGTCCAGGAATTTTTTTTGGTTTATAATTTTTATCTTGAATAGGTAGTAATGATTCAATAAAGAAACTGTAAATAGAAAAAATATGTGCCGTGACGAGCATTACAAGACTATATGTTTTAAAATACACTTTATCAACATTTAATTTTCCAATTTTTCTTAACGTTTGAACAATTATTTTTCCCCTTTTCCAGCGCTAGTCCCCTTATTGCATCCGACCATTCAATTGCTCCAATGCAGTTTAGAAAATTCCATTACATCCGACAATCTTTTGCAATTTGTTGCAAATCGGAAATATTGTGCAGCAGTAAAAGTATGGGCACTAATTTGTCGCATACATGCTTCAGTACGTTTCATACAATGACACACATGTATTCATATGATATTCCGAATGCAAACATGCAAAAAATATATTAGCTAATTATTTTAGTTGAAGACTGCAAAAAAAGGTGGAAGAATATACGCGACACTTACCTAAAAACGAGACGAGAAGAGAAGCATGGTACGGGGTCGGCAGCACAGCCGAAATCAAAATGGGCGCTGCTCGATCATTTGAGCTTTTTAGCTGTTGTGCCGTTTGAGAGAAGGCAAGTATTTCTTACACAGAATATGAATTCTTAAATACAATAAATTGTAAAAATTTGTCTTTTTCATTTTATTACAGTACCCAGAGCAATATGACAGCACCCGAAAATCCTCCAGACATGGGAGCCTGCACGGATGCCGACAGCCCAGAAACATCAGCGGAGGCAATAATAGAGATTCCAGTACCTATTGAAGATGTGGAACCCATCGCATCTACTTCGCGGAAGAGGGGACTAGACGGTACATCGAAAACTACGTCTAAAAAGTACAGACCTGGCGCAAATACTGTGCTCGACGTTTTCCAGAAGAGGGCGGCCGAAAGGCAGGCACTAATCAAAAGTTGTAAGAAATCGATGGAGGACGATAACAATTCGACCATGCTGTTCTTCAGAAGCATGGGGACAATGGCTAATGAATTGCCACCAGATTTACTTGCGGAAGCAAAGTCTGCAGTACTGCAAGTTATGAATGCGATTCATCTGAAATCGACAAAAACAACATGTAGTTGCGGAAGCCAAAGGGCTAATACACAATAGCCCTGACGAGATCGTCCCCTACTTTTTATTATGTTTAAGGAAATGTTATATGTATAATATGTATTGTAAAAGATATTATTAAGGGGGGGGGTTCTGCCTTGTGGGACCGAAAAAAGTAGGTGATATTTGCGAATTTTTTATAAAAAAAATGCGATGCCATGAGTGAGAAAACCGAAGCGCGAGCGAGAGGCAATGTGAAGCCATAACCAAATAATATTTTATTATTTCAAATGTATATGTATATATATATATAATGCCATTTAAATTTTTGCGTCGCGGCAATACGCCGCCGCACAGTGGTTCAGAGGCGGAAAAAAACTAAAAAAATCATGTCACAATTTCGTATTGCTTTTTTAGGTATGTTTTTTCATCGGTTATGTATTGATCATTTCCTGTCACTTAGCCTCTAAAACCGATTACAAGTGCGGAAAAACTCGCACTAAAGAAGTATGGCCAAAATTTCTACATATCACTAAGTGGACCTGTTTTTTCCGGAGTAGTTTTATTACTCATTTTTACATAGTGTAGAGCAAAAAGAAGTAGAATTGAAACTGTTGTCAGAATATAACAATATCTCAAAGAATACCGAGGTGTTTTAGAAATCACCATTTTTTTCAGGTACCTCCGTCTACCTCCGCAACGACACTGGAAAGGTTTGAAAGTACATATTTTGAAGTACAATTCCCATTAAAAAATTTCACCGTCCATCACCGTCTGTACCGTATGCAAACGTTTTTGTAAGTTTTTTTCATAAAAAAAGGTTAATACCTAATTGCTACTGTTGACCGTCGATCGCTCTTGTGGGTGTCGCCTTTCAATAGAAAATTTTGCGCTGATTCCGAATATACCCCATGTTCCTATACCTGAAATAAACGATTCATATGTTTTAGGCCAAAAACCATGAAAAATCACGTTTTTTCACATATTTTGCGATATTGAGCAGTTTTCTTCTGCCTCCATGTAATTTTGTCCAATAGAAAAGTTGTATAGAAAATATATCGTTGACTGATATATATAGATATATTAGACAAAATTGCCTAAACATTGTACAACTACAAAATCCGTTCAAAAAACGAATATTGACAGTTAAAAATAAATTTATAAAATTTAAAACGCATATTTTAATTCTATACAACTTTTCTATTGGACAAAATTCCATGGAGGCAGAAGAAAACTGCTCAATATCGCAAAATATGTGATTTTTGTGATATGTATTTTTCATGGTTTTTGGCCAAAAAACACATGAATCGTTTATTTTAGGTATAGGAACATGGTATATATTTGGAATCAGCGCAAAATTTTCTATAAGAATACATAGAGAACCCAATTTTTTTCCAAAATTTCCCATTTTTGAACCACTGTGCGCCGGTCTGCCATGCCTTCATTAAGTGCCTCATATATTATGAAAGAATAAATAAAAATAAAAGTAGGCACAGGAAAGAAATAAATATAATTGAAAAATTCTTTACCTTTCCTGTTTAATTTAATTAATACTTCTCTCCACACATCTACTTTCATTCCGGAATTATTGTACTCCTTGTTCTTATAATCATAAAGGGCGGTATTCACAGTCGCGTCTTGAGATCAAGACAATCTCAAGCATTTGCTTAAGATGCCGCCTAGATTCATAGTTGCGTCTTGAGGTCGTGTCTTGAGCATTTGCTTGAGGAAAATCTTTTTCAAATAAGTAAATCCTTGTATGACGTCACATGTGTCAAAATAGACGGTAAAACGAGGTTATATTTTCAAGACGACGTTTTACATGTCTTGAGTCCGTCTTGAGATTCCACCAGAAGAATGTCCGGAGTAGAGGGGGAACATCTACGGCAGTGGCCGTATGTGTGCGTGATGATTCCATCACCCATGTACCGTCACGTGATAGTCTCCCTCCACTCCAGAGATTCTATTCCCCGGCAACGCGTTGAAAGTTTAAACTATCAAATACTTCCGCCATTACCTGCATAAAGGACGCGAAAAATGGATTTTGTAGACTATATCGACATTAATATTGATATTAACGATATTGACGAAGATGATTATATAGCGGACAATACAGTCGTTAGAAGGTATATTCGGGACGTGCAAAATCCATTTGAATATTACGATGAAGATGAATTTAAAAGGCGATTTCGATTTAATAAGGACTCAGTATTACATGGTATTTTACCGAGAATTATTGAAGGACTGGCGAAAATAAATAATCGTGGCCTGCCGATTGCCCTGCAATTGCAACTACTTGCATGCTTACGCATGGTATATGGGCCATCACGCATGTAACAGGGTGATCCTGGAGCAACTGGACTTTTGAGAAAAAATTGCGAAATTTCCAAATTGATCTTTGTTAAGTTTATGCTAAAAATGGGAATATTTTTCAATTTCGATTTTAAATTTTTAATTAAATTGGTACTAAAAAACGTTAAAAAGCGAGAAGGGTATATATTTTTCTTTACCACCATCCCAAAATTGCCCCCCTTGATACCTGTTACATAAAAACAATATTCTTTATTCTATCGTATCGAAGTCCTGGAAGTCATCGTGAGGCACCACGGGGGGTATCCTCGCCATTCCGGAGACTCTCTGCTAAACTGTTCCCCCGGCATTGCTATAATATAACCTCGACGCTCACACGCATTACAGTTTAGTGGTTGGGTTTATATATTAGTTCATTATATAAATCAATATAAATCAATTTTACATCTAATTTCCTTGATTATGCTCCGAATTACGTTGTTCCTGAAATCATTATAAAGCACCGCGAGGGGTTATCATCGCCATTCCGGAGACTCTCCGATAAACTGTCCCCCGGCATCGCTATAATATAACCTCGACGGTCATACGCATCACTCACTCACGTTCGAGTATCCTACTCCGTCGTCCACCAAGGAACGAACGGAATATCCTTCATCATTGGTTGTTCTAACAGAATTATTCCGAAAGTTTCCGAACGTGAATGAGCAAATGCTTGAGTAAATGCTTTATAAAGTAAATGGATACGTCATATAAGCAATCGCTTATTCCAAGCAAATGCTTCAGATCATCTTGAGCAACGACTATGAATACCTGATGTCTTCAGGCAAACAAGATCGTCTTCTAGAAGATGATCTCAAGCATTCGCTCAAGACGCGACTGTGAATACCGCCCAAAGAGCAGAATAATTAGATACAGTGGCTCACGAAAGTATTCGAACGCTCGCGATTAAAACTGTAAACAATAAAAATATACATGTTAGATTTGTAGAAGTTATGAAACATTCATTGCACAGATGTACTGAAGCAGGGTCACAGAAATATTCCAACGGCATTAATTACCTATTTTTTCGACGTTGTCGTATGCTGTGCACTAGTTATTCAATT
The DNA here is from genome assembly GCA_963855975.1 of Andrena chrysosceles. NCBI lineage: Eukaryota > Metazoa > Arthropoda > Insecta > Hymenoptera > Andrenidae > Andrena > Andrena chrysosceles. Next base: position 19,935,308 of record OY979769.1, on the reverse strand, counting down.
ATTTTTGATTCGATAGAATTCAATATTTCTAAAATCTTTTGTTGTAGTATGTCTTTCGAAGTTATGTCGTACTTTTTTAGTCTCCTGCAAATTCCACCCACAAATATTCGATGAGGTTAATGTCCAGACATTATGGACCGAATATATTGAAAATATATTAAAAATGTATTAAAAATATATTAAAAATTATTTCTACCAAATTGGGGTTAGATTACATAGGGTAATTCCGGGAGACGCAGTCGGGCTGGAGAGCTGGTCAAAACAGTTGATTTCTAGAGAATTAATTGTTCTGAACCTTAACACATTTTTACATATACACAGATGTAGAGTCTGAATATAGCAATTCGACCAACTCTCCAGCCTGACTGCATCTCCCGGAATTATCCTACATGTCATACATCCCCATAATGTCTGGACATTAACCTCATCGAATATTTGTAGGCTAAAATCCACAGGATATTAAAAAAGTACGACATAACTTCGAAAGACATACTACAACAAAAGATTTTAGAAGTATGGAATTATATCTTTTATATTTTTATTGATTACAGTTTTATTATTTAGGTATATCTTTTTTTTTTACGGATGTACAAACCAAACGTTTGTTGGACAAATGTCGACAAACGAATGCCATCATTGCTTTATAAAAATTCGCAATTGGGGGGTGACAATTTCACACACCTCGAATCGTCGTCTCATTTCGTCCTCGAGACTCTATATGTACATATGTATATGTACATTGTACATAGTGTATTGTAGAGGGTGATTCTGGAGCGGCGCCTGTCAAAGAGATGCCGGCTGGCACCACGTGGCAAGGTCAGCCTCCCGTGATGCCGCACCGAATTTTATGGCTTTCGACCCTCGAAGGATTTGGAATACCATTAAAAGTGGAAAAATCCAAGTTCCACATTTCTCATCAGATCTTTGCGAAAACGGTGTCAATCGATTCTCTATGTTTCGCCGATGAAACTAACACCAAGAACGACGTAATTCGGAACATAATGAAGGAAATTAGAGGAAAAATTCATTTGCATAATTTCAAGCTATCTTCGTTAAAAATAGCCCGATTTACATAACATTTGGTATGATCTTCATCGGAAAAACGTAAGGAAGCCATCGGTGTCACTTCCATAGAGATACGATAAAGAATAAACAATCTGGTTTTTCTGAAACAGGTATACCGACCGTTAGAATAGACCCTTCCAAGTGCTCCAACCCAACTGGGTCCCTTAACACGGTACCCGAGGTCTGCTCGCCGCGGCGATGGGCCGCGATTCGCCGCCGCGGCGAATCGTGTCTTGGAAATCCTACCTTTAGATGGGGTGCTGACGTCACAGAATTCGGCGAAACGGCCCGATCCATCATCGCGATCGATCTCTCTTCCTGGAAACGTCGACAAGACAAGTGCCAAACAAACTCTCTCGCGTGCTCACGCAAAACTGGAACATTCCAGACCTTCCGCTACCGAACTAGTCGGTCCGTACTTTAACTCGTCGCGGTCTTACGCGTTAGTTAAATAAAACGTGTGCTAATCGTGCCTCGTTATTTAATGTTCTTGTAAATATATTTATGTGATTCGTGTTGTAAATACAAAGTGACTGTGACCTTAGATTAATCTTAACGGCTATTTTATACTTAATTAAGACTATATTCTAAAGCTAATTCGCGATCGCGAGAAGCTTCCGCGATCGTGCTAGTACACTCTCGTACACTTATTATCTTCTCTCATTCTGTGCAATATTTATGTTTACTTATTTTTGGCGCATAGATGGAAAATCTTCTGTTCCCTCTGTCTCTGCCGCGCTGTTGCTATAGAGTTCTCCCTTTCTATCGAGAAGGCTTGAAGGATACAGCACGAGAGCTGCGTCTAGCGACAGAGCCTCGCTGAACGTAAAAGAGGATAGCAATAATGAGAGATAGAGAGGTTCGGGAGTGAAGTTAGGAAACATGTCAATGAAACAATACTAATTTGCGTATCAATAACTTTTTATTTATACGTAGAAGGATGTAATATCTTGTATAATCAACGTGCAATTTCAAAGCATAGAATATGAATAAGGGACATTACCGAAGTGTAACACGCCGATCCTAATGAAATTTATGAATAATATAAATTTTCGGAAAATATATGACACCTTTTTTCTATCTATAATCATCCACATCGAGGGGTAAAAGCATTGCATTATCTCTTGCTTGAAAAATCGTACTTTTTATTGAACATAGTAATTTTTAAATAGATATATTTACAATAACTTTTTTATTTTTTTTTTAAAATAATTAATCCCACCCTTCAGGGGGGCGTGAACTGACGACCTCACGCTTACTACTCGTGAGCGCTACGCACTGGCCACGCTATTCATTGGTAATTGTTTTCTATCAAATTTATATACCTGGTCTCGGCATTTTTTTAAAATCGATTTTCTCCAATTTGGATGGGAAGCAGTACCTATAAACAACTTCTGAAGCCAGTCAGAAGGTCCCCTTGTAAGACTGCTAAGTAGGTAGTCCTCTTATTGCATCCGCCCTGTATGCAGCGTGAATCTGTAACACAGTATTAATATTTAATTGTTGTTTTATAAGCGTACAAATTTTTCCGTAGATTTATAAGGTGTGAAACATTACCTGAAACATGGTACTTATTATTCCATTTAACATTTCATTTCCCTGGTATTACTGTCGCATATACCGTGTTCTCAATAATATTTTAAAAAGTCCACCTGTAAGAAATGATCGCAGACATTTCGATAAGTTTGGTATAAAAGTAAAAGTTTGGTTTAATAATACGTCGCGCATTATGCATACCTGCGACGCCCGTACCTACCAGCCTGGCGCGCTTTGACCGAACCGGACTCGGTATCCTTACATATGCATCTTTTCTCCTATTTTACTTCTATCTCCTGTCTGTCTGCTCCTGTGAACTTAGAAATGTGTCTAAAAAATTAAAGGGTAAATTAAATTTATTACTTTCTTTTCCACTTTCGTCGTAAAGTTACGCCGGCGTGGATCGACTCGCGGGATCGTATGATCCGCGAGTACAAGTGCCATTGCTGGCACTTGAGACCACTGACAGAGTCAGTGGTACCGCGCTCCACAGCGCGGTACGAGGCCGGACCGATACAATAGTTTCACTATTTTCAGCGGCAGACCTCTTTCGCTTTTCCAAGCTCTTCGGTTTTTCTTTCGCTCTTTCTGAGAGTATAAATTGTGGCTCCCGAATAGGCATGCACCTGTTCCCCTACAGCACACTTCATTGCAGGAAAGTTGCACAAATGTTGCAGTACATTGCAATGTTGCCGGTGTGTTGCAGGTTGCATTGCAATATTATTGCAAAATTGTGGAAACATTGCCGAGGAATATTGCAATGGACATGTTTGTGCAATATTCCTGGAATATTGTGCACACATTGCCGTGCAATATTGCAATGCCTACGTTTGTGCAATGTTTAGGGAATATTGAGCAAACATTGCCTTGCAATATTGCAATGGCCCAGTTTGGCCAATGATTCGGGAATATTGGGGCAAACAATGCCTTGCAATATTGCAATAGCCCAGTTTGGGCAATGTTTCGGGAATATTGAGCAAACATAGTCCTGCAATATTGCGGTACAACACAGGTGGAAAGTTCATGCAACATCAACCACAAAATACGGTGCAACATTGCGCTCGTAAAATTTGAGCAAGATTCCAGCAATTAATTCGCACTAAATACAGTATTACGCGGAGCGATCCTGAAATCTCGGCACGCGTACTAGTCTAAGATTCCACGGGCTACCTCCCAGGGAATGTATGCGAACGTGGACAATATTTTATAAAAATTTCTTAACTAACACATATGGTGTAAACAAATTCATAAAGTATATACAACAACAAAAGATATTTGTAAAAAAGTGTAACATGTGCCAATAAGTACCAGAGTCCCTACTATTGCCATTTAATTGATTACGGATAATAAGAAAGTTCAGTATTGTCGAGTGAAAATATATAAGTCCGCATTCAGAGCGAAATAATTGCTGGAATCTTGCTCCAATTTTACGAGCGCAATATTTCTTTCGTAAAATTTGAGCAAGATTCCAGCAATTAATTCGCTCCGAATACGGACTTATAAATTATAACATGTTCCAATAAGTGCCAGTGTCCCTACTATTGCCATTTAATTGATCGTAGATAATAAAAAAGTTCCGTGTTGTCGAGTGAAAATTTCTAAGTCCGTATTCAGAGCGAATTAATTGCTGGAATCTTGCTCAAATATTACGAGAGAAATATTGCGCTCGTAAGATTGGAGCAAGATTCCAGCAATTAATTTGCTCTGAATACGGACTTATATATTTTCACTCGACAATACTGAACTTTCTTATTTTCCGTAATCAATTCAATGGCAATAGTAGGGACTCTGGTACTTATTGGACAATATTTTATATAAATTTCTTAACTAACACATATGGTTTAAACAAATTCATAAAGTATATACAACAACAAAAGATATTTGTAAAAAAGTGTAACATGTTCCAATAAGTGCCAGTGTCCCTACTATTGCCATTTAATTGATCGTAGATAATAAAAAAGTTCCGTGTTGTCGAGTGAAAATTTATAAGTCCGTATTCAGAGCGAATTAATTGCTGGAATCTTGCTCAAATTTTACGAGAGAAATATTGCGCTCGTAAGATTGGAGCAAGTTTCCAGCAATTAATTTGCTCTGAATACAGCATTACGCGGAGCGATCCTGAAATCTCGGCACGCGTACTAGTCTAAAATTCCACTGGCTTCCTCCGAGGGAATGTATGCGAACGTGGACAATATTTTATATAAATTTCTTAACTAACGCATATGGTTTAAACAAATTCATAAAGTATATACAACAACAAAAGATATTTGTAAAAAAGTGTAACATGTGCCAATAAGTACCAGAGTCCCTACTATTGCCATTGAATTGATTACGGATAATAAGAAAGTTCAGTATTGTCGAGTGAAAATATATAAGTCCGTATTCAGAGCAAATTAATTGTTGGAATCTTGCTCCAATCTTACGAGCGCAATATTTCTCTCGTAAAATTTGAGCAAGATTCCAGCAATTAATTCGCTCTGAATACGGACTTAGAAATTTTCTCTCGACGATACGGAACTTTTTCATTACGCATAATAAATTAAATATGAATGGTAGGGACACTGTCAGTAATTGGCACGTGTAACTCTTATTTGCAAATCTTTATGAGTTTGTTTATTGAGTGTTATATAGTGTTAATGAGTGTTATATAGTGTTATTGAGTGTATATGTAGTGTTAATTGAATAATTGTATTAATTATTTATATCAGATATGTCAACAAATAGAATACAGTCTTACACTGTACTTGCAATTGTAAGCCGCGAGCCTGGAAAGCTAACACCGGGCCTGGGGTTTTTCCCTACGCCTGGTGACCGTGTGATCGGTTTGGCGAGCCACCCTTGACTCGCCGAATACGCGGCTGAAGACGACGCGACCGTTTTATGATAGGATAGATAGAAGCGAGGACTGTAATGTTTAAGCAAACTGTTAAACTGCATACAACAATAAAAGATATTTGTAAAGAACTCTGATCTGTGAAATGTAAATCCACAAACACTAAAAACTAGAAAATAGAAAAAATATATAAACAAAGTTTATGTTAAACGATTGTATTAAAAATGCGTTACAAACTAAAAAAACATTATTTTTTTGTACAACGCAGGATATTTCATAACAGAATATGAATCAACTTAATTCAACATCAAGTGTCGAAATGAATTTGTTGTGAAATATCCGCTCCACAATTAGGGAGATGTAGTGGGGTTTGTCAAAACAAATCTTCGTTTTTGAATAATTTGGGTTTAATTTGTTGCACGGTAGAATTATAAGTTCGAATACGGAAGCAATTTTCCTAATCAAGGATTATAGCTGCAGCGGTAAAGTGTTCGTCTACGGTGCTACAGGTCGCGGGTTCGAATCTTCCCTGGGGTAAAGTATTTTCTATTTATAAAAGACACACGGACGTTATGCTACTACGATTCTGCACACATTCATGTCATCGGATCCCCCTCACGGACACATCCGGAATATATGTGTATAAAATACCGTTATTTTTTTTTTGGCCCTACTGCCCGAAACCTTGTGGGACCATTGCTGTAAAATCTCAGAAATGTTGCGCGACAATTGCTGTAAAATCTTAGAAATGTTGCGCGACAATTGCTATAAAATCTCAGAAATGTTGCGCGACAATTGCTGTAAAATCTCAGAAATGTTGCGCGACAATTGCTGTAAAATCTTAGAAATGTTGCGCGACAATTGCTATAAAATCTCAGAAATGTTGCGCGACAATTGCTGTAAAATCTCAGAAATGTTGCGCGACAATTGCTGTAAAATCTCAGAAATGTTGCGCGACAATTGCTGTAAAATCTCAGAAATGTTGCGCGACAATTGCTATAAAATCTCAGAAATGTTGCGCGAAAATTGCTGTAAAATCTCAGAAATGTTGCGAGACAATTGCTGTAAAATTCCGAAACAATGTTGCAGAAATATATCCTGCAATGTTGCAAAGGGGCGGACATAGCAATTTACTTGTAACTTTTCAGCAACATTCAGTGCAATATTTCAAAAATTAAACCGCAATTTAAATGAAACATTCCTGCAATAAAGTGTGCTGTAGGGGTTGTGTAGACTAGTTTTGGCAGACAGTTTTGGTTCCATTTTTCTTTTCCAAAACGCATCATCTCCCTCTACTTTTATAGATTTTAGACCCTTCAGGGTTCAAACGCAAAATATACAGTACTTTCTGTCAGTAATATGTAACTGGCCTTGTACTTGATAATAATAGTGATGCTTTTTGCTCATTGAACTTCCTTACACTCACACTTACGTGTGAACATGCCCCGGGCAGCGGGAACTTTCTCAATAGCTTCTTCCGGCTTAAAGTTCTCCGCTGATTTGGGACATTTCATTTCCACAATACCCTCTGGACCGATGATTCCATCCGGTCAAGCTCCTAAGAAGGGAATGCAGCTGTCGATGAAAATTCCACATTCTGCAATATCCTTATATTGCTTCTTCAATTCTTCGACAGAAATTTTCTCGCATTCTTTCCCGTATTTCACTGCGGGTGCACTAATTATCTTCGGATACACAAATGACTTCACTGCATTTGCGCATAGCGTGTCAGGTCAACGACGGCACACTTGTCCAAAATTGAATGCTGTCAATAATTTGGACCTGTACTGCAACCATCTGCGGTTCATCCCTTGTTCGATGGTTTCATCTTCAATAGCATGTCTTTTCTCTTGCCACTCACTGAGCATTTGCATATGCTTCTCCCGCTTCAGTTCATAAATTTCGGATGTCATGTCTGGCTTCTGTGTATTTTGTCCGTAATCGGAATCTTTTTGTCAGGGCAAATGCTTGCGAACATATCATGCAACCTTCGTTCCCTTCTGTTTTTCAGTTCTCTTTTCCATTTCTTTCTTTTTTTTTTCTTCCATTTGGGGTACAATTTCGGGCGTTTTCTTCTTCATTATCGCATTCAATCGCGAGTACACTTGGTTACTGTTGTACTCCACGATAGCAGCAGCACATCCTCTCTCGGCGAAGTTAAATCTTTTTCCGCCGATGTACTTGGCAATTATTGCGTTCAAACTTTCCACAGCGTTATTATTGGTGTTATAGAGTATGCTCTCCGCATGAGCTAACAGTGGACGAAGTATTTCTTTTACGTCCTGGTACACTGCAATTTTCATCAATTCTGGAACGATGTTTCTTTCATTCTCTTATTTCTTTCCATCGCAGATGTTACGTATGTGGAATTTTCCCATACGCCGCTCTCAACCGTTTTTCAAGCTCGCGTCTAAGAAGGGAAAACGCCCTAAAATCCTTTTTGTTTATCACATACCACTAATGGGGGTCATGATCTCGACCATCTGTATCACGACCATGGGAACGGGAGTGACACGACGACGACCCCGAAAGATCACCTTATATGGAAACTTCTAACGAACCCCCACTCATTTTCGTTACTATATAAACCCTTTGGTTTCAACCCTCGTCGGTTCAAAGCTATAGAGTCACGCGTAAAGTCACGTCGTGTCACACTCGTACAGAGTCGGTTATATCCAGCAAGATCGGGCTAAAGTCTCCATCGGAATCATAATTATCCTCATAGAATCCGCGAGTTCGGTTTATATTCTATTTGGCACTTTGAAATAGCCACTCGTACGCCCCGCATCGCCAGTGCGTCAACACCGTGCAATTCTCTCCCTACATCCTCACCTGTCCGCTAGACCTCTCTACCTGCTCTCTCTTCCCGCCACTAACACCTATCCTCCAACCTAACCTCTAAACCGCTCCCTTATCCCTCTTCGCACCTCGCCAACCACTTTTCCGCCCTTAACCCTTTACACTCCTCCCTTCCTCACCTCTCCCCACACCTTCCCTACTCATTCCGGCACCTCTCGTATCCCTCCTCACTCACACTTCCTATAACCCAGCTCTCCGCACCATGCACACACGTCTTACACTCTCGCGTCCGGAAACGGAAGTCCCTTTTCTACGCTAGTACTGAATCCTCCTACTATAGCATCGATGCCCGATATGTGTTCCGATTTTTTAAGCATGCGTGCTTTCGGGGTTCTTTCTTGTTTTTCGCAGTAATCCGACAAATTCTGCAAACTTTATTTCGAACTCCGTAAAATAAAACTTTTTTCGCGTAATAGCTAATTATCACGCCGACTCCAGACGCAGAATCGTAGGATCCACTGCGGTAGGATCTCTTCATCCCGCTTCCATCGGCCACAACGGAGATATGAAGGATTCCCGATTCGGGAAGAATGTCGCCGCTTTCAATCGCCAAACGTTTTTCTTCATCAACCGCTGCTAACATCTTTTCTTCTGCAGCGGCAATTGCGGACTTGACGAATTCTTTACGAAGTCTCTCTTCGACATGCAACGAAAATGTCTCAGTTGCGTTGCGGTTTAATACTTGGAACATTGCACGGAATGTTGCCGAAAAGTTACAAGTAAATTGCTATGTCCGCCACTGTGCAACATTGCAGCATATATATCTGCAACATTTCTGAGATTTTACAGCAATGGTCCCGCAAGGTTTCGGGCAGTAGGGCCAAAAAAAAATAACGGTATTTTATATACATATATTCCGGATGTGTCCGTGAGGGGGGCCCGATGACATGAATGTGTGCAGAATCGTAGTAGCATAACGTCCGTGTGTCTTTTATAAATAGAAAATACTTTACCCCAGGGAGCTTCGAACCCGCGACCTGTAGCACTGTAGACGAACACTTTACCGCTGCAGCTATAATCCTTGATTAGGAAAATTGCTTCCGTATTCGAACTTATAATTCTACCGTGCAACACATTAAACCCAAATTATTCAAGAACGAAGATTTGTTTTGACAAACCCCACTACATCTCCCTAATTGTGGAGCGGATATTTCACAACAAATTCATTTCGACACTTGATGTTGTATTAAGTTGATTCATATTCTGTTATGAAATATTCTGCGTTGTACAAACAAATAATGTTTTTTTAGTTTGTAACTGTCACGTCCCGCGACGTGGAGTCAACTATTATTTAACCCTTTAAATCATTCAAACTTACTATTTCGTACTTTGGTATATTATAACCACCTTAAATAAGTTATCAATACAATACATAGCCGAAAAGGCATTATAATCAAAACTCGCGATAAGAAAACCAAGTGAAGAATCATCGAACGGCAACCGTGAGCAGGGGAACCAGCACGAAGGAGGTAGCCACACACCAACTAGCTGCACACCAGCTAGCCAACCGCGCACACCAAGGGGACCAGTAGACGCCAGCTGATGGGTCAGAGGCCCCTTCCGCCAGCGGAGTCGACACCTTCACGAAGCTGCGCTCCTGATCATCGTCACAAATTTGCCCTCCCTTTATATCCAGTAAATCGAGCTCCAATACGGAACCGATGTACATTAACTTCAATCCCTAGTATGTGGGCTGTACGAAACCAATCGTACAGAGCACATCGAAAACCAATAGCGTAAACATCTAAAAAATGAATTAAACTAAGAATTTAACTATCGACGCTGCTGAGAGTTTCGTATAACGGCAGAAATACGTCTTAAGTAAGTCAGAAGACACCGAAATAGGCGCGCAATAGCTCAAATTCTGCAGTAAACAAAACTCTCGGATAGCCCTCTGGAAAAAATTCTTCAGGTGGATCCCACGGCAGATGATTGGATGATTTTATCTCCCACCGTCAAAATTGTCATGTGACAACCTGGAGAAGGAGTGACCGACTGCCCTATAAAAAGGGATCGGACCACCCGCAAATAATTATTATTGTATTATTATTGTAATATTAAGGGGGTAGACACGTCACGTGACCTGGCCGATTCGGCAGGTCGGTATTACAGCAGATTTTTTCTGCACAGAAATGGTAATACCCATAGATACGCGGCTGCCTGTGCACGCGAGAGGGAGCTGTTTGCTATTTCCGTATTCTATTTTGAATAAGGAAAGAAATTCTCAGCTGTTGCGTTGTAAAACTTTAAACGGAAAGTCTGCTGGTACTGCAAACGTAGAAAATGCATTGTACATTTACTTGAAATGTGCTTATGCTACAATATTCTACGTTGGCAGTAAGGAATTATAAGTGAAAAGGAAAAATACACGAGGGCATGTCCCCAGAAAATGAAGTTTGTTAGGATAGACATTTTTTAATTAGCAAAACACTGAAACAGAACATGAAATACACATCCTATGCAGAAAGCAGTTGTGAACAAACATATATAAAATTGTGTTTGACGTTGAATCCAACGCGTGATTATTATGTGGTCCCTCCTCGAAGTGACAGAAAATATAATTTATGTATATGCTATATGACAATAAATGTTTAGCGGCTATTTCATTCTATTACGCTACATTTGTGAACTTTTCATCATCCTTCCGACTTATTATTACTCCGCAACAGTATCTTTAGAAAATCGGGTATAGCATATAGGTTATATTTTCTGTCACTTCGAGGACAGAAAATCTGCTCCTCCAGCTGACAGAAAATCTGCTGTTGCACATTTTCTCCAGCCCGGTCGGCGTCATGGAAGGGGTATCTCTTCCACCCTGCATTTGTGGTAGTTGTAATGATATTCCTCAGTCCAGTGTACATATGTACACCCTGGTTTCATCTGCAAAAATAAATAAATTTAATAAAAATTATTTTTTGTGTTTATACCACTTGAATGCAAAAACTGATACTTACACTTACCGAAGAAAGCATTATTATTGTGCCCTATTTCTCATAAATATTTTCTTGAAGTGGCACTGACCCCTTTTGATTCTAGTTACTTGTCATAGTACCTGTGATAAAAAGTTAGAACGAGTTGTAATTGAATGCAGTAAAAATGAAAATGTATGTATGTTATTTACTTATCTTTATGCTTGTGGAGAAGACTGCCTTCCTTTCCTCGCTTCATAGAGCATGATTTTTAACGTCGATATTGGTTGGTGGAAATATCTAAAACAAATTATATATGAAATAAACATTCATGATGATTTCTAATTAATCCAATTATCTGCATAACAAAAGTATATGTCATACTTACGCTTTTATACATGTCATTTCCACTTGATATGAAAAAATAGCTATAGGTATTTATTATTAGGAGAGTGTGAAAAGGCCCACCACCACCCCCGTCATAGACGGTCCTATTCACTCTCCGTATGTATTTTCTACATATTTTCTTACTTACATTTTGGAAGTTTTGGAACATTGCTTATTCGACAGCTCTTCATATGCGCTGGATGCACTCGCCGGTGCATTAGTCACTTTGGATTGCAATTGCTTATTCGACAGCTCTTCATATGCGCTGGATGCACTCGCCGGTGCATTAGTGACTTTGTATTGCAATTGTTTATTCGACAGCTCTTCAGATGCGCTGGATGCACTCGCCGGTGCATTAGTGACTTTTGATTGCAATTGCTTATTCGACAGCTCTTCATATGCGCTGGATGCACTCGCCGGTGCATTAGTCACTTTGGATTGCAATTGCTTATTCGACAGCTCTTCATATGCGCTGGATGCACTCGCCGGTGCATTAGTCACTTTGGATTGCAATTGCTTATTCGACAGCTCTTCATATGCGCTGGATGCACTCGCCGGTGCATTAGTCACTTTGGATTGCAATTGCTTATTCGACAGCTCTTCATATGCGCTGGATGCACTCGCCGGTGCATTAGTCACTTTGGATTGCAATTGCTTATTCGACAGCTCTTCAGATGCGCTGGATGCACTCGCCGGTGCTATCGCGATGTCGTCATCCATCATTTTATGTACTCTTTTGTGTACTCGTATTTGCTGCTACTGTTTTTACGTTCGCAGGTTCTCTAATCGGCTGTTGTCGATTGTATCTACTATCTATCATTTCTGGCAACATGCAGTCCTCATAGAAGTTCTTCAGTTTTTCCTCCATCTCTGTTGCCCAGAATCGATCATCTCTCGATACTGTTGTAACCTTCATTCCTTTTGGCGTCCATAAACAAAAATAAGCCCGTTGCCTTTTCGTTATGTGCAATTGTCCTTGCACTTGATAATAGTAGTGATGATTTTTATTCATTTCACCACCCTGGAAAATACGCCGTATTGCAGGAAGGTTCTTTATTGCTTCATCAGGCGATAAATCCTTCGCCGATTCAGGACACTTTACTTCGACTATTTTATCAAGGCCCACGAGGCCGTCAGGAGTTGCACCTAAGTAAGGCACAGTGGCATCGATGAAGAGGCCACACGGTAGAATACGGATTCCTAATTCTTCTTCCATTTGGCTCAAGGCATTTGCCTCATTTTCCCTTCCGTATTCGAGTGAACGTAAATTTTGGAGTTGCGGGTACATTATACTCTTCACAGTATTTGCCCGTGGTGTAGTCTTTCGTAATCGGCATACCTTGCCGAAATTGGATGCAGTTAATAATTTCTTTCTATAACTGGTCCATTTTTCGCTATTTGCCTGATCACGAGTTTCCACTTCGATCTTGCCTCGCATCCTTTGCCACTCATGGAGTATAGCGTTGTGACTTTTACACTCGGAAGAGTATACTGTCTCTTCCATATCTGGTTTTTCTGCGTTGGGGCCGTAATCGTGATCGCATGATTGTTTTTTATTTCGGAAGGAGGATGCTTTCGCTTCTTTTTTATATTCCCTTGCTTTTTCTGCTGCATGCTTCCGACGTTCTTCCAGCTTTCTTACCATGGTTGACGGCTCTTTATTCATTGCCGTACTCAATCTGCTAAACGTCTCTTTTGTATTATATTGGACGACTGCAGCGGAGACTCTACCCTGATACGAGCCCCCACGTCCAAAGTTTATCCTTTTGCCTCCGATGAATTTAGCAATGATGTTATTAAAACTTTCAACAGCATTGTTATTTAGGCCCTGCAGCAAACTGTCAGCTTTAAGGAAAAGTTGCTGCATCGCTTCTTCGATACTTTTATAAATACCAGCGTTTCTCAGTAGTGGAACGTAGTCTTCTCTGTTGGGATCAGAGTATTTATTACAAAAGTATGCTAACTTCTGACATTCCTTGTGTTCACCGAAAACGTGACTCGGTACATTTGTCAAGTCTGTCTTTAAATTTTGTATTCGTTCCTCGAGTGTCTTTTCTTCTTTGAGCCGGTATTCTGCAGCCTTTTTTATACCAGTACGCAGGCGAAGAGCATTCTTCTCTACGACAGCTCTTAGATCTTTGTTGGGGCCTTTTGCTACGATTTCGGTTATTCTTCTACTGAAATTGCGTAACAGGTGATTGGTGCATTCTATTTTACGGACCCCCACCATGTACTTTTCATATGGCTTATTGTCCAATATCTTCTTGTACACACTGCTATCACCATCGGCAACTAATATAGTGTACATTAGGCCGTGCATATCTACGCTGCAATTGAAGCCTTCGACAACAGCAACACTCTCCATGCCAGTTGAACTCTGATTACGACCCCAATTCTTGAAGCAACGATGCTCGCGCGGTTCTTCCTTCTTCGTAAATGCTATTTGGCAAGTCATACAGAATTTATTCTTCACGCTGATGTACAACACTTTCTTCGTGTGGTATCCCACGATGGCTCCTACGCCAGAAAGAGAATTATAATCTCCTCCGCGGTATGACCTTTTCATCCAGGTGCCATCTGCGACAACTGGGATATACGGTAAATTACATCCTGAATGTACGTGGCCTCTTGCTATAGCTAATGCTTTTTCCTCTTTTCCAGCATCTTCTATTTCGCGTTGTGCGGCCACTTCGAAGCCATCGATTAGCTCAATGTGACACTTCTCGTATATCCTTTTCGTCATACAGGACACGTTCATGGTAGTCAGTATTTCCTCCAGTTGATTGTATCCGCCGCCCGTCGCCATTGTTGCGGCAACAGCGGCGTGGTTGATATCCATAGTGGTATCACTCTTCCGAAGACAGGATATCTGCTCTATGTATTTGCACATTGTGCACTCTACATAATACACATTTTCTAATCCATACCGTTGACATCTAACTATTTTGAAATGTTCGATGCCACAGCCTATAGTCGAATGTTTTCCAAGATTTTTTATCTGTTCGAAAACATACGGAAAATCAACGAAGTCTATTCCTTCTGAAATTTGATTTTTCGGCTGTTCTGGTTCTGCATTCTCCACCAGCCAGTAATCGGCATCATTTCCAACATCTTCATCCATTTCTTCGTTGATGTCTGTGTTGAAATCTATTTCTTGTACACTTTCTTCTTCGTTCGACACGAAATGCACTTGTTCTACAATATCCTCTTCGTCCGCATTGAAATGTACTTCTTCTTCAATATCTTCTGCGTCCGTATCTATAATTCCTTCAAAATTTCCTACGTCTTCTTCTTCGTGTATTCTGTCCGTAGGAAAATCACACGCAGCGGATGTGCTTGGATGTGCTTCGTAGGAGATACCTGCTTCCGCCACGGTGCCCTGACCTACCATGAGGCACGCTGCTCTTTTCAATCGTTGTCTGCACGTAAAGAGTCAATAATCAGTAACACGGTGTACATACATAGAAGTAATAAAAACATATATTACAAAAGTAAAGCAGGCACATTAAATGAAGATATAGTACAGTAAAGTCTCGATGTAAGCGAAAGCCTCGGAACGAAGTAAGTTTAACCCTTCATTGACTCTCTGGATGTGAACCACCGGACATCCCACGCGCAATCGGACACTTGTTGGAGTAACATTTCGGATGTGGCTCAAATTTGAATATGTTGTAGTCTTTAGGGATGTATAAACATATGTAGAAGTATTTTTAAAAATTTTGAAAAATGTAGATTTTACAGCTGTTTGAAGGTAAGTGCTAACTTTTTTCAATAAATTATAACTATGGAAGTAGTAAACGGATGGAGATGAGCTTTACGGGGATTTGTAGAGAAGACATTGAAGTTTTAAAAAAACATTATTTTAATTTTAAAAAAAAAATTTCAACCATTTTTGTGCAATTATTATTAACAAATGCAGTTTTTTTAACATCGGGCGCGATTTTAAAAATCTGAAAAAAAAAACAGAATATAGCTCTATCCTTCCCCTTCATGGTCTAATTGTCAAAAATATGGACATTTTAAAATTGCCCTTGTAAAAATTGCCGAAAGTTGACGCTGCGTCAAATCACACCGGCTCGACTGGCTGAGCCGTGCGGTACTCGCAGCGGCCAAGCGGCTATATTTGCTATTCTTATACAGTGTCCTCGAATATGGTAAGTATTTGTAAAAAACTGAAGAAGGAAAACTTTTATTGTTTTTTATACACAACATAGTACGGTAACTCAATTTATGGTGTTCGCAATATTTTCCTTGAAACGAAGGTGACCCTCAGTTTTTTAAATGGAATGCTATATAATTTATTATCCAAAATGAAAGCGACAGTCAAGGCAAATTCAACCATATGGTATATACTATGACCTTCAATGCTATACAGGGTTAGGAATGAAATAAATATATCGAACTATTTATCTAGTAGATTGAATTTCATCTGTCATTCCTAACGATGTGTAGCCCTGAAGGTCAAAGTATACCATATGGTTGAATTTGTCTTGACAGTCGCTTTCATATTGGATAATCAAACATATAGGAATCCATTTAAAAAACTGAGGGTCATCTTTGTTTCACGGAAAATATTGCGAACACCAAAAATTGAGTTGCCGTACTATGTTGTGTATAAAAAACAGTAAATGTTTTCCTTCTTCAGTTTTTTACAAATATTTACCATATTAGAGAACACTGTATAAGAATAGCAGATATAGCCGCTTGGCCGCTGCGAGTACCGCACGGCTCGGCCAGTCGAACCGGTGTGATTTGACGCAGCGTTACATTCAATTAATTTTCACTTGGCCAATTTTAAAATCTCCATCGATTTCCAAACACATCCATAAAGAGGACAAACAGAGCTATATCCTCCTATTTTTTCAAATTTTTATAAAGTGGCCTTCAATTATAAAATTGCATTTGTTTACAAGCATTGCAAAATAAATGGGCAAAAATTTGTATTTTTTCAGCGAAATAATTTTTATTAGGTACTCTTATATCTCCACTGTAATCACCCAAAAGGCCATTTTTATCGGTTTGTTAGTTCAACAGTTATATTTTTTGGAAAAATAGTAAACACTATATTTCAAAGAGCTGTAACTTCCACAATTTTTGAAATTTTCAAAAATCCTTCGAGATATGTTTATATATCCCTAAAGACTACAACATATCCAAGTTGCACCAAAATCCGAAATGTTACTCCGAAAAGTGTCTGAGATGCGTGGAATGACCCTATAGTATTGGGAATAAAAACTGATGTAGTTACAAGCATCGCGCGATGAGGTCAATATCGTACAATGTATCGTCGACTGTGAAACGAAGAATATGGTTGTGTTAGTAATGTCTGTATAGATAGATTTCAATGTATTATGCCGAAAGTTTTTTAATAATATCTGAGAAACTAACAAATACCCGCAGCTGAAATATTATATTAGTGGTTCTCTCCCCCGCCCGCCCCATCCCTGAAATTTTCAGTGCATTCCGTTGGTTGGGTCATACCGTAGTATATCCAAGCAAATAGAACAAATAGCACAAAAATTTTCAGGTTCCATGAGGTTCCTGGATATCTGGAGCTTTTCCAACGAAAGTTATTGAAAAATTCCATCATTTTTATGATTATATTGTAACTCTATTCGTTGGAAATTAAAACACTCATGGCTGAAGCTTGATTTACTACTTATTTGTATCTCTGCAATCCATTATTCAAAATACTAGCAAATTATTGCGATACAATTGAGCACTTTTGTTATATAGCTGAGACTGACGCATTCTAACAATCGTGGTTACTATGTAAGCGGCAGACTCGCGCTCGCCAAGCTGACTCGCCGTCTGACTTCACCTGAAGACTGTGCTTTTCACTGAGATAATTTCGCTAAAGGTACACGTATGGACGTACATATTGCGATCAAAAATCCGCAAAAGAAGAAGCAATGTGTACATATTTCGTATTCAACAAGTAACTACATATACTCAACATCCAATCGCAAAGCATCGATGACTGTTGCTAATTTTAAATATTTTCTACATCGCAGAAATAATATCTGAATTACATTTTTTATCCATTGAAAACTACGTACACAGGTTGAAATAATCACAACTGCATTATAAAGGAAGCATATCTAACGAAACGCGTATATTGGTTTGAACGTTTGATACTAACAAAACGCATATAGTTTGTATAACATACATAACGAAATTTAAAATTCCTACATTTCGTCTCATCGGCACGAAAATTGCAGCAACGTGCTGCATTATTCACATGAAAACGAGTCCAAACACGGTATACATCGGATATTAATTAATTAAATAATGATGAACATACGAATTGGAAAAGAATGAGTGAGACAAGAGGGGTAAAGTAATGACATGCGTCGCGGCGCGCATAGTATAGACTATGTGTACGTAAAGTGTCAAAGATAGGGATATTCTTCCGAATGGCCCAGTGGCCGATCGAGATGGGGTTTGGAGGGAGGAGTGGGAAAGGAGTGTGGACCCTAAATCTGAAATTGTAGCTTCGGGTATTTATTAGTTTCCAAAATATTAATAAAAAATTATTGTTAATTTTTTAAAACTTTTTTGGACGAACGTGCAGGCACCTCTACCCGGCGACCCTCCTGTCCCCCTAAACTGTTTTACGAACTGCTGGACGCGTTCCCCTTACCTCCGCGTTCTCCTCAGGCGCCGGAAAAGCACGCGTATATAGCTGAAGTTCAAAGTCAATTTTCTCGAAAACGAAGCACGATATTAAAAAATTGTATTCTATATTTTCATCTTATTTTGGCCTCTAGAATCACCCCCTAGAATATTGATTATCAGTAGAATAACACCCTATATAGTAGGATGGGTCGCATTCGCAAATTGCTAGTTCAAATCTCCAAACTCACATCGGTTCGCTTCCATGATTTACGCGCCCGCAAGCGGCCGCGCACCCCCCGCACTCATCTAGCCCCAACCAATTCTAATACCCAGGACAACGTGGAAAGTGGAATGCGTTATGCCGGAATAAATCAACAGACATACTAAAAGTTTTTTTCTTAATATCTCGAAAACTAACAAATTCCCGAAGCAACAATTTTAGATTTAGGGTCCACATCCCCTCCCCACCATTCTCCCCAAACCCCGTGACGATCGGCCACTGGAGCCATTCGGAAGTACAGCCAAAGACAGCTGTTGGTATACATATTTGAAGAATATGAATAATACTGTATTATATATAACAAAATACCGTACTGCTACTACTACATCACAAACTGTAACCTTGTTTCACACGTGACGGCGTTGCCGTGCCGTGCCGTCACGTGTGAGACAAGGCCAACTGTATTCAAATCTGTACCATAAAACATAACTTACATTTGTCGACGGTTTTTATTTTTTGACAAACGCTTTGCAGATAATTTGGGCCGCTTTGTTTTTGCATCACCCTTGAAATAGCGACCGTTCCTTGCATCTCCGGCTTCCTTCTTTGATTCCATGGCAATGGAATGATCACACAACACTTATCAATACAAGAGTAACGAACCACGCAGAAATGGAACAATTCACAAATTATGAATATTCCATATGTAAGAATATCTGCGCAGTAAATAAAAACTCGATTGCTTTCTGCGTCTTCACCGTAGTGCAAACGGCAGACAACTGATCAGCTAGCATTGTCGTTGCGTTACAAATGCTGAGAAACAGAACAAAAGATAGTGGAAAAGGACGAACATATGCGTTCTATTCCTCTCTTTCTCATTAGGATTGCTGTATGCTGATACATTTACATAGAGTATGTACTTCCGGGAATACTTTTTGGCGTAGAAATGTGCACAGGAAAGGATTTTTGAATATCCTGTGCATATACTTTTGACGTATCATCTTTGCGCGTTTGAACCTTTACGCGGGCCGAGACGTGTCACTCGATCCTTGGTGCAAGTGAAATACAAAATATTGAGTGAGTGAGAAAGACAGTTTGCGCTCTGCCCAGCGGTTTCAGGAGAGAATCGCAAGTTGTGTAGTAGGATCACCTACGGGAGTGGTGGTAATGTGTGCGTGAACCGCGCCGGCGATTGTTTTCGGGCAAAGCTGGCCCTTGAGGCAATGGCTCGATCGTCAAATATACGAGTGACTGCCGAACAGTGAATATCGTAAGTACCTTCACGCTTACTACTCCTGTCTTTTTCAATATATGTGCCGGTTATTCTAAAAGTGGTCTAAGTCCAAATTTTTCGTTTATTACATTTCACTTCCTTTTACGTATTATATCAACATGATACGTAATAAACGTGTTTGAGTGGTCGCGTGTTTCTCAAGCTGCGTATCGCCATTGCGAGGCCGCCTCGCGTAGCACACCTTGCGGAGCGAAGAGTCTGGAGACTACCTCGACCATTATTAATTTACGAGGCATCAGCCGTCGATTTTTCGACATGCTCAAAGGTGCCTCGCGGCCCCAAGATCAAAAATCGCATGGCTCGGGCGACGCAAATATCATGCTGGAGGTAGCGCGACACCGTTGCACGAGACGGCCTCGTAAAGTGATCATGATCGAGGCAGTTTGCTGACTCTCCACTCCGCGAGGTGTGCCTCGCGTGGCAGCCTCGCAATGTCGATACGCAGCTGCACGCTCAGAGATTCGTGTATTCATTCTCACGTAGAATAAGAAAATTACGTTATAATTTACCCGCGAACTGTCTAGGAAAGGTATATACAATCGGGTGGAATGTAGGCTTCCTTTAGTTAAAACTGAAAATAAGTGATGAAAATTAGACTACTTCTAAACATCAGAAGTGGAAAAATCGGAAATTTTA
Source organism: Andrena chrysosceles (assembly GCA_963855975.1). Classification (NCBI taxonomy): domain Eukaryota; kingdom Metazoa; phylum Arthropoda; class Insecta; order Hymenoptera; family Andrenidae; genus Andrena; species Andrena chrysosceles. Next base: position 19,914,951 of record OY979769.1, on the reverse strand, counting down.
AAATTGAAGGCTCGGATGCAATAATGAGACTAGCGCTCGAAAATGCGAAAGAGTATTGTCCAAACGCTAAGAAAAATTGGAAAAATAAATGTTAATAAACTGGATTTTAGAAAATATAGTGTTGTAAAGCTCGTCACGGTACAGATTTGTTCTTTTTACAGTTTCTTTATCGAATCATTAGTATTCGAGAAAAAATTATAAATCAAATAAATTTCTTCGACCGAAGTCGATATTTTTTTAAACATAAATTGCGATAACTTGAGTAAATATTAACGGATCGTTATGAGACTTGAAACATAAAACTCGGAAAACTCTAGCGAAGCCGTAAAATGTATGCACAAAATCCTTATGTTAAAAAAAAGTAATAATATTTAATTAAAAATTAATACTGGGCATAACCCACGTTTTTCAACGTTCGCCGTTAAAAAGTATCGAGGCAATTTTGAGGTACATATAACTTGCAATGGCAAAGTGTTTCTTTAATATATAAAGAAGATTTTCACCAATTCTCACACTAATTATTAAATAATTGTAGAAGATATGCCGATATACATATATAAATCTCGCGGGCCACCAACAGCCAGCAGCCGCGTATAATGCTCTACTTAGCAGTTTTAGCACTCGCGTTGACTGTTGGTGCCGCGCGGGATTTATATACACCGCCATATCTTCTACAATTATTTATTATTCAGTGTCAAATTGGTGAAAATTTTCCTTGTGTATTAAGGAAAAACTTTGCCATTGCAAGTTATATGTACGTCAAAATTGCCTCGATACTTTTTAACGACGAACGTTGAAAAACATGGGTTATATCCAGTATTACTTTTTAAATAAATATTATTACATTTTTTAACATAAGGATTTTGTGCATACATTTTATGGCTTCGCTAGAGTTTTCCGAGTTTTATGTTCGAAGTCTCATAACGATCCATTAATATTTACTCAAGTTATGGCAATTTTTATTTAAAAAGAAATTAACGTTGGTCGAAGAAATTTGTTTGGTTTATAATTTTTATCTCAAATAGTACTAATAATTCGATAAAGAAACTGTAAAAAGAAAAAATGTGTGCCGTGACGAGCTTTACAACACTATATTTTTTAAAATCCAATTGAACAAAATTTAATTTTCCAATTTTTCTTAACGTTTGGACAATAGTTTTTCGCATTCTCGAGCGCTAGTCCCCTTATTGCATCCGAGCCTTCTCACAGATATTGTGAAACTTGATAACCTCATAATTACAAATTTTGGAAATGTTTGAATTTCAACGCTTACGAACTTGGAAATTTCAGCATTTAGAAATGTTAAGATTCTCCTCCTGCACTAAATCTTGGCTAAAGGAAGCATATATTGTACCCAAATGTACCAACTTGATAAACGTGTAGTCCCCTCTGAGTTGGGCAAAATGTAATATAATTATAAATTATAAATTACGATTCAAATGTATATGTGTAATTGATTACACATTATTTTCTGTAATGGTTAATTTAGGTACTTGACCACAATTTTGTCAATTATCTAAATTAACCATTGCAGAAAATAATGTGTAATCAATTGGTAACTAGATTATATTTTGACCAACACTAACTCTTCTACTGCACTTTCAAATCCATCTTCTTTACATTCAATAGTTTCACTGTTTCTTCGACTCGATTTTTAGATGACTGACAAAGGCCAAAGCGTGAAAGGAGATAAAGAGAAGGATGTGCCTCCGTCGGGAGGACAGAATCCGCATGCTGCGGGTAGCAGCATGACAAACAGGCGGACTCCCTCTCCGCAACGGAGTCCCCGCAGCGGGCGGACTTCGTCCTCGCGACGGAGTGCGCGAAGAAGTCCGCGGCGGAGTGCGCGAAGAAGTCCGCGGCGGAGCCCGGAAATTAATTGGAGGGAGATGGCTCTCCAGTATCAAAAAAAGGTATGTAGATCAGTGATACCAGATCAGGGACGGATTCCCTCGAGAATTTCCCCCACCTCGCGCACTCTACGCCGGAGCTGCGTGTCCGGGTCACATTCCACGCGAACTCAGACACTTTTCGGAGTAACATTTCGGATTTTGGTGCAACTTGGATATGTTGTAGTCTTTAGGGATATATAAACATATCTCGAAGGATTTTTGAAAATTTCAAAAATTGTGGAAGTTACAGCTCTTTGAAATATAGTGTTTACTATTTTTCCAAAAAATATAACTGTTGAACTAACAAACCGATAAAAATGACCTTTTGGGTGATTACAGTGGAGATATAAGAGTACCTAATAAAAATTATTTCGCTGAAAAAATACAAATTTTTGCCCATTTATTTTGCAATGCTTGTAAACAAATGCAATTTTATAATTGAAGGCCACTTTATAAAAATTTGAAAAAATAGGAGGATATAGCTCTGTTTGTCCTCTTTATGGATGTTTGGAAATCGATGGAGACTTTAAAATTGGCCAAGTGAAAATTAATTGAATGTAACGCTGCGTCAAATCACACCGGTTCGACTGGCCGAGCCGTGCGGTACTCGCAGCGGCCAAGCGGCTATATCTGCTATTCTTATACAGAGTTCTCTAATATGGTAAATATTTGTAAAAAACTGAAGAAGGAAAACTTTTACTGTTTTTTATACACAACATGATACGATATTTTAATTTATGGTGTTCGCAATATTTTTCTTGAAACGAGGGTGACCTTCAGTTTTTTAAATAGAATGCTATATGTTTGATTATCCAATATGAAAGCGACTGTCAAGACAAATTCAACCATATGGTATACTTTGACCTTCAAGGCTACACAAGGCTAGGAATGAAATAAATATATCGAACTATCTATCTAGTAGATTGAATTTCTTCTTTCAATCCTAACTTTGTGTAGCCTTGAAGGTCATAGTATACCATATGGTTGAATTTGTCTTGACAGTCGCTTGCATATTGGATAATCAAACATATAGCATTCTATTTAAAAAACTGAAGGTCACCCTCGTTTCAAGAAAAATATTGCGAACACCATAAATTAAAATATCGTATCATGTTGTGTATAAAAAACAGTAAAAGTTTTCCTTCTTCAGTTTTTTACAAATATTTACCATATTAGAGAACACTGTATAAGAATAGCAGATATAGCCGCTTGGCCGCTGCGAGTACCGCACGACTCGGCCAGTCGAACCGGTGTGATTTGACGCAGCGTTACATTCAATTAATTTTTACTTGGCCAATTTTAAAATCTCCATCGATTTCCAAACACATCCATAAAGAGGACAAATAGAACTATATCCTCCTATTTTTTCAAATTTTTATAAAGTTGCCTTCAATTATAAAATTGCATTTGTTTACAAGCATTGCAAAATAAATGGGCAAAAATTTGTATTTTTTCAGCGAAATAATTTTTATTAGGTACTCTTATATCTCCACTGTAATCACCCAAAAGGTCATTTTTATCGGTTTGTTAGTTCAACAGTTATATTTTTTGGAAAAATAGTAAACACTATATTTCAAAGATCTGTAACTTGCACAATTTTCGAAATTTTCAAAAATCCTTCGAGATATGTTTATATATCTCTAAAGACTACAACATATCCAAGTTGCACCAAAATCCGAAATGTTACTCCGAAAGGTGTCTGAGTTCGCGTGGAATGACCAAAGTGTGAAAACGTCTAGACATTATTGCAGTAATTAACATAAGATTGATATTTATTTTTCATATTACAGTACACAGAGGTCCGCAAAGAATTGCGCAAGCGGGAGTTTACCACCGGAAGAGGAGGTAGGGGTGGTAAACGATACGGAGGAGGAAGAGGAAGAAGAGGGGGAAGAGGGGGGAAAGGAGGAAGAGGGGGAAGAGGGGGCGGGGGAATAAAAAATTATTATTTTAATTAACAAAAAAACATATGTTTATTCCATTGTTTTATTCGAAGGCCTTTCATCCGTCGGCCATGAATAATTTTCTCACATTTATTCGTACTTTAGTCGAGAATCATATATGTATTTAGTCGAGAATGTACGAATAAAGACGAGAAAATTATTCATGGCCGACAATTGAATTCTCCAGGTTTCAAATAAAAATTGGCTTGGGTTATAATGCTCATCTCTGATATTTTGCCATATCATTGAGACAGTGAGTTCAACAACGGACTAACCCACATTTTTTTCGAAATTGAGTTAGTAGCAATAACGTATTCCAATAGGGTCTACTAATCATATAAAATACCAATTTTTTTTTAATGTGGGTTAGTCCGTTGTTGCTCTCACTGTCGCAATTATAACATAAATTCAACCGCGATTTCAAATGATGTATGTACATATGTGTCACGGTAAAAGCGTTAATTTACGGCCGATTTCTTCACCTTCAGTAATCTTCCAGTTAGAGTTATGTTCCACATAACTGCCAAATGATAGGATCCTATTGGCTTAGAGCATTTAAATGCTCTAAGCCAATTGGTCGCGTACTGACCGGAAGATTACTGAAGGTGAAGAAATCGGCCGTTAGTAAATGTATACAGTTCCTAGCAGTTCCTAGTCAATGTGTGCCTAAAGTGCATACAAAGTTGGACGAAATATAATCAATCTAATTACAAATTACAAATTACGATTAAAATGTAACTGTGTAATTGATTATATTATTTTCTGTAATCGTTAATTTTGGTAGTTGACCACAATTTTCTCAACTACCCAAATATTAACGTTTACAGAAAAAAATGTAATCAATTACACAATTACATTTTAATTGTAAATTGTAATTTCTAATTTGTAATTAGATTATATTCTGCCCAACTCTGATTGCATATAACCTAACCTACAATCGTCCGAAAATGCATACATTGACTGCATCACGCTTTGACTGTGGCACATATATCCAGCTAATGCTTCAGTTTTGCTGTGATTCCACGTTGGCAGTCCTCTCAAGTTGGCGCCATCTCGTATCCACTGCGTGAACTAAATTTGTCACGTGACTTGCTCTGTATTATCGCCAATATGGCGGAATTCGTATTTGAGAATGCAGTTACAAAGTTACGTTGTTTGTCCTTATATGAGCAGATTTTTGGCTGGGTGAGGTCTCATTCGAAAGAGGAAGGTTCAATGCAGTGCGCTATGGTCATCGTTTGAGTCACAAAACTCTTTTAGTGACCTAAAAATACTTGGATTCTTGCGGGTGTATTTTGTCGACTTTTGCTCTACTTTGATCACTCATATTATTTCATATCAACACAATCTCGTCGAACCATGACCACAGCGCACTGCACTGAACCTTCATCTTTAGAATGAGACCTCGCCCAGCCCAAAATCTCCTCATATATGGACAAACAACGTAACTTCCCAGACCCATGTTTCGGGCCAGATTGTGTCGGTATACAGCGCGCTGCATTACCCGTGTCTACCCCCTTAATCTCACTAATATTCAGGACCAAAAACACAAATACCCAAAACAGAAACAACCTAATGCACAGACTCTCCAATCTCCTACTAAAAACAAAAAAAACAATCAAGGACGAATTTAAAAAATCTTACAATAAACACTGGTAAGACAAAATAAGAAAAATCCCACCCAATAGCAACGCACTACAACACATAAACAAAATCTTCAAAGGAAGAAGCATGTCACAAATTGACACACTCACCATCAACAAAAACGAAATCAATTTACTACGTAACGCCAATATAGACGCAGACAAGCACCCAACAAATAAAAATAACCAAATAACAATTAACAACCCAATAGACAAACTCAACATACTAAGTGCACAATTCGAACTTACTCACACACAAAACTCGAACTTACAGGAACAAAAATATTTACCGATTTAATATCACGCAAAGCACAGGAAATAATCGAAAAAAATTGAAACAGACTCAGCACAGAACATCACAGTTACCCAATTCACTGAATCTGACCCAGCCTTCAATCCCGACCAAGAAACACATTCCAACTACTTTATCAATACACACTCACTGCAAAAAATACTTAACCACACAAATAATAAAAAATCCGCAGGCATAGACGGCATCCCTAACGCCATTATACGAAAATTACCCGGCAAATTCACCTACCTGTACACAATACTATTTAATAACGCCCTAAATAACGCATATTTCCCAGACAAATGGAAAAAATCGAAAACAATTCCCATAGAAAAAAGGGCAAGAACGGTGCTAATCACCTAAGTTACCGACCAATAAGCTTCTTACCGAACATAAGCAAAGTTTTCGAAAAAAAACAATCCGAAACTCACTATGTCACTTCACCGACACGCAACAAATAATCCCCGACGAACAATTCGGCTTCAGACATCATCATTCCACCGCCTTAAGGCTGCCGTCTCAAGTTTGTTATGGTCCGAATCGACCGAAGCGTCCTCAGTAAACAGACGGACCCTAATGAAACTAGTCCGGTCGATAAAAAGAACATATACAGAGGTGACATCTCCAGGTACTCTGTGTAGACGAATTTTTTACGCATAGTTACCACATTTTCACTCTGTCTCTGCCGCGCTGTTGCCACAGTTCCTTCTATCGAGAAACTCGAAGGAACACGGCACGAGAGCTGTGTCTAGCGTCAGAGCCTCGCTGAACGTAAAAGAGGATAGCAATAATAAAAGATAGAGAGGTTGGGTAGTGAAGTTAGGAAACATGTCAATGAAACAATACTAATTTGCGTATTAATAGTTTTTATTTATACGTAAACGGATGTAAGATTTTGTATAATCAATGTGTAATTTCAAAGCATAGAATTTGAATAAGGTACATCACTGAAGTGTAACACGCCGATCGCAATGAAATCTATAAATGCTATAGTTCTTTTAAAAACATATGACGCTTTCTTTTGTATCTAACTATAGATCAAATTATCTTTTTTATCAACAAGAATTGTCTGTTGTCTAAATACAAATTGAATAACGCAATCATTTTTTTTAAAACATCTATTTGGACAAAAGTATATTTCAATTTAATACTTTTGTACATGCTTTTCTTCGGAATTGTTATTCCACGATTGTAAAAATTTATCAACATAAACTAGAGATCAGTACTAACAATACGTATATTTTGGAATGTCTCATTAAACGATTTTATTCAGCTACGATCCCCTGTTTGTTTGTATGTTTGATTCAAATCTGGAAACTCAATTTTAATCCACTTCCAACTATCCAATTGTTTGAAACCTTTGCAGGGGTGCGTAGTTTGGATGACAATACAAAATTATGAAAAAAACTCCAAGGGGGTGAAAAAATTACCCAGTCACCAGTAAATTAGAACCCATAACCACAAATCCAATCAACTTAAAATCAACCACTCGTGTTCTTTACGAACTTTTAGCACTGTAGGGTTCAAGCAAATTGTTAAACTGCATATGTAGTGCATACAACAATAAAAGATATTTGTAAAGAAGTTTGAGCTATGAAATGTAAATCCACGAACACTAAAAACTAGAAAATAAAAAATTTATAATAAACGATTTTATTAAAAATGCATTGAACTAAAAAATAATTATTTTCTTATACTGCTGTAGGAGTGGTCCGTGAGGGTGAATATTACAACACGATATTAACAATAACAATGACTAAGTTTATTAATAACGATATTGAAAATGGAGAGCACACAATGGTCGCGTTCGGCGGCTGGTTTTCTTCTGCCGATTTCCATGGACGCTCAACGGTCGTCCGGAAAGCAGAGGGTGGAAAAATACCCAAACCGTTTTTGAGGGAGAATCCTTTTCCCACGATACCTTCGAGTAAAGTCAAGGCTGTCGCGACCGAACCGAGGTGTCCTGGCAATCGTCATGTTTATTGCCTACGCCTCGGCCCGGTCGCCCGCGGTACGCACTTGAGTGAGGAACCGCCTAACCCTGAGAAAATAAATCTTTCTCAAGTTCGACGGTCCACTACACCACAATTTCGATGGTGTATTTTCAGTATAAATAAAATCGTAGAGCAGGATATCTCGCAATAAATTTATTTCGACACTTGATGCTGTACTAAATTGATTCATATTCTGTTACGAAATATCCTGCTCCACGTTTTTATTTAAAGTTAAAAAACACCATCGAAATTGTAGTACAAGAATAGAAGTATTTTTTAGTTGTCAGTGCCTTTTTGACAAAATTGTTTAACAGAACATTTTTTTATATATTTTTTTGTCTCTAATCAAGTTACAGTCATCACAATAAATCAATCCAACTTCATTGGAGAATTGAAATTCGACATTCAAGCTTTCGCCCCCTTGAAATGGACAATTACAGATAAAAAAGTGTATATTTTTCCAAGAATACAGTATTGTCTGATTAGCGGCTAGGTTTGGTGTACACGATGTGGACTTTTCGTTATCCCCATTAGGGAATCTGTTCTCGATACGGGCTAAACGCCGCACAGTGGGACGGATCGACATTTAGGTAGGCATTCGCTTCATTTCTTACATATTTCATCATTTATTGATTATAATCTAAGATTACAGGTAATATATTGTATAATAAATACAATAATCATTTTTTTTCTCGTCGCTCTTTTTAATAATGGGACTTCAAGTGTCCCTTCATGTTGATTTCCATATATATACATTCATATATATGGATCGGGGCTTATTAATAAATTATTTAGAACATCTTGATTTGTCTTTTTTCGGCTGCTCTTTTTGCGTATAATTCGCAGTAGTTTTTAAAATCATTATTTCGGGCGTTCTGGGCTTCCTCAGTTAAATATTCTAAAAAAATTTTATATTTCCATTTTTAGAAAATGATCAACTTTTACACATTGGAATAGTTTTAGTTAGTCTTTTTCTGGTAATGAAAAATATAAACGCTTATATTCTATTGCCAAATTAAGATTTTTTGTTACCATTTTCGTATTTTTCTAAATTAAAAGAATTGTTCGTATTTGTCCGTAAATTCAAGCACACCTCATAATCCTGGATAGATTCAATTTCACAAAATTCAATTACTCATATCCGACCACATCCGACCCTTTGAAAAATTGATATTTTTTTGCACAAACGCAGGTGCAAGTCAGGAGAAATATATTATTTTGCTCCAATTTTTTATTTGCAATAATAATTGTGCAAATTGAATGTTTTTAACTTTAAATTACACTAATTGAGTAATGTTCAAATATAATAATAATGAGTAATATATGTTGGAAGTGAGGCACGCAGGGGTGTGCAACGTGCAAAAGTATGAATGATACGCTAGATAAATAAGAATGAATCATGTATGTAATCAGAGAGTGATTGGAATCGAATTTTGCACACCCCTGCGTGCCTCACTTCCAACATATATTACTCATTATTATTATATTTGAACATTACTCAATTAGTGTAATTTAAAGTTAAAAACATTCAATTTGCACAATTATTATTGCATATAAAAAATTGGAGCAAAATAATATATTTCTCCTGACTTGCACCTGCGTTTGTGCAAAAAAATATCAATTTTTCAAAGGGTCGGATGTGGTCGGATATGAGTAATTGAATTTTGTGAAATTGAATCTATCCAGGATTATGAGGTGTGCTTGAATTTACGGACAAATACGAACAATTCTTTTAATTTAGAAAAATACGAAAATGGTAACAAAAAATCTTAATTTGGCAATAGAATATAAGCGTTTATATTTTTCATTACCAGAAAAAGACTAACTAAAACTATTCCAATGTGTAAAAGCTGATCATTTTCTAAAAATGGAAATATAAAATTTTTTTAGAATATTTAACTGAGGAAGCCCAGAACGCCCGAAATAATGATTTTAAAAGCTACTGCGAATTATACGCAAAAAGAGCAGCCGAAAAAAGACAAATCAAGATGTTCTAAATAATTTATTAATAAGCCCCGATCCATATATATGGATGTATATATATGGAAATCAACATGAAGGGACACTTGAAGTCCCATTATTAAAAAGAGCGACGAGAAAAAAAATGATTATTGTATTTATTATACAATATATTACCTGTAATCTTAGATTATAATCAATAAATGATGAAATATGTAAGAAATGAAGCGAATGCCTACCTAAACGTCGATCCGTCCCACTGTGCGCCGATCCCGACCAGCGATCCGCTAACGAGACAATATTGCAACATTATCTTCTCTCATTCTGTGTAATTCCGTGTAAATTCTGTGTAAATATTTGGACAACCTCAGATCTGACCTAAAGAAACTGCATGACAAAGGAGATACTACTAAGACTATACGATATCGTAACGGCATACCTACAATAGTTACTTTTCGAAGCCACTAAGGCTGTTATCCTTCCAACTATATATTATCAAAACGTTCGCGGTCTGAGAACTAAATTACAAGATTTGCACATCGCGACTGTATCTGCATCTATCTCCTACGATGTTATCATTTTAACGGAAACTTGGCTCACGGATTGTATTGCTGATTCGGAAATTGGCCTGGACAACTATTTGATCTATCGAATGGACAGAAATCCTGGCACTAGCACTTCTTTACGCGGGGGTGGAGTACTTATAGCCGTTAAGAAGATTTTTCCTAGCTCTCAGGTGAAACTAACGCTATGTGGAGTGGAACAGCTATTAGTACAAATTAAAATCGGCAGTTGTTCAGTCATTTTTGGCACGGCATACTTCCCTCCGGGCTCAAAATCAGAATTATACACACGGCATGGAGAATCAATACTATCAGCATATCTTAAACATCGAGAATGTCGGGTTTATTTACTGGGCGATTACAACCTCCCTCACATCACATGGGTCAACAATGCATCACACCTATCAGCTTGGGCACGTCCAGGCTCATCTTCTGAGGAGCAGCTAGCCATGGAATCCTTACTTCGCAGCTACAATGAAGTGAATCTAGTTCAGTGCAATTCGGTTACTAACTCTAAGGATAGAATGCTAGACTTAGTTTTTTCCAATAACAATGACATCTGCATCAGTGTGTCTTCTGAGCCATTGATCCCGCTCGATAGCTATCATCCGGCATTGGTCGCGACTGTAAATCTTTCTGAAACTGAATCTTTATCGTCCGATACTACTTATTATTATGATTTTAAATTTGGGGATTACTTGGCAATCAACCAATATCTAAATCTGATTGACTGGGAAGCTGAGCTTGCGAATTTATCCTTGGATGATGCAGTTGATTTTCTGTATTTTCATATGTATTCGGTAATAGAAAAGTTCATTCCGAAAAGGCTAATAAGACATAGTAAATATCCTAGATGGTTTTCTCCAGGCCTGAAGCGACTTATTTTAGCTAAGAAAGCGGCGCATGCTAAATACAAGCGATCTAACCGTTTTGAGGATTATCTTGGATTTTCGAATCTGAGGGGGAAATGTAAGCGCATTGCTAATTACTGCTACCGTGATTATGTATCTAACGTTGAATGGCAAATCACGAGTAATGTTAAAGCCTTCTGGAGTTTTGTTAACTCGAAACGCAAATCGCATGGTCTTCCCAAGGTCATGTCGCTTGATACTTCTATCGCGCATTCCGCAGAAGATATTGCTAACCTATTTGCTTCTCACTTTCAATCAGTTTACACAACCGGCGTCAATATCTGTTCATCTCCAAAGTTAGATTCCAACTCTAGTATTTTATCTGTTCCGGATGTCACGGTCTTTATCAGTGATATATTTACGAAATTGAATTCCCTCGATACAGCGAAGGGGCCGGGTGATGACGGTATTCCTCCCTTATTTCTTAAATACTGCAATTTCTCCCTTTCTCGTCCACTGTTTATTATTTTCAACTTGTCTTTGTCCCTTGGATTGTTCCCTACACGATGGAAGAGTAGCGTCATCACTCCCATTTTCAAGAATGGAGATCGATCCAATGTGAAAAACTATAGACCTGTATCTATATTGAACGTCGTACCTAAGATTTTCGAACAAATCATCATCGAAAGGCTAACTCCTTTTTATGGCAACTTTATTAACGATAATCAGCACGGTTTTGTGGGTGGAAGATCGACAACCACCAACCTGGCGGTTCTTAATAGCTTCATCTCTAATGCACTCGATGATAACTCGCAAGTAGATGTGATATATACAGACTTTTCTAAAGCGTTTGATAAGGTTGACCATTCTACGATAATCTATAAACTAAAAAGCTTTGGTCTTACGAATCGTCTCACAAACTGGATTGCAAGCTACCTAAGTGGGCGTACACAGAGCGTACGTATTTTAAGTCGGGTGTCAAACCCAATGCATGTAACTTCGGGCGTTCCACAAGGCTCACATCTTGGGCCTCTTCTTTTTAATGTATTTGTAAACGATGTAGTTAATGAACTGCTGGATTGCGAGTCCCTATTATATGCTGATGACCTTAAGTTATACATCCGTATTTCGTCACTCGATGACGCGCGTAAGCTTCAATCTGCGCTTGAACGTTTGGAATCCTGGTGCACGGACAACTTAATGATTCTCAACGTATCAAAGTGTTTCGTAATGAGATTCTCTCGTCGAGATAGGGTTATATTCTTTCCATATTCACTTATGGGTTCTGTTCTTCCAGTCGTCGACTCCATATGTGATCTCGGCGTTCATTTCAATAGCCACTTCGATTTTAATGAACACATTAGCCATATTTGTAATTCTGCAAGAAAAACTCTTGGGTTTCTGAAGCGTTTTGCGATACACTTTAGGAATCCGTTGACGTTGAAAACCCTGTACTTTTCTTTAGTTAGAGCTCAGCTGGAGTACGCGTCGCAGATATGGTCCCCGAACACTGTGAGTCGGAAGTATATGATCGAAAAAGTTCAGCATACTTTTTTGCGATTCGCGTCTTACCAGTTGGGGAAACCTATAAGTTTTTTGTCGCACGACTATACAGATATTGCAACTCAATTGGATATTGCGACACTGGAACATCGCAGGACTACTAGTGATCTTGTATTTTTGTTTAAATTAATTAATGGCCATATTAAATGCCCGAGCCTGTTAGGAAGCGTGAATTTTTATGTCGCGGGCAGAGCTCTTCGTAAGAGCCCTCTATTCTACGCAAGACAATACAGGACCAATATCGGTCATCTGGATGTAGTCACTCGAAGTTGTAATTGTTACGACAAATTTAATGGCGACTCTCACTCTCTCGACCTTTTCTCTGGATCCCTGGCATCCTTCAGAACATCAGTGTTTAGGTGTCTTGAAGGCGGTCAGGGGTGACATTGTTCTATAAACTTTGTATTTATGTATATACTTTAGGCGTAGTCAATGTTAAGTGCCACAAATTGTTACCTAGTAAGAAGTTTTCTTATTTCTTCTTATGCTTCTATCAGTGTATTTACAGGGTTATACCCGTTAATAATAATAATAATAATAATAATAATAAAACAATTCCTCTTCTCCATTGACGGTCTTCCTACAATTTTCCCAGGTCGCTCATAATGAAAGATGACGTAGGCAGTGTGGGTCTGTAACACATTATGATACACATTAGGAAATAGGGTTGTTTTATAAGCGTACAAAATTTTAATGTAGATTTATAAGCTGTTAAACTTTACCTGAAATATGGTACTTATTCCATTTGTCCTGGCATTACTGTCCCATATACCATGTTTGCAGTAATTTGGTAAAAGGTCCGCCTGTAACAAATAATCGCAGACATTTCGGTAAGTTTGGTATAACAGTAAAAATTTGTTTCAATAATTCGTCGAACATCATGCATACCTGCGACGCCCGTACATATATATCAGCTTTTTTTTTTTTTTTTTTCAGAGGGGGAAAATGCTTTATGCATACCCCGGCTACAGTATTGCCGGGGTTATGTGGGACTCCCCGGTCTCCGGTATACCCACTAAAAACCCCCTCTAGGTGCCGCCTTCTCATTCCGGTCCCCTTGAATTCTGTCTATCTGCTCCTGTAAACTTAGAAATATGTCTGAAAAAATTAAAGGGTGAATTAAATTTAATATTTCCTTCGTCATTTTCTTAGGAATGTGACGGCGGCGTCGATCGACTCGCGTGATCGTATGATCAGCGAGTAAAAGTGCCATTGCTGGCACTTATGACCACTGACGGAGTCAGTGGTCCCGCGCTTTACAACGCGGTGCGACGCCGGATCGATCAAATTTATTATATCTTTCGTCACTTTCTTGGCAAAGTGACGGCGGCGTCGATCGACTCGCGTGATCGTATGATCAGCGAGTAAAAGTGCCATTGCTGGCACTTATGACCACTGACGGAGTCAGTGGTCCCGCGCTTTACAACGCGGTGCGACGCCGGATCGATCAAATTTATTATATCTTTCGTCACTTTCTTGGCAAAGTGACGGCGGCGTCGATCGACTCGCGTGATCGTATGATCAGCGAGTAAAAGTGCCATTGCTGGCACTTATGACCACTGACGGAGTCAGTGGTCCCGCGCTTTACAACGCGGTGCGACGCCGGACCGTTACAACAGTTTCACTATTTTCAACTGGAGACCTTTTTCGCTTTTTCAAGCTTTTAGGTTTTTCTTTCGCTCTCTCCTCCAGTATAAATTCTGGCTCCCGAATAGGCATGCACCTATTGTGCCGACTATCTATTAATTCGGGTAGCATGCATTCTAAATAAAATTGAACCAGTTTTGGCTCCATTTCTGTTTCCCAAAACGCATCATCTCTCTCTACTTTTATAGATTTCAGCCCCTTCGGGGTCCAAAGGCAAAATATACAGTACTTTCTGTCAGTAATATGTAACTGACCTTGTACTTGATAATAATAGTGATGCGTTTTGCTCATTGAAATACCTGTTTTACGTGTGAACATGCGCCGGACAGCGGGTACTTTTTCCATACCTTCTTCCGGCGTAAAGTTCTCCGCTGATTTGGGGCATTTAATTTCCAAAATACCCTCTTGACCGATGATTCCATCCGGTGAAGCTCCTAAGAAGGGGATGGAACTGTCGATGAAAATTCCACATTCTGCAATATCCGTGTATTGCTTCTTCAATTCTTCGCGAGCAATATTCTCGCATTCTTTTCCGTATTCCACGGCGGGTGCACTAATTATCCGCGGATACAGAAATGACTTTACTGCATTTGCGCAAGGCGTGTCACGTCGGCGACGGCACACTTGTCCAAAATTGGATGCTGTCAACAATTTGGACCTGTACTGCAACCATCTGCGGTTCTTTGCTTGTCCAATGGTTTCGTCTTCGATAGCGTGTCTTTTCTCTTGCCAGTCCTTGAGCATTTGCATATGCTTTTCCCGCTCCAGTTCATACATTTCGGACGGCATGTCTGGCTTCTGCGCATTTTGTCCATAATCGGAATCTTTCTGCGAGGGCAATTGCTTGCGTACATATCGCGCAGTCTTCGGTTCCTTCTGTTTTGCAGCTCTCTTTTCCTTTTCTTTCTTTTTCTTTTCTTACATTTGGAGAACAACCTCGGGCGTTTTCTTCTTCATTACCGCATTCAATCGCGAGTGCACTTGGTTACTGTTGTACTCCACGACAGCAGCTGCACATCTTCCTGTATAGGATCCTCTTTCGGCGAAATTTAATCTTTTTCCGCCAATGTACTTGGCAATTATTGCGTTCAAGCTTTCCACAGCGTTATTATTCGTGTTATAGAGTAAGCTCTCCGCATGAGCTAACACTGGACGAAGTGCTTCTTTTATGTCCTGGTACACTCCAATTTTCGTCAATTCTGGAACGATGTTTCTTTCATTCTCTTTATTCTTTCCATCGCAGAAATATTTTAGTTGTGCACACTCTTTGTGTTCACCAAACACGTGGCTCGGAACATTCTGTATATCGCCATGCAAATTCCTTGTTTTTTCTTCGATTGATACATTCTGATTGTATCTAAACTTTGCGGCTTTTACGATGTCCGTGCGCATCCGGCGAATGCTACTTTCCACAGATTGCCGCAATGGTCCAGGTGTAGTCTTCTTCACAATCGCTTTCATTTTTGTACAGAAGTTTCGCAACAAATGATTCGTGCATTCAATTTTTTTTACACGAATCTGTCTCTTGTATGGATCAGCATCAATAATCTTCTTATACACGCTGCTGTCCCCATCGGCAATCAAAGTAGAATAAACGAGTCCACGTTTTTCTACGCTAGTCTTGAATCCTTCTACTATAGCATCGCTTTCCATAGCAGTCGATGCTCGAGATGCGTTCCAGTTTTTGAAGCATGTGTGCTTTCGGGGTTCTTTCTTGTTTTTCGCAGCAATCCGACAAATTCTGCAAACTTTATTTCGAACGCCGTAAAATAAAACTTTTTTCGTGCGATAGCCAACTATCACGCCGACTCCAGACGCAGAATCGTAACAACTACTGCGGTAGGATCTCTTCATCCAGCTTCCGTCAGCCACAACGGGGATGTGAGGGATCCCTGATCCGGAAAGAACGTCGCCTCTTTCAATCGCCAAACGTTTTTCTTCTTCAGCCGCTGCTAGCATCTCTTCTTCTGCAGCGGCAATTGCGGACTTGACGAATTCATCTTGATCCTTCACGAAGTCTCTCTTCGACATGCAACGTATGTTCACTCCTGCAAAAGTGTGTTGCAACTGGGCATAACTGCCTCCACATAAAATTGTTGCATTAACGGCGCCCTGATTGCAATCCACTTCTTCGGCTTCGTCCGATTGATTGCAGATTTCAGCTTTGTAATGGCATAAAGTGCACATTACGCTGAAGATGCTCTTGAAGCCACGCCGTTTCACACCAGTTATTCTTAGGTGTTCAATGCCACAGTCTTCCCTACCTTTTGCATGCTTACCTATTTTTTGCAATTGAGCAAGCACATTTGGGAAATTCATTATATCGTTGCTATTTAGAAGACTCGATTGCTCTTGTGGCTCGTCCTTCCCAACTTTTTCTATAACGAAGTTTTCCTCTTCGTTACTTTGTATATCAAATTCTTCAAGTGCCTCTTCAGTTTCTCCGGAACTGACCTTATCAGTATCTTCATCGGATGGCGAGTACATTATCTCTTGTCGCGTATGATGTCGTCCGTCGGAGGTTGATGGTTCCTCTACAAGACGTTCCCCGGCCACTTCTTCTAGATATTGTTCTACGGCAGTGTCGTCTGCCGTTTTTGCGCCTTCTTTTTTCTTCTTCTGAAGGGCTAAAGACATTCTCTTTACGCGATATACTTTCCGTTTCGATAATCTCTTTGCGTACGCACGTAATTTTCGCGGACGAGACGGAGAATTATTGTCCATATCTTCTTGCACATCCTGCATATTCACATTTAGAGTGCCACTCATTTTACACTAAACCAACAAACACAACACAAACACAATGCAACGCAACGCAACTCAAAAAACAAAAAACGTAAACGCGAACCGTGAACGCGAAACGTGAATCCGAAGATTCGTCTGTGGTGCGTTCTAAAACAAATGACACTTTACAGACCACGTGCAACGGCACAGTCAGTCAGGAATTGGCGGGCTCCATCTACCGCTGCTGGAGGGGGAAACACCTACAGGAGCGGTGGTCGTGTGTGCGTGAACTGCGCCTGCATCAGTCACGCACACATAACCACCGTTCCTGTAGGTGTTTCCCCCTCCAGCAGCGGTAGCTAGGGCCCTGGGATCCTTGCCACTCAGTCAGTTCCAAGCAAGCGACACAGGGCGAGTATGGCTAATTCGAAAAATGTAAGTATTATATTGTATATTATTATACTGATTGTGAGTGACTCTCTAGCTAGAGTATTCAAAGGCGATGCCGCCAATAAGCCGTGCCTCGCTGAGTTTTGTGAATTTCGATGCTCGTGACGAGATTTACTACGACGTATTGAAAAATTCTTTATTCTTCATCGCATCGATATGGCAGTGATACCAATGAATTCCTGGCGTTCTCCCGATTAAAATCATGTCATGTAAATCGGACTATTTTTAACGATGCATGGGGCCACTTTCATCGGCACGACATTGATTGACGCCATTTTCGCAAAGATCTGTTTAGAAATGCAGAACGTGGATTTCGTCACTTCCACGAAACTCAGCGAGACGCGGTTTATTGGCGGCATTGTAACCGAGAGCTGGCTACATAGGGGTCCACATGTCTCGATGCAATCATAGTTCTTATGTAGCCAGCTCTTACTCCGGGTTTACACCAACGCGAACACGAACAAAAACATTGTTCGCGAACGTTTTCGTTTATTGTTGCCGTGTTCACACCGTCGTAAATAGAACAAAACGTTCATATACGATTCTTATACTGAGTTTTGTTCATATTTGCGGCGGTGTGGACACGGCAAGAACAGACGAAAACGTTCGCGAACAATGTATTTGTTCTTGTTCGCCTTGGTGTAAACCCGGGGTTAGACTATTGTCTTTGAGGGCTCTAGCGAGAGAATCACGCTGTACAATCCTACTATTTGCCATAAAATAATACATTCATCATTTCATTTCCAGATGAAAGATACTGTACCCGCCGTATCGGCGGAGAGTGAAGGAGAGGTGGAGAAGGAGAAGCAGGAGGAGAGGAAAGAGGAGGATAAGGAGAAGAAGGCGGAGGAGAGGGCGGCGAAACTGGAGGAAACTGTAGCAAAAGTAAGTTATGTTGAATCTGTGTGTATAGTATTGTCTCCGTATGTGGTCGCTGATCGGAACCGACGTGGGGCTCCTGTTGTGAACAGATCCCTAATTCCGAGTGTTCGTTTCTCGCTTCTTTCTGGCCGAAGGGGGGAGCGATATGGAAAGCTTTGCCTGCGCGACGGCCGCGAACACAAAGGACGGAGTGTCAGGCGTCCGAAAGACGGAGCGAGACAAAACATCAACGCGTCGTCTGTCTCGTACCGTCCTCGCTCGCTTCCAGTGCCTTTGTTTGCTCTCGTTCCATCTCGCTCTCGCCTTCGCCGGACAAGAGTGAGACAGAAATGGTGGGAATAACGAAAAGTCCACATCGTGTACACCAAACTGGGCCCGTAATGAGACAATACTGTATTATTATTGAAAGTGGTATAACTCGGGCTATACTTCCGAATGGCCCCAGTGGCCGATCGACACGACGTTTCGGGGGTAGAGTGGGAATGAGGTGTGGACCCTAAATCTAAAATTGTTGCTTCGGGAATTTTTTAGTTTCCGAGATATTAATAAAATACTTTTAGTATGTCTGTGATTTATTCCGACATAACGCATTCCACTTTCCGCTTTGTCCCGGGAATTAGTATTGGTTTGGGCTAGATTAGGGGGGAGGGAGGTGCGCGCCCGCTTGCGGGCGCGAAAAGCATGGTAGCGAACCGATGTGAGTTTGGAGATTTGAACCAGCAACTTACGAATGCGACCCATTCTACTATATAGGGTATATAGTATACATATACATTCTACTGATAGTGAATATTCTAGGGCGTGATTCTAGAGGCCAAAATAAGACGAAAATATAGAATACAATTTTTTAATATTGCGCTTCGTTATCGAGAAAATTGACTTTGAATTTCAGCTAAATACGCGTGTCTTTCCGGCGCCTGGGGAGCACGCGGAGGTAAGGGGAACGCGTCCAGCAGTTCGTAAAACAGTTTGAGGGGACGGGGAGGGTCGCCGAGTAAGGGTGCCTACACCTACGTCCAAAAAAATTTAAAAATAAAATTAACAATAATTTTTTATTAATATTTTGGAAACTAATAAATAGCCGAAGCTAAAATTTTAGATTTAGGGTCCACACTCCCCCCTCCAAACCTCATCTCGATTGGCCACTGGGGCCATTCGGAAGAATATCCATAACTCGATCTGTAGCTAAAAAATCGTTTATTTTCTTTAACATTTTTATTAATTATTATTCCATAATAAAATTGGATATTCTTCCGAATGGCCCCAGTGGCCAATCGAGATGAGGTTTGGAGGGAGGAGTGGGGAGGGGGTGTGGACCCTAAATCTAAAATTTTAGCTTCGGGTATTTATTAGTTTCCAAAATATTAATAAAAAATTATTGTTAATTTTATTTTTAAATTTTTTTGGACGGTAGGTGCAGGCACCCCTACCCGGCGACCCTCCCGTTCCCCCAAACTGTTTTACGAACTGCTGGACGCGTTCCCCTTACCTCCGCGTGCTCCCCAGGCGCCGGAAAGGCACGCGTATTTAGCTGAAATTCAAAGTCAATTTTCTCGATAACGAAGCGCAATATTAAAAAATTGTATTCTATATTTTCGTCTTATTTTGGCCTCTAGAATCACCCCCTGGAATATTCACTGTCAGTAGAATGTATATGTATACTATATACCCTATATAGTAGAATGGGTCACATTCGCAAGTTGCTGGTTCAAATCTCCAAACTCACATCGGTTCGCTACCATGCTTTTCGCGCCCGCAAGCGGGCGCGCACCTCCCTCCCCCCTAATCTAGCCCAAACCAAACTAATACCCGGGACAAAGCGGAAAGTGAAATGCGTTATGTCGGAATAAATCAACAGACATAGTAAAAGTTTTTTATTAATATCTCGGAAACTAATAAATTCCCGAAGCAACAATTTTATATTTAGGGTCCTCATATCATTGCCACCCTACCCCCGAAACCTCGTGTCGATCGGCCACTGGGGCCATTCGGAAGTACAGCCATAAAATTACACAAGTTTATAGTTTTAAAAACATTACCCGATTTAATTTACGGATGCGAATATTTTTAAGTTGATTCAAAAGCATACCCTTAAATATCCCAATGTATGAATAAATCGACTTATACCACTTTAAGAAATAACGGCTCATATGTAGGCGTCGAACTAGAAAATGTAATTTTTATAATATTGTTTCAGATGAAAAAGGAGATTAAAATTTTGAAGTATGGCGAGGGGGGGCGCCGTGGTGGCCGCCGAGGAGGCCGCCGAGGAGGCCGCCGGGGAGGCCGCCGGGGAAGCCGCCGGGGAGGCCGCCGGGGAGGCCGCCGTGGAGGCCGCCGTGGAGGCCGCCGTGGAGGCCGCGGCGGCAATCCGATTATTATAAATAATTTTTAGTTTAAAATAAAATATATATATATAACACTATAAATACTCGATGATTGTTTATTTTTTTGGTTTAATAGAATGTAAAACTTTCACATTTTCTATCGTATCGGCATGAACGTTTCAGTAACATACTGCTTAGATTTTCCAGATGAAAATGAATTTAAACACGATATTTCGGATTATTTTTAGCTTTATTAGATTTGAAATGTTACGCATTTATATTTAATTATCTAGTACAGTTCTAGAAATAATCCGATTCACACCGTATTTGAATTCATTTTAATATGGAAAATCTCAGCAGTGTGTTACTGAATATTGAAAACGTGACGTTTTACATTTTATCAACACTGTATGCCTCTCCAACTGAGATTACAAGCCGCCGCCGAACAGCCCAAGTCCTCGCTGGTCTCGCGGGTATCGCGAACAGAACCCTAATTCCCAGTGTTCGTTTCTCGCTGCTTTCTGGCAGAAGGGGGGAGCGAGATGGAACGCTTTGCCTGCGCGACGGCCGGGAACGCAAAGGACGGAGTGTCAGGCGTCCGAAAGACGGAGCGAGACAAAACATCAACGCATCGTCTGTCTCGTACCGTCCTCGCTCGCTTTCAGTGGCTCTCGCTCGCTCTCGTTCCATCTCGCTCTCGCCTTCGCCGGACAGGAGTGAAACAGAAGTGGTGGAAATAGCGAAAAATCCACATAGTGTACCCCAAACCGAACCCGTAACAAGACAATACTGTAGTATCTTTTATTTGAGTTTATCCAGATATTATCTTTGCCCATTTCTGTTCTCTAGCAGCTTCGCCGTGATTCATTCAAGCCTTCCTTACGAGAAAATAGTAATAGAGGAAATGCGGCAACAGCGCGATATACCTCTCGATACGTCTCGGCAACTATGTCTTTCCTATATTTATCGGCTAGCTTGGACTTCTACCGGTTCTGATGGTAAATGGCGCGAAAATACCATCAGCGCTGGGGCGGAGAATCCTTGAAGCTTCATTCTGTCATTTCTCGAGTCTGTCTCAGTACACGATTCATAAATTCATTATTATTTCAACGTACGATGCTTATTAGCGTTCAAACGCACCAGACCACCCTGCACGAATGTCTACCGGAGGCAACTATACCCGCAAAAACCTTCTCCTTGCCGATTCCAGGACGAAAGTCGGTTGAAACGGTTTGTTTACTACATCGCGTATAGGCAGGATCGGCGAAATCATTATGCAAGTCATGTGCCGCATAAGGGCGCCAGCAGAATGGGACGCTAAAAAACTATATCGCACGCTTAATAATAAGGGAATCCAACTCCCACATAAACGAAATGTACACCCCGTAAAGACAAATCATATTAAATAGAAAACAGGTGCAAAAATTTGGGGGCACCAAAAATTTTCTTGCATACGGGCGCCAGCTAACCTCGCATCGGCCCTGCGTATACGTCACGCTGGTGCTACGTGGCTGCGGTACACCATTAGCGCCACCAACGGAGAAGCCTTGAAGCCTCATTCTGTCAGTTTTCGATTCATAAATTCATTATTATCTCAACGTACGGTGGTTATTAGCGTTCAAACGCACCAGACCACCCTGCACTGATGTCTGCTAGAGGCAACTGTACCCGCAAAAACTTCCTTCTGGCCGATTCCAGGACGAAAGTCGGTTGAAACGGATTGTTTACTACACGCGTATACGTACACGCTTTTCTTAGCTTGTGTGAGCGTACGCACACATTCAAGGCCCGCTGAGACGGCAGCCTTAAATAAAATAACTTCCGACATCTATTGGGCACTAAACGATGGCCAATGCGTGGGCGCCTGCCTAATATACCTAGAAAAGGCCTTTGTCACAGTCTGGTTAGAGGACCTCCTATACAAATTGTCCAAAGCAAGCCTACCTTTCCACCTTATCAAAATCCTCTGGAATATAACGCAAAACAAACACTTTAGCACATCAGACGGCAAAGAAACCTCCACTAAAACTTTCAAAGTCACAAACGGCCTACAACAAGGCACAGTACTCTCCCCATTCCTTTTCAATATTTTCACAGCCAATCTCCTAAAACTCTTTGGACTAAACAACGACAATAAAATAAAAGCACTAGCATTTGCCGACGACCTAATACTATACGCGATAAACAACAAAGCAACATCAATCGACAACACTCTTCAAACCCTATTCGAAAAAATCCACAAATATCTTACGAACTGGAAGCTAAAAATTAACACTCAAAAATGCGAATCCATCTTCTTCAGACCAACCCTAACAAACGCCCATCCCGACGTCTCAAGACACTGGAAACAATTCCAACTGAAAGAAAATCGCTACTCACAGAACACAGTCCCCCACAAACAAATAGTAAAATACTTAGGAATACTTTTAGACCCTGAGCTTAAATTCTACACTCACATAGACACTCAACTGTCAAAAGCCAAACAAGCCTATAAATGCCTCTCCCGCCTTTTCTACTCCAAATATCTCAATCCCAAATGTAAGACGCTAAGCTACCTAACCCCGGGTCTCCACCAAGGCGAGCACGAGCAAAAACACTGTTCGCGAACGTTTTCGTCTGTTTTCGTCGTGTCCACACCGCCACGAACACGAACCGAACTCCGCGTACGAACGTTCTCGAGGATGCTCGCGACGGTAGGAACGCAGCGAGCACGAACATTTCTGACGATACCTGACGATCCGCATCCCTTTCCATTGTGTGACTGCTCGTAAACAGACGACCCTCCACGACCCTCCACCGGCAGGTACTCCACAGAATTAGCATGCGTGACAAGCACGAATAAAATTTTTATATTTTTTGTTTTAACACAATGAGAATATTTCCAACGTATGGATGAGATATTTCTAATAAAAATGAATCCAAACACGACGAAATTTGAACAAATTTGAGTTTCGCTGATAATATATAATAGTTTTATACTATCAACATTTTTTTATGCTAGTCGATAACAGATTTTCTTGAAAAAGAAGATAAAATTTTTGTTAGGTGGTGATTGGTGTTTAACCTTCACTCTAGTGTTCCTGATTTCTCGATATTTTTCGCATCTTGAGAAATGAGAAATCAGATTATATTTCTCGAGAATTCTCGAGAATTCTCAAGAAATTAAAAAAATATTGCAAAATTTATGTTTTTGGAATAATGTTTATAATATTTATCTAAATTTTTATTCGCGTCCAACTTAGACAAAACTTGTGTAAATGAAAAAAAACAGATATTAAATATAATTGATAAATTTATTTATTTAATATAAAATGTGAGCAAGGCGAAACATTACTTTTTTGATTTAAAATAATTTTTTCAAAAGCACAATGCGTCTAACGTCGCGTCAACCAATCTACTTTTTTTTATGACAAAATCTGCGGCTGTAGAAAAATTTCTTTTATTTTGAGTGGATGTTGATTTAATTGTGTATAGAGCATCGGCGATACGAAGAGAAAAGTTTATAAACAATCGCGCAATTCTTCGTATATATTGCTAACATTTATCACTGAATGTACCATGTATTTATATGTTCACGATTAACACACAATTTGAACTAACTGAAAATTCATTTCTGAAAACAAATGGGATTTATAATAATTTTCCTACACTGAAGACTCTTGAGAAACACTGTAATTTCTCGAGAAATGAGAAATAAGAAATTATAAAATTTCTCGAGAAATTCTCGAGAAAGAATTCTCGAGAAGGAACACTACTTCACTCTGTGGACAGGGGTACAAACAGACCCCTGGCTAATAAAAACGTAAATGAAAAGTTAACGAATGGAAACTTTCCCAAGTATCTGTTAGGAATGCTATCTCTGATATTTTTCACACCGAATGTGATAAAAATTTCATTGAAATCGCTGAATTTGAATGCAGTAGTAGCCTTCATAGGCACCTGAGCGCTTAACCGTGTACAGGGGTCCATATGCACCCCAATTGTCATTAATTTCTAATAATGGGTTGATGCAGCTTCAATTCGGTCTTTGCTTACGTTTCAAAGAAGATAGGTTTTTTTTATTGAATTAGTGGTAAGTGTTGGGTAAATTATGTAGGATCACGGAAGAAGGGGATAGTCTCGGACGGGACTCGAAACCCGCGATCTCCAGATTCGTTGCGCGCTGGCCAGCTGAGTTAGGCCACCTCGGCTAACACCGACTCCCCTTGTTTCTTGTATTTTTAATTAAATGGTTTAATTTTTTATACACTTCTTCTTAAAAATTAATAAAACTTCACAAATACCTACGCAGCTACAGTCTTTTCTGTACATTTTGGACTGAAAACGCGTGGGGTCTAATTATACCCCTGTACACGGTTAACGTTAAACTATTCGTACACAGAGTGAAGGTTAAAGCTGTGTGGTATTACTAGGAAATAAGGAGAAGGTATGAACGAGTTATATGCGCATTTATAACTATATACTGTATCGATATGCATACACATACATATATTTAAAAACACGTGCAATATACGATTATTAAAATATACAAACATAGGTACATATACAATATATATATATATATATATATATACAAACATTAAAATATACAAACATAGGTACATATACAATATATATATACAAACATTAAAATATACAAACATACAATATAATACACACACGCGTACATATACATATTTACATGTCACAATCTCGCAACTTGACAAATTTGCGCATGAGCCATTTCATGCATACCTCTGTTGAGAGGGTATTTGCCCATGTGGGCTTAAAAAAAATTTGCCGAATTCTGTGCGACTGTCAGTTGTACGGGAAGAACGTCCCCGTGGCGCATTTCGTACGGGCATGTACGATCCTTCGCCCGATCCTGCACCTGTCCTCCTCCACTCGCCTGGTATGAAATCTCCCGTGTCCGGGTCAAAACGGTCGAAAGTATCAGGCGGCAAATACATGAGTTGCGCAGTCTCATTACGCCTGCGAAAATTATGCATGTGGAGGCAGGCTAAACCCACCGGTCGCCTTGTCCGGTTGCAGCATAATTGGTCGTCTTAAAATTCTAAATACAGACGCCAATATGCCGAATGCATTTTCCACTACAATGCGGGCTCTGCAGAGTCTGTAGTTGAACACCCTTTCGGGTGAGCCACGCAATTGGTAACCGCTGTAAGGCTTCAGTATGTGCCGTTGAAGAGGAAAAGCGTCGTCGGCGACAAATACATAGGGAATTTCATCGGTTCCTCCCGGTAAACGGCTTGTCCGTGGCAGGTAAAGCCCGTTCCCTTGTATTTTGTCGTAAACGGACGCGTTTTTGAAGACTCCTCCATCAGATATGCGCCCCTGGCACCCCACATTTACGAATGTAAAATTTGCCGATGCATCAACAATTGCCATGAGTACAATGCTAAATGATCCCTTGTAGTTGTAGTACTCGCTCCCGATGTGGAAAGGTGCTTGTATTACGATATGCTTTCCATCAATGGCGCCTATGCAATGTGGAAAATTTGTTTTCTGGTAAAATGCATTTGCTATATCAAGCCACTCTGCTGGCATTGATGGGAACTGGAAAAAATAGTTCAACTTAGTTTAGTTTAGACCGGTTAGCAATAGTGATTATATTAGTAATGAGGGTGAGGCATATGGTAAGTCCGGGAGAGTTCGACCACCGAGAGAGTCCGGCCAGTGCTGATATTTTAAGACTGACACAAGATAGGGCACTGTGTGTCATTGACACAAAAGAAATGACGGCGCTTGTTGTTTATCTCACATTGACCATTGTCACAAATCCATATTTGAATTATACGATACAGTTAAGACATTATGCGAAGCTGAAAGTTTTTAGACCAACTTACAGTGGGGGTGATATTTCAAAAACAGGTCAGTTTATTTATGCTCTTACGATATTGGGGATATAATATGCATATAACTAGAGTGTCACACCAACAATACGTATGTATTCGTTTTTAATTTTTTTTTTTTTGATAAGGTGGTCGATCACTACAGTGATTACTCGTAGTGGGTGGACGGTCCACAGTGGGGCACGTAACATAGGATTTGCAGAAAAAATCTCATAACTTCGGTGTTTCTCAATATTTTTGAGTACTTGAAAAAAAACTATAACTTTCATACAAACTAAAACTATCAAAAACTAATATAAAATAGAAACTAGTGGTGGATATATAAAAATACAACTATCATTTTAGGACTTTTTTCTTCTCCAGCCCCCCACTGTGCGGTCTAACCCCGACAAGCGGGTGAGACCGACCAGTTGCAGTGCCAATGTTTTTGATTGAAAATGAAAATAAATAATTTAAATTATCGCACACTATAATTTATATGTACCCTAAATTGCTTGGGCTTTGCTTTAATGTGCAGAAAACGACAAAAATGTGAAAACCAACGATGCGACAATTTCTTTTCTAAAAAGTGGTCGAACTCTCCCGGACTTACAATATAAAATAAAGTAGGTACTATCAATTAAAATATATTTACCTTTATCATATCCTTTAAAGCATCAATTAATGCTTCGCACACCTCTGGAACTATCTTCGAGATAGTTTGTTTCGCCACGCGAAACGTGTACATCAGGCTCTGATATGAATCCCCAGTAGCGAGAAATCGCAAGGTGATCAGTAGCCTGTCGGTGACCGAAATGCATTTGCGGTAATTGGTGTCCTGGCGAGCAATTCGATCACCAATTAATGTGAGCAAATACTCGAAATCGTTTCGTGAGAACCGCGTGAAGTTGTTGAAACCACTGGGGTCGTTTAAACGTAAATCCTGAAGAAGGGAAGATCCTGTTCGTTCTTTCAGTAGGGCCCTCATCATTTCTTTTCTTTCTTTGCTGTGCTGCTGTGTTTAAAATAACTGCAGCACAGCACACAATGAGGTCGTCGTCACTGCTGGACATATTGGATCACTTCACCGCGATATCACTGTCTCTTTGAAATGCTGCTATTTCGGATTAAACACAGTAGCGTACCGAATAAATTCCAAAGACACTCTGGTTCTCTGTTGCGGAACGCAGTCCTCATATATTATTTTTCTGCGGGGCGTATTCGTTTGGGGTTGGGCTTCGAGGGAGAGTTTTTAATATAATTGGTCGCGACAAAACTCTTCCCTCGCAAAACGTGGGTGCCGTGATGGTGACAGGTATGCGTCCAAAAATTAACCGGGACTTTCGGTATTCCCCGGGCATGAGTCCCCAATGTAATCATCTACACAAATGGAATCGTCAGCGGGTCACGGTTTATTGCAGGTTTATGACTGTGGACACTTTTCTACGCTCTATAGACTGATTGTAAAACATCTGGCAAATAACTTGCAGGATTGCAGGAAAGTCTTTAGGCTTGATCCCTGATTGCTGCAAGCTAATTATTGTACGTTCGGTAGGCAATAAACCGTGCTGCGCTACACACTACTTCCCAAATTCATTGACTTCATTGTTTCGCGCGTGCTGACCCGCACGTACCGTTGTTAACCGCCGCCGTGCGCAACAATGTGCTCATAAACCGCGACCCTGCACCTGGTGAGGCGCTCTGGCCGACTAGCCTGATTAGTTTTTCGAAACCAGATATGGCATTTACCTCCTCTACTTCGTCAAGATGGAGAGGGTTCCTTCTCCGCCGAGGAATTCACGGAGTGAACGTCCCCCCTCTTCGAGGAGCGGTATTCCTAATGTGTGTTTCATAATTATATTAAAACAACAATCACTTGCATATTATTTTTTCTTACCATAATCCCATAACTTTTGTTTCATTCTCCTGAAGCAGTCTAGCGTTTGGGCGCAGCATCCAGACACCGGCTAGGAGATTCCGCCATTAAAACGGGAACACAGACACTCATCCCAGTGTGCTTGCGTCTTGTAGAGTAGATTAGGCGGCTGCTACAGCAGACGCCCGCAGACTCCCACGTCTGGCGTGACTGGGGGTACATACACTGCGTCTGACTACCGCGCCCAAATCTAGCTAGGAGGTGTCGCCTTTACGACATCAATTAGAAAAATAATAATCTGTGTACACTAAAACCGGTCATACTTTGAATATGTGTTCGCATCTGGTCCCGACCAATTTAAAAAGTATTTATGATATCCTCCGAAAGCAGGTACAGTGGACGAAATTTCTATAAGAACACTACTATTTTTAATAAAAAATGTCAAGTAATGTGCTAATACAATTAATGGAAGATTAGGAAATAGTGACGGAAGGATACAAAATAAGAAAAGGTCTAAAAAATTAAAAAAATCATTGTATTTTTGTTATAAAATTAAATATAATACTTTAAACTACAGATGACTAACGAAATTTCCATAAGAACAGTGTATTAAAAACAAAACATTAGTACTGTGATATCCCACTAGTTTTCGCGCGGTACTATTCTAAATACTTTCCCATATATGTCAAAATCACTCCATCAAAGTCCCTCAAACTCAATTATAACCCCTTTCCTATTTAAACACCCAAAATCCATTCGACGGGTTGAGTATCTCCTTTTACCATTCATAAAACCCCAAAGGTCTAATTACGACGAATATTTGGCGTACGTGACATAAATATGTCAATTAATAGACGTACCGTTCATAAAAACCCCGGAAGTCCTATTGCGACTTATTTGTTAAATATGTCAAGGTTCCTACCGCGCGTACCCCCGCAACATTCCTGTAAGGATACATAAATATGAGGTCCCGAGAGGCCGAAGATCCATTATCAACTAAACTTCCGTATGGAAAGTATATTCTTTACCACATTCAAACTGTATCGCGAAGAACTCATTATTATTCTAAGATTCGTTTTGTTTAGTGTTATTAAGCATTAAATTCAGTGACCAACAATCACCGTTCATCAAACATTGTAAGCTATTACATTACCATTTATAATATTGTATATAACCACCATCATTTATATTTTGTATTACCGTTTCTATTGCTTTCTATATTATTACTTTTCATATTAACGCTTATTGCGAACGCTTATATTACTTTTCTACATCAACGCTTATTGCGATCATTTATTGTTTGTATAACTATTCATATTATTATTTTTCATATTAACGCTTATTGCTTATGTCAAAATATTTAATTATCATATATTATGTTTCATGTTCACATTCATATATTGTGTTCAATTACTATTAAACAGTAATAACGTACTCGTGTTTAAAGTAAATAAACCTCTCTATTTTTAAAATCACGCTTCGAATTATTGTGCGCATCCTTTGGTTACAAAGATTCCAAACTAAGACAGGCTGCAGTATCAGCTGATTTCTGTTCGTGAACGCGAGAACGGTTCCACTGTTTACAAACATACTTTTGCGTGAGCCGTGCAATTCACGGAAGTATTACGTGTGGCTTTCTTTACATAAATGCAACGGTAAATCCTGTTACCGAAATCAAAACAAACATAAGGTGCTCTAACGGGTGTTCCCCGGGTGTGTATTCACTATTTAAACCTTCCTTGGTCGATTAGAGTGTTGGATTTGAGATTCGCGCCTGATCTCCCTTTAGCTTCAGCGTGCTGGATGTAAGATTCGCGCCTAAATTCCTTTAAAATCCTTAGTGTGCTGGATGTAAGATTCACGCCTAACACTCCTTTAAAATCCTCAGTGTGCTGAATGCCAGATTCGCGCCTGATCTCCTTTAAAATCCTCAGCGTGCTGGATGTAAGATTCGTGCCTGAACTCCTTCAAAATCCTCAGTGTGCTGGATGCAAGATTCGCGCCTGACTTTCCCTTTAAAATCCTCAGCGTGCTGGATGTAAGATTCGTGCCTGAACTCCTTCAAAATCCTCAGCGTGCTGGATGTAAGATTCGTGCCTGAACTCCTTTAAAATCCTCAGCGTGCTGGATGTAAGATTCGCGCCTAACTTTCCTTCCCCCAATAGTCATCGTTCCAAATACCTCACCCGGGACGTGACAGTACAAAAAACATAAAAAAAGTATAATATTAATATGATGTTCTTCCACCATTATGCTGAATTACTTGAAATATTCTGTCCGGCATACTACAAATTAATTTTTGTAGCGTTGTAATATGGATTTTACTCCACTCAACTCTAATTGCCTTTTCGAGCTCCTTAATATTATTATATTGCTTCCCATTTTTATATACGGCTCTTGATAGGATTCCCCATAAGTTTTCAATTGGATTTAAGTCCGGGGAACGAGCGGGCCACTTCAAAAGTGGCAAATTTTTTTGCCGAAACCATTCGCGTGACTTTTTAGAAGTGTGAATTGCTGCATTATCTTGTTGATAAATAACATTTTTTTCGTGATTGTCTTCAATAAATGGAATCAAACAATCTTCTAATAAATCTATGTATTTTTCTGAATTCATTCTTGTAGAATTTTTACATAGTGGAGTCTTAGAGGAGTAACTGAATGCAGCCCATACCATCAAAGTTCCTCCGCCGAAATTTCTACTCATGGCAACAGATTTATCTGTGCGTAAGTCGTGCCAGTAATATTTAAATCCATCAGGTCCGTCTAAATTAAACTTTTTTTCGTCGGAAAATATTGTATCTTTCCACTCTTCGCTCCAGGTCATATGGTTTCGTGCGAATTCTAATCTTACACGTTTATGCTCCTGCGTAAGAGGTGGCTTCAACGACCTTTTCGTCCACTTCAATCTGTTATCTTGCTGCAATATTTGTTGCACACGTCGAGTGGTCACTGGCAATTCCAAAATTTTTGTTACCTCACTAGCAGTTTTATTTTGGGTCGATATTTCTTTAAGTATTCGCGAACGATCGCGCCCTGTTAATTTTGTATTTCCACCTGTATAATGATTTTTACCGTAGTTTTCGCGTAATTGTATAAAATGGTATATACAAGTAGTGGATCTACTAATTTTTTTAGCGATCTCTCGAAGAGACAATCCTGCATCGCGGTATGCTTCTATTTTTGCTTGTTCTTCTGAACTTAAAACTTTTCCTCGTGGCATTTTGGTTGAACAGAAATTATTTAATTTATTACTGTATATATTTAACAAATACAATATTATATACTGATAACACTGACTGTTTCAAATGTTTCTCGTGGAAATGGTGAAACAGAACTAAATCAATGTAACCATTCTTATAGAAATTTCGCACTGACTTCGGTCAGCGAGTGACTGTTGTTTACATAACGCTAGAAAACTCGCTACTTTGTTTACATAAATCGTTCCATAATAAAGGCATTGTAGTGTTCGTAAAGTTCCAGATGTACAACTAGTAAAAATTTATGGAATACATTACTTTTTGTGTGTAAATCAGAGTGTTCTTATAGAAATTTCGTCCACTGTATATTGAATCTTCGAGTACGCATGCCATTCTATACATGCGTCCTCGTAGGCGAGAGTCGTGCAGTACCGACCGCTCTAAGTTTTTTTTGGTAATATCTTTGGGTAGAGTCGATGAAAGTCAGAAATTCAAAAACGTGTTTGTAGTATAGATAGAACTTAGTAAGAGGAGGGAAATTATTTTTGTGAAATTTGATAATATGAATTGTGTGGGATTGGGAAGCGACTGGATTAGAAACAGGTTGAGTGTGAAGACTCACGTAACATTAATAAGTTTATTATATAAGTATTAGGTATTGTATACGTCTCGATGTTACTTCGCTCGCGTCTCTAGTTCGACTCTGGTGATCGCCCTTCGATGAACCATCACCCTGCGCTCTTTCAGAACACACACACATCACACACCCATGCCACGCGTCATCATGCACACTTCACACATCCGTCCAAAATCTCCACGTGCATTCTCAGAATCGTACCTCGCCGCAATCGACACTCAAACCTAAACATTCACTCATCACGCTAATCTCCTTCTTCGCATAAACATTCAGTCCTCGCGCCGACCAGCCTAGAAGATTGCCTCCTCGGATTTCTCATTCCTACAATTGATAATTCGCAAAAGTAAAGAAGTTGTAACTTCTAGGAAACGAAAAATTGTCGTCCAGTACCGAACAACTATTAAATTAGTAGATTTTTAGGTTCAAATGATTAACAACGTTAATAAAGACATTTAACTAGTACAATACAAGATTCTTTTCAAATTTTATTCGTACAAACTCGCAACTCAGATAATCAAAATTCTCCTGATCTGTGCATTCGACTTGCTTGAAAAACAAAAGATCAGCTGTATAAAATAACTTTCGACCCAGTGAAGATCAACGTACCTATACGTTTAATGCCTCAGAACATCGAGAGAAATGGAGTAAACAATATGGCCCCGAAATAGAATATACAGAATTGCGGTTCTCATTTGTTCATTCAAATAAACTGCTAATATCTGGTCGAAGAAGCGAGAACTAGCTTCGGTCGGTACTGCACGACTCTCCCCTACACCGTGCTCTTAAATGTCATTTAATCCATAAGAACGAATCAAACAATAATATCGACGTTAAATAATCGAAATGGGCGACAGCGTGGCGTGATCAACTCACACGGAAAAATTGATTATGGAGATAGAACCGTCGGAACAACTTGCCACCGGAACTTTTAGCCCCCGGGCTCTCCTACACGTTATTACTGAAAAACTATTCAACCGATATAATTGCAATTACATATGGCTTTGTGATACACTATTATGCAGTTTTTTGACAGCGTGGATTTCTTCATTTCATTCATCATTCTTTTTTTCATGTCTAAAAATTGAACGCTCAGTTCCGAGTGTTGTCATTTATTTCAAAGCAATCTTTTTTAAAATCGGCCACGCCAGAAGCAGCATTTCTTAATGTATTCCAAGAAGCTAATTTGGTTTTTACGGTCACGAAAAATCTGTTTCATTATGAGTGGGTAGATGTTTTACTCGTCGCTTTATGCGTGAAGAACATGATCCCGATTCTTTTTTCCAAAAATCAAGTTGTATTGGACCTTTACTAACACAAATAAATCCAAAAGTATTCAGAAATAAAAGCCGAAGTATTTTAGTAACCCCCTTCGTGGAGGGGTTAACCTTACTCGAATGCAAATTTCAACCAGAACATCAAATTCTGCGGCCAATAAACCTATCAGCTCGTCTTTACAATGAATACAAAGTAAAGATTTACAAAGTGTGTTATTAACGTACACATTCTTCTCCGTGATTTCTGACAGCCGTACTACTGTGCGTTGTCGAGTTGTTCGTCACACTTGTTCGCGCCGTGAACGTAAGTTTTGAGTTTATAAAATATAGTTCCCGAAATCGCTGCATCTTCTTCTAAACGCTTATTCTACTGAGAAAGCTCTACAGGATCTGATAATATATTTCTTTAATCAATCTTTTGCAAACTTTTGAAATCCTAAACATTTCTCACTTCTTAATGATATTCCAAACCCTTCGAGGGTCGAAAGCCATAAAATTCGATGGGCACTGCGGGGTGTTGTCCTCGCCACGAGGCGACGGGCGTACCTCCAGAATTACCCTGTATTTGTTTAGGAAATAAAATCATTCTTTATTCGTTATCGTATGGATATGGATGTGTCACCGATGGATTCCTTGGGGTCTTCTGATGAAAATCATTACAAATGTCGTATAAATCGGACAACTTTTACATAAGGAATACAAATAGCTTGTGTCAAAGTAGTCCGATTTGCATGATATTTAGTATGATTTTCATCAGAAAAACATAAGAAATCCATTGGCGTCACTTCCCTTTCGATACGATGAAGAAAAGAATTTCTTAATAAGTTGTAATGGATATTTCACCCTCGACTGCGGGGGCTCGACCTCAATTCGTTACGTTCGGCCCAGGATTCGTACCTTTTTCCGGTAAAAGTCATAAAAATCGGGCGAGACCCTGCGAAGGGTTGTCCTCGCCACGGGGTACCAGGCCGCATCTTCTTGACGAACGTCGGGCGACTCCTGCCCGAGAGGAATATGATTTACATTAATTATAGTACATGTGTGTTTTGTAATAAAGTGTTTCTATCGTCTCCTGAATTCAACAACTGGCATCCAGACATCTGCGCTTCTACAATCCACCGGCAATACTCCTCGTGGAGAGACACAGTAAGAAAAGGGGTAGCCCGCTGTCGACGCGTGGTCCTCTCGAGTATAAACATGAGCTTCGATATCAAAACAAAACCATGCGTTGACGTATTCCGTGCGAGAGAAGGTGGGCATTGGGGAGAAGGTATTGCTGTGAAGAGGGCCTCTTCAAGGGAGCAGCCGTTTGTGCGGGATGCAAATCCGATTGGTTCTGATACAATCTGCTCCCTATAGTTGAAATTTAGTCTAGCAACTTTCACTCCTCCGAACCTAACCAATCCAACTTGCATCCCTCCCAGACGAACCGGCCATCCGAGCCTAGAAGCAAGTGCGAAATAAAAGTAACGATGCGCTTCTCGATACCGCAGATGTACCTACCTAAGTAGCATTTCTGACGGAAAAGAATTGTCCAGCCTTTGGGCCTGGCGTAGACCTTTCATAGGTTTGTATTTATTTCAACAGGCAGTGCTACCCGTGGCGCCAGTATGCCCCTTCCCCAACTTATAGCCAATCCAAAGCAACAGGGGCACATAAATCGTCACACATGAAAGAACATAAGAAATTATGTAAAAATTGCACTTAAGCGAAACAAACGCAAGGACCAACCGCTAAGGCCCTACACCAAACATAAAAAGAAAGCGACTCATACTTTAAGTGCCTTTTAGGCCATAAGTTAACACATATAATAATGGAATGTATGTTTTTGTTCGTTTATAACATTGTATAAATAACTATGGCTACAAATAAAAACAATTTTTGAAAAAAAAAGTTATAGTTGCGGCGGTAAAGTGTTCGCCTACGACGCTACAGGTCGCCGGTTCGAATCCCCTTGGGAGAAAATAATTTTCTCTGAGAGAAAAAACCCCGTGCCTTTATACTTCTATGATTCTTCCGCACACTCATTCAATATATACAGGGTCACCGTTTAATCCTGCAACCCGCGCGCGCGCGCGAACAGACGAAAATGGCAACACCGCCTCACGGACGCATTCCACTACAACCATGCACCGGCGCAGCGCAGAGCTGCCTGCGACCGTTGGACAAGAGTGATGCCCGAGCTTCGAAAATTTTAGCGTCGCAAAGACCTAGGTATTGGGAATTTCCCGACCCAGGTAATCGAGCCGCGCGCTCCGCTTTTATGATCGGTCTACCACTCGCACCCCAGATCACTGTAATGAGGTTTGAAAATAATGTCAACAGATCTCGTACCCGTCTCAATTTCAAAAATTTTAGCCACGACAGGGTTGACGGTTCCTTGTACGGAGAGATTTTTCGCCACCTGCTTGTAAAAACCACAGTAACGGCACATCGTTCCAAAAAATGACATTAACGGAAGCCGGTATAGGCGTGGCGTTGAGTAGCTAAAACATTCTAACACAAAAATTCTAGAAAAAAATTCAAACACCGGTACAATCAAAGACACGTCGCATTAGTTACCCGTTACGTCTGATCTAGGTATGCACCGCATTAAGGATAAAATCATAAAAAAGAAAACCAGAACAATAGATTCTGAGGTCTGCAGAACTAACACATAATTGAATAAAAATTTAATTTCTCAATTTACAAATGTAATGATACAGAATCAACTAGCCTATTGTTTATCAACACCACGAATTTTAAAAACAGCGTTAAATACATTATCAAATAAACAGTTTCCAACAGCTTTTTAAACAATTATGGTTAAAAAATTGATAAAAGAAAAATTAAGTAAACGTAAAATATGTTAAATTATCCATCATTAAGAGGGATTAATTTTTCCTCATTTTTTTGGCGCAAATTGCATTCCGATATGTCTTACAGTTCAAAAGTTATACGAAAAAGACCCCAAAATTTTCAACCGGGGCCGGGAAATTCAGAATAGTTCTTTGCAACGTTAATTTGACAAGGACCAGCCAAAAATTCTCGAAGCTCAGGCATCACTGCTGTCCAGCGGTCGCTAGCAGCTCTCCGAACGCGGTGACGGTGCATGGTTGTAGTGGAATGCGTCCGTGAGGCGGTGTTGCCATTTCACAAGTTCGCGCGCGCGCGGGTTGCAGGATTAAACGATGACCCTGTACAAGAAACAGCTGCACCATGGTGAAAAACGTTGCAAATTTGTAACGACATGCACACACTGATTAACACGTTCGTACTGAATGGGTATGCAAAAGGAAAATTCGGTACCTGAAAAATTCTTCACCTTCCACATTTATTGGGACCGAGCCAAAGAGTCCCATGACGTGACCGTACACGTCACCCGCACGCAACGTGTTAACGGTCACTGCCCTTATTCGTAGCATAAAAGCTGTGATATTCTGTTCAGGAGATAGATGTGCCCCGTTTTACAATGAATCAAAATTTCCTCCGCGAATTGTCCCCTTACTCTGCTATTTCATTTCAAATTTCCATTGTGCAGAAGAAGATAAAATTTGAGACCAAATAATATAGGTGAAATAGCATGTACAGACCATACAGACCAATTTTCTTTTATTAAAATGAAAGAACAAAAAGCTTCGTGCGATTGATAGTTTTGAAGATTAAAATTCATCCGTAGAGTCTGTTTTCGCGAAAATGAATAAAAATTGCAAACTTTGATGATGTGTATTTTCTAAAAAAATACGGAGTCAACAAAATGATGACTTATATTATGTTATTAAAATTCCTGACATCCATCGCAAAAAAATTAATCAATTCGGCGTAGAATGACTGTAATATCATTTACTCGTCCCTCGGCTATTCCAACCTAACCTGAAACTTATTTCATGAATATCTCAGCACGCCTGCAATATTTTCTAAATTGAAAGGCATTTTTCTTATGTAAACCGCATATAAGCTTTCGAATGACACCAAATTTCATAAAATCGGTCCACGCATGACACAGATATCGTAATATCGTCTCATGGATCAGTCGGAAACGGTAAGATTTTTCTTCTGATTCTGATTCTCCGTCTTCTCCAAGCCAAATTTTGTCGACATAATACGTATATACGCGTTACACGCACACTTTCAGCCAAGGAACTAGTACAGTATTGTCTCCTTATGGACTCGATTTGGTGTACACGATGTGGGTTTTTCGCTATCCCCACCACTTCTGTCTCACTCTTGTCCGGCGAAGGCGAGAGCGAGATGGAACGAGAGCGAGGGAGAGGCACTGGAAGCGAGCAAAGGCGGTACGAGACAAACGATGCATTGATGTTTTGTCTCGCTCCGTCTTTCGGACGCCGGGACACTCCGTCCTTTGCGTGCGCGACGGGCGTGCGCAATGGTCACGAGCCCATAATGTGAGCACGCGAACCGTTTCGCAAAATCTTGACGCAGGCACGGCTCAAATCTTTTTTGCGCCCTATGCGAACTTATGAAATAACGCCCTTTATTATAATACATTTATTTGAGTTTATTGATGACCTTACTCTGAATTTTTATTCGTAGCTTAAAACAGTTGCAGTACAATTAGTAATATTTTATTTTAAAGTTAATGAAGTTCAACAATACCAGCAATGAAAATACAATTTTGCACCTCTTGTCGACTTTCCGCCCTAGGCAGTCGCCAATAGGGAGCAGCCAAGCTTACAGGCAGCGATCAGTATGTACATAGCCAAAGAAAATACATATATAACGCGTGTTAGACTAAATAAATCATTTATATGTACTTTTGTAAAATGAAATTCGTATATTTTCTATTTTATGTACATATTTATAACATATTACATATTACTAATTGTACTGCAACTGTTTTAAACTACGAATAAAAATTCAGAGTAAGGTCACCAATAATCAAATAAATGTATTATAATAAAGGGATAAATTGGACAAGTTTGCCTAGGGCGCAAAAAAGATGCGTGCCGTGCCTGGCTATTTGACCGTCGTGTGCATGCGTCAAGCAGTCACGATTCCATCTGAGCGCTCGCGCCCGTCGCGCACGCCCGCCGTGCACGCAAAGCGTCCCATCTCGCTCCCCCCTTCGGCCAGAAAGAAGCGAGAAACGAACACTCGGAATTAGGGCTCTGTTCATGATATGGGTTCAACGCCGGTCCCGACCAGCGAGCCCACAGCGAGGAAATACTGTATATGTTTCGTTCGTCGACTCTCGGGATCATTCGGCAGGGATCAAACGCTACCTTCACTATGCAATCTACTCAAAATTTTGACAGCTTACAGTCAGGTTACAACCTGGCGAGTGTTAAATAAGGTAAGTTTTCAAAATTTGAGATGCCACGTGTTTTTACAAATATGTATCGTTGTACCATTGAATTGCAATCATAATGCAGTCTCAAACACAAGGTAAGTTGCCGAAATTTGAATTGCGACATGTTTAAATATCATCGAACTGTTTTTTATTTCTAACTAAACTCAGGATTTTATTTATGTATATATAGATAATCGAAGCAGAAAATGATGCTGGGATTGAATTTATCCTGAATTCTGTCCCGTGATAATTTGTAAATATAATATTAAAAATTATCCGAAGTCATTCCCTATTCAAAAATGTCAAGGACTAAGCTTGCAAACTGCTGTTATAGAAGCAGGTAATTCAATATTTACTTGCGGACAAATTTACGTTGCTCTTTCTCGGGTGACCACCCTACAAGGACTGCATCTTATCAATTATGATTCATCTTCCGTAAAGGCACAAGAATCGGCTATAATAGAGTATAATAGTGTTGCGAGCACCCTATGGATGGAATCCATGGCCCACTGGTGCTCGCGATAAAGACAAAGGAAACAGCGAGAAGAAGGCGATCTGATCGATCGCCTGTCAAGCTATCACTTGAGATACCAACGCCATCGAGAGCAGACGTATTCCCGAACACCTCCTTGTCCTTAATTACTGTTATTTAATTACTGTTATCCTTGTTGATGTTCACGTTCTGTTTTTATACATTAAACTTATATTATGTCTACTCAAAAACGTAACAATAGATTGCGAAAAAAATATAGACCTGATTTTATGACTATTTCAATTTCTAAAAAACGCGCACAAAATGTTCGTGATGCTGTTTGGGCAGTACCTAATTATAATGTATCCGAATGTCAGAATACTAATGATCACATCGTGGATACCATTCAATACTACGTAAGAGGTCTCCCGAATTCTGATGGTGTGTCTTGTTATGCGAATGCCACAATCTAATGTATGTTATATTGTTCATCCATAAGTGTATGCGAGTGAGATGATTGAATGAGAGGATTCTTAGACTGGTTAAGATGGAAAAAGAATAGCACTGTTTCGCGTGAAAACACTTGTCGTGATTTATTTAAAATAAACCGTTGAGTCGATGAGTGTGAGTGTAATTGAGTGAATTTAGCACAGGGATATTACTGATCCCCAGCACTGTCGATTGAGTGAGTGGAAAATGATTAAGACCACGAGGTGGTTCACCACGTGGCGTCCACTACAATTGTAATAATTGGGGACTGAGTGTCGTGATTGTGAGTGTGAGTGTTTAAAAGATGAGTGTAATCTACTGTGATTGAGTTCAATACAAAATGTTTGTGAATTTCGCACAAGAACGCAAAAATACACGCGACGCGTACAAGAGAGTCCGGTAGCGGCGAGAATCTACACAAGAGAGCGAATATGGCTGACTTCCGCTCGCGCTTCTTCTCGGTTTCTCAGAGAGCAGCGTCGCTGCTTTCTGATTGGCGGAGGGGCTTGCTTGTTAAGCGGTGATTGGCTGTGCGTTCGATGGTGAGTATCGAGCGATCGATTGTCATCGATCGTCGATCAGCCGTTCGTTCCGCTGCCCAGTAGGTGCTGCCGTGAGAGTGAGTGTGGCGGCGTGTGGAACTATACCATTCCCAAACATTCTCCCGCCGTCAGCAACAGAGTTGATGAGGTTAACCTGAAACAGGCAGAACTGCCAACTTTGCGATTGGCCTGATTAGAGTGGTGGTGGCCGTCTTGATGGTCACGACCCTCGTGAGTCCGTCCTTTCCAGGATGCAGAGTGAGTACCCGAGCAAGTGGCCACTTGCTTGGGGGAAACCGTTCATCGGTGATGAGTACCAATGACCCGACCTTGATGTCATTGGATGGATGATGCCACTTTGAGATGGCCTGCAGACGCTGCAGATAATGAGTGGACCATTGAGACCAGAATTGTTGCATCTTCTTCTGGATGAGTTGCCATCTCGCTGATGGTGCGAGTGATGAGTGTTCCAGAGACGGTTCAGGCAAGGTTGTTAACGGTTTTCCGATGAGGAAATGAGCTGGAGTGAGTGTTGAAAGGTCCTCAGGGTCATCACTGAGAGGCTCGAGTGGTCTTGAGTTGAGCGTGGCTTCGATTTGTGTGAGAAGAGTGCTAAACTCCTCATATGTGAGAACAGTCTCATGAACGGTCCGTCGCAGATGGTACTTAATGGATTTAACAACCGCTTCCCAATTTTCCTCCCATATGAGGTGCCGCTGGTGGATTGAAGCACCATGTTGTGTTGTCGTTGACAAACAGAGAAGCCAGTTGTTGATTTTGTTTTGAGCCTTGAGTGAACATACTCTTGAGTGTTGTGTCCGCACCGACGAAGTTGGTTCCACAATCCGAATAGATGTTGTGTGGAATTCCTCGTTTGGATATGAAACGCCTATATGTTGCAATGAATCCTTCTGATGAGTAGTCTGTCACCAGTTCGAGATGGACAGCTGACGTCGTCATACACACAAAAACGCAAATCCAACCCTTTTGTGTTTTTGCTCCTCGCCCTTTCCATGTCTTGAGTGTGATTGGACCAGCATAATCAATTCCAGTGTTGGTGAATGGTAGTGAGGGTGTGACTCTAGAAAGAGGTAGTTGGCCCATCAGCTGATGGGCACGGATCCCCCTTTGTCGAGCACACACCACACACCGCAGAATATGAGATTTTACTGGAGCTCGACCTCCGATGATCCAGTAGGTCTGTCTGACATGAGCGAGAGTAAGTTGAGTTCCTCCATGAAGAGTGTGTTTGTGTGAGTGGTCTATAATCAAATCGGACAGACGTGAGTGACGAGGCAAGATTGCAGGGTGTTTACCTTCGTAAGTGATATGAGCGTTACGAAGTCTGCCCCCCACTCGTATGACTCCTTGTTCGTCGATGAAGGCGATGAGTTGACTGAAGACGTGAGACGAGGGCAGCGTTGAATTTGAGCTGATGACCTTGAATTCGTGCTTGTAGTAGAGTGCCTGCGTGGCCTTTATCCAAAAGATGCGGGCCGTTTCCAAATCCTTTGGTGTTAGTGAAGTGAGTGGTAATGAGACAGGCAATTTCCTTAGCCTGGAAATGAATCTGAAACAAGCTGAGATAATACGAAAGAGTTTGTTAAGAGTTGAGAATTTGTATATAAGATCCCAGTGGTATTTGATCTCTTGAATGTTGAGTAAGGTCGAAGTTCTTGGACGTGCTTCTAATTCAGTTGAGTTGTCCAGTACAGTTGATTGTGATGGCCATGAGTCACTGGGTTGATTAAGCCATAGTGGTCCCGTCCACCATAGCTGATGACGTTCAAGCTGTGAAGTTGTAAGGCCTCGAGATGCACAATCAGCTGGGTTCGAGGTACCTGGAACGTGTCTCCAATTTGCTTGAGGGGTGAGTTCTTGAATTTGAGTAACACGATTCCTGACGTACTCCTTCCAGCGTGAGGCTTGAGCATTGGTCCATATGAGTGTCACTTGAGAGTCCGTCCACAAATGAGTGGATGTAATGTTGAGTTGAAGAGTTGCTTGAACATACTTGGCAAGCTTTGCCAGTATTAATGCAGCTGTGAGTTCGAGTTTCGGGATTGTGAGTTTCTTGAGTGGTGCTACCTTAGTTTTAGAGCACACGAGTGACGACTCTTTTAGATTTGTGGACGGTGAAGTCACGGTAATGTATATTACCGCTGCCATGGCGAGTTGTGAAGCATCAGAGAATCCGTGGAGTTCCACGGTAGAGTTGGAGAAGGTGTTGAACCACCTAGGAATTGAGAGCCTGGCCAGGCTTGTGAGTTCTTCTCTGATGGTGTTCCAACGAGATATGATTTGATGTGGCAGTGGATCGTCCCAACTGAGTTTGTACAGCCACAGCTCTTGCAAAAGCATTTTTGCACGAATTATGACTGGTGAGAGGAAACCGAGTGGATCAAATATTTGAGAGACCTCTGAGAGAATGAATCGTTTCGTTGGGGTTGAGGTGGAAATTTGTTTTGATGCAAATGTGAAGTTATCTTGGAGGCTGTTCCATTGCAATCCGAGAATTCTGGTATGGCAGTCGTCGAGTGAGATTGTTGAGCTGTCAGCTCGTGAGTTGGGAGAAATCGCCTCGAGTAATGCAGGATATGTAGAGTGCCACTTAGCGAGTGGAAAACCTCCCGCATGACACAGGTCTTTAAGGTGTTGTGCAATGTTGATGAGTTGCTCACCTGTGTCTGCGCCGCCAAAGATGTCATCGACATATCGTGCACGAGTGATTGAGGGTACAGCTAAAGGGAAGCGATGCCCTTCGTCCTCAGTTAGCTGCAGCAGTGCTCGGACAGCCAGAAATGGTGCAGCCTTGGTGCCGTATGTGACTGTCGTGAGTTTGAATGGTGTTTCCTTTCCTTCCTCATCTACCCACAGAATGCGTTGAAGATCTTGATCGTCTTCGTGGACTCGGATTTGCCTGTACATTTTAGTTATGTCTGTAGCAAAGATGAAATTATGTTGTCGAATCCACAACAGCACGTCTGAGATGTTGAGTAAGAGATTCTGCCCGGTGTGCATGAGGGCATTGAGTGAATGCCCAGATGTCGTTGCGCATGAGCCGTTGAAGACAACTCGTAGTTTTGTGGTTTTGCTGTCGGGCCTCAGTACTCCATGATGAGGAAGATAAAAGATTGAATTATTATCAGATGAAATTGATGGTGCTCTTACCATGTGATTGAGGTTTTCATATTCTGACATGAATGCTTGATAGAGTTCACGATACTCATCGTTTTTGTTGAATTTGTTGAGTGTGCGTTTCAAGCATGCACGCGCTGCTTGATACGAGTTGCCCAACAAGCTGGATGGTGATTTAAGAGGGATGCGCACGATGTA
This sequence comes from Andrena chrysosceles, assembly GCA_963855975.1. Taxonomy (NCBI): domain Eukaryota; kingdom Metazoa; phylum Arthropoda; class Insecta; order Hymenoptera; family Andrenidae; genus Andrena; species Andrena chrysosceles. The sequence continues at coordinate 19,871,274 of OY979769.1, read as the reverse complement.
TCTTCCTGTTGCATCCCTCGAGTGTGTTGATTTGAAATGATCTTCGCACTCTTGCTCTTCAGAGGTGAGTTTTGATTGAGTTTCTTTCGGAAGCTCCTCCTGAATCCAAAACTTCTCCAATAGATCACGTACCGGCGATTCGTCCTCTTGTATAAGTGATGCATGGTGAGATGACTGAGTGAGTGTAGTGGAAGAAGTAATTGGTCCAAGCACAAGCCATCCAAAGACAGAGAGTTGAGCTATCGGCTTGAGTGGAGAGCCCCTGATGATGTTTGGCCTTATGATTTGTCCATATGTGTCAGCCCCAATGATAATGTCGACAGATAGAGGTTTGAGAAAGTCAGGATCTGCCAAAGTGAGTGCTGCGAGATGTGGCCAGTTGTGATTGGGCACCTCTTTAGAGGGTATCCTTGACGTCACTGATCTGAGAACATGGGCTTTAAGAGATATTGTCAAAGGTCGGTAGTTGGATTGCAGAGTTAATGAGACAATTCCTCGCGTCTGTGATGACTTCTTTCCTCCAATGCCAATGATTGAGATGGAAGAGTGAGTGCGTTTGAGGTTGAGTTGCGTAATGTGGTCCTCCTTAACGACGGTAAGCTCAGAGCCAGAGTCGATAAGCATGCGAACCTGATGAGTTGACGTAGGTGTTAGAAGGTGCGCTTGCGCAGTTGCTAAGAGCGTGAGTTGGCTGCATGAAGAGTGAGGCTGCGATGAGTGAGGCTGCGATGAGTGAGGCTGCGATGAGTGAGCAGGCAATGCGGGTGCAGAAGCGAGTTGAGTGTGTGATTGTTCCGGGTTGACGACTGCCCCAAGACTTCAGTGGGGCTCTTGAGAGACATGCCTTGTCTCCTTAGTTTGAGGTTGAGTGGACTTCTGTTCCGGTATGTGGAGCATCGTGTGGTGTTGAATGCCACACAGTTTACAGCGGTGTGGGGATTTGCAGTTTGCGGATGAGTGACGCCCGCAACAATTGTAGCACAACAGATTGTTGGCTACAACCTTTCTCCGCTCCTGCACCGACATTGCCTTGAACTTTGGGCACACAATCACAAAGTGGTCCGCCCCACAGCAGTCACACTGAAATACCCTCTTGGTTGATGATTGGGATGCCTGATTGACTGCGGCTCGCTGAGCAATGAGTTTTGAGGCATTTTTTGTTGGAGTGCTGGTGGAGGCACTTTGGGAAGACGGAGTTTCCGACCTTTCCAGTGCCCTCACTTTGTTCGATACAAACTCCTTCACCTGCTGGAAAGAGGGGTATTCTGTTGTTGACCCAATGGAGGTTTCCCAGGCCTCCCTTGTATTTCGGTCGAGCTGACGAACCACATGGTGAGTGAGCATGCAGTGCCCCAGAGTCTCCTTGACACCGAGTGAATTGAGAGCCGTTTCCACGGTCTCGACGGTTGAGATCAGCTACTTGAGTGCAGCAGTGTTCTTTCCAACCACTACCTTGGTGGTGAACAGTTTGTCCAGTTGAGCTTGGATTAGCAGCCTCTTATTGGAGTACGTCTCCTTGAGAAGCTCCCATGCAGGTTTGAATGAGGCACCTTTCAGAGGTAGAGCTTCTACCTTCTGGGCTGGCTCGCCTGACAAGCTGGTGCGCAGGTACTGCAGCTTTTCTATGTCGGTCAGCAGCTTGCTGGTGCCGATGATTGAGGCGAAGAGTTCGCTGTACGCAGGCCACTCGAGATAGTCACCTGCGAAGGTGGGTATCGCCAGCTCAGGGAGTTTTCCTGTTGGTGGCGCTGATCTCGCTGCTTCAGGTGACAGGTGAGGCTGGAATGGTGCTAGCTCCTGCTTCATTTTTCCAATGTGTAATCGGATGTCGAAGCAGAGCTCCGTCTCCTTGAAGAGCGTCTTCTTATTGAAGTACTCATGGTCTCGGTGAGCCACGGGCCAGGTCATCTCGAAGTACGCATGGCCTTTCTGGAAGGCCTTGTTTAAATCCTCCAGGTGAGTGGAGAAGATTTTTAAATCTTCCATGGTGACATTGGGAGCACACGTTGGAAGCCGGTTTTTCAGAGCTTTCAGCGACTCCATCCGGGAGAATTGAGTTTCTGCCTTGGACAGAAGCTCCGATGGAATACCTCCTGGAGACGAGGATCTCGTCTCCCTCCTGACCCCGACAGTGCTGTTCCCTGAAGTCTCCGAGGGCAGCGTGAGTGTAGGCGGGTTGGGCGAGGTTGTCCGTGACGTCGTCTGGGACATGCTCGCCTTCGGTGGCTCGTCACCTGCCATGATTGCTGAAGTGTAGCACTGAGTGATCACAACACTGCACTACCAGTCTAAGTATTCGGCTCGAAGGACCAAATTAAATGTATGCGAGTGAGATGATTGAATAGGATTCTTGGACTGGTTAAGATGGAAAAAGAATAGCACTGTTTCGCGTGGAAACACTTGTCGTGATTTATTTAAAATAAAGCGTTGAGTCGATGAGTGTGAGTGTAATTGAGTGAATTTAGCACAGGGATATTACTGATCCACAGCACTGTCGATTGAGTGAGTGGAAAATGATTAAGACCACGAGGTGGTTCACCACGTGGCGTCCACTACAATTGTATTAATTGGGGACTGAGTGTCGTGATTGTGAGTGTGAGTGTTTAAAAGATGAGTGTAATCTACTGTGATTGAGTTCAATACAGAATGTTTGTGAATTTCGCACAAGAACGCAAAAATACACACGACGCGTACAAGAGAGTCCGGTAGCGGCGAGAATCTACACAAGAGAGCGAATATGGCTGACTTCCGCTCGCGCTTCTTCTCGGTTTCTCAGAGAGCAGCGTCGCTGCTTTCTGATTGGCGGAGGGGCTTGCGTGTTAAGCGGTGATTGGCTGTGCGTTCGATGGTGAGTATCGAGCGATCGATTGTCATCGATCGTCGATCAGCCGTTCGTTCCGCTGCCCAGTAGGTGCTGCCGTGAGAGTGAGTGTGGCGGCGTGTGGAACTATACCATTCCCAAACAATAAGAGAAAACTTATTTTTGACTGAAAAAGCTGATCATATTATAAAAGTCTTTATGGACCAATATAAATCGGATCAAAATCCAAACATAATATCATTACGGTAATTCGCAGGAGAAAAATACGCTAACAATCAGCTACATGATGCAGCTGAGTTTATTACCTCTCTTTGTGATCATGAGATTCTTATTAAGAATGCAGTACAACACAAAATTACAACGGTATTAAGATGTTTAGAGTGTAATTACACAATTACTACTATCAGTACAAATTGTGTGGTACATCTTGCACTGCCCAACATGTTAAAAAAAATATCATTTGAATTTCAAGATATAATAAAACACAATTTCGCAGGATGGAAAAATCTGATAGATCCTTGCAATAATTGTGATGATTCAAATTCAAACATAATGAAGAAAATCGAGATAACTGCTTCCAAACAAATTCTTATTGCAAAATTACATTTGTTCGATCACGATAGTAGTGGAACAACAACGAAAGTGGAAAATTTCTGCATCAAAGCAATACCTACTACTAAAATACAAATGGGGGATCACTATTATCAACTTAAGACAGTGATTTTCCACCATGGTAAAAGTATTAACGATGGTCCTTACACGAGTATGGTAAGGGGTAAGGGCACAACGTGGGTATCCGTTGATGATTTACGTGTAGAAAAACAAGCTTAGCCATGAAATGCTGAAAATGCATACATATTTTTCTTCGAAAGGTGTTAATTGTGCTTGTTATACACTTCAATATAACCAGAAACCAGTATTGCCTTTTAATTATTAAACATTATTACATTTTTAAACATAAGCTTTTTTTTAAACATACACTTTGCAGCTTCGCTAGAGTTGCCTGAAATCCCCATAAAAAAACTTAATATAAATCGGATCAAATTAAAAATTATCAAAGGTCATTTCCTATGCAAATTATCTTTGTAAAAAGAAGTGAGATCCCCAAAAAAAACTTTAAAGAAGTAAAAAAAATACGCCAAGTACATGAAATCAAATAAATCACAAAAAAATAGAAAGTAATAATAATTACAAAGTAAAAAAGATGTGAAATTAAAATGAGCTGCAAGTACATAAAGGTGTTTTCCCGCAGCGTGCAAAGGCGACACTGTGAAACACAATAAAAGACAAAAAAAAAATGTCCGCGGCCTGGAAGTCAAATACTTGGCGTGGCCAAGCAAGGTCAAGGTGTCGCTGAATAAGAATTATTTAAAAACGCAAAATAATGAAAGTGTATTCATATTGTCAGAGTTTTAAATTGACAAATTATGTGAAAGCTTGTCAGAGGAAAGGTATCGGTGTCGATGAGTGATCTTACAATTATTTTAAAACGCAATATAATGAAAATGTACTCATATTGTCTGAGTTTTAAATGAACAAATTATCCGAAAGCCTGCGAGGGTGAAGGTATGGGTATTGATTGATGATCTGAGAATAAATTGCCTGGCCACGCCAAGTATTTGACTTCCAGGCCGCGGACATTTTTTGTCTTTTATTGTGTTTCACAGTGTCGCCTTTGCACGCTGCGGGAAAACACCTTTATGTACTTACAGCTCATTTTGATTTCACATCTTTTTTACTTTGTAATTATTATTATTTTCTATTTTTTTTTATTTGATTTCATGTACTTGGCGTATTTTTTTACTTTTTTAAAGTTTTTTGGGGGGTCTATATAACCAATGTTTCCAGAAAAAAATTCTGCAAATTTTAAACCTCCTAATCACCAAGCAGAACAATTACGTTTGAAATACTAATGACAATACTTATAGTCCTACTAGGCAAACAGTTATATACCAGTATTAAACTAGATCTCAACTATCAAATAATCTTTTATTTGGCGTGACTCGCATTTTAATTCAGCCCTTTCATCACATTTGGAGCACGAAAAGTGTATATGTATCGTTACAGTATACGATACACTAAATACAGCACGTTATAATCTTTGGTGCTCGACAGTAATAATGTACTAAGACTGTGTAATCTATATTTATGAGTATCTACGCCTAATAAATGTATATTAATTAAGTTTAATAATATATACACAACTGAATTGTACGTGAGGAATATTTTTCTAAATGAAGGTAACAGAAAGTTTCTCGCAATTATCACCGTTTTCCTTAGCTTCCGGTGCGCATAATTCAATTTATTCCACAGCACTATGCACCTTCAGTGGTATCCTTGAAAATGTTGGGTTGGTCACGCTCAGCTACCTCGATCGATATTACGAAGGAGAACAAAAATGACTATTTGTAATATCGGCGATTTCTTTCAAGACCAAAGGAAAAACGATTGATCACGACCACTAAGTAGATATGTATATAGTAAGCAATGGCAAGTGGAGGAATAAAGATAGAACATTTGTCCTCCGTTCTGCTAATTGCTAAATGATAATTGCGCTTCGATGGAAGACATTCCCGCTAAACTTCATTCGCTAACAATGCCTTGCTGTAATAAGATAGTAGTGGTAGAATAAAATGTAAACTAAACGTTTTTTACAGCTGCAACTGGGGCTTATAAGTCGGATAGAAACTGAATGAAAACTTTCTTAGTTCGTCTTTCCTCGAACAGTCTGAGATTACTAATTAATATTCAACAATCTTAAAATACCGATTCGTCGCTCTTCCTCACTCCCCAGTTTGATGCAGTCACCAAGTTTTCATTTTAAAAAATGTGTCCAGTAGCCAACGATTACGAAAAATTAATGCGTGTAGACAGTGTAGACTGCACAGAAGCTCGACTAAAGATTCGTGAATCTTTGGAAGATGTCAGGTCATCCGATCGTATCGTCGCGATACTCGCGGATTTCTCCGCGATTTCGCGTGCCGCGGCATTCAAATGAATTCAAATGTCTCATCAATAATTCATCGGGCTGGTTATCAAGGATACGAATCGTGCATGGTTCCGCACATTGTGAAAGTGATTCATAGTACTTGGAGAATGCCGAGCGACGTTCGAGCAATACGTACGTATGTATGTATATCACCGTTCTTATAAATATTTATTTACTAACGTGATTTCTCTATTCTCAATCAGTCACAAATTGTTCGAAAATATCTTTGCATATTAGATAAAGGGCGTACCTTTGTGTAACTGCCCGTTTTTCAACGCCATCTTCGGGAATTTATTTAACAAAAACTATAAGTTTATACTATTTGCCGCTTTGCCTGCATATTATAGTATGTTTGAAGTAATACTCAGATTTTTTAACTTTTTTATCAAAAATTCTGAGTATTACTTCAAACATAGGGGAAATATGGGTAAAACCGGGACGCTAAGGATAAAAGTTTATAACTTTGACATTATTAACGAAAAAAAGAAATTGAAATTAGGATTCATTAGAATAAACTCTTTATTAAATAATAGTATATACCCATTTTTTTTAATACAATAACAGATACAAAAAAATTACGATTTAAAATATGGTTCGTTTTTACGGTTTTACTCCATGGCCTGGGTAAAACCGGGTACCATAGTAAAAACTGACTCTAGCACCTATAACGACGGAATTCGTCCAATTCTTCAGTCTCCCAACCAGTGCAGCCTTCGTGGCTCACTTATAACAAACTGTACACTGCACCCAACCCTCATTCAATTCGGATGAAGCATAGGATTGTTGGACATAAATGCAAATGTCTTCACCGTCTTCATCACCACTGTTATCATTATCCTTCCGTATTTTGTTTAATTTTGTGGTTTTCTTTCTCTTTAGTTGTAGTCCTTTCTTAAGATTTAGTTTAATGTTAATAACTTCCTCTTTTTCGGGTACCCGGTTTTACCCCGTACGGTTTTGCCCCAACATACAATTTTGTAAATATTACGAATTATCAACAATGCCAGGGCGAAGTACAAACAAACTGTCTTAGTTATTTACACTTTAATATGCAACAATTAACATAATTCGCACAAAAAAGTACTTACCTGAAAAGTACACTGTCAAAAGTATCGAAGTTTCTTAACTATCGAAAATTAGATCAGAGCCTTTAAAAACACACAAGTCGGTATAACTTTAGTAAGGACGCTTGTAACACAATCATCTTTTGTTGATGGAACTACGCACATCGTGACAATATGTGGCTGCAACGACGCGGCAAAATTTAAGGCCGTTTTAAAAATAATAGTCCGTCCCGGTTTTACCCAGGTACCTGGTTTTGTCCATATTTCCCCTACATTAATATGTTAGCAAAACGCCAGATAGTACATATAATCTTATAGTTTTTATTAAACAAATTCCCGAAGATGGCGTTGGAAAACGGTCAGTTACACTAGAGTACCCCCTTAAGGAGTAACACCAGAATATAATATAAGCAAATGTATTTTTATACAAATCAGGGTATTTTTTAAGATATCGACTTGAAAATTTATATTGGGCAATTATTAATCGAGAACTCTCGGGAACTCCCAAAAAACATTGAATTTTTTAATAAATATTGGTACTTTAGAGGAGAAAGGTCCGTGCTGGCCAACGAGAAAAATTGTTTAAAAACAGGGTATTTTTTGAGATATCGACTTGAAAATTTATATTGGGCCATTATTAATCGAGAACTGTCGGGAACTCCCAAAAAACATTGAATTTTTTAATAAATATTGGTACTTTAGAGGAGAAAGGTCCGTGCTGGCCGACGAAGAGAAATTGTTTAAAAATAGGGTATTTTTTAAGATATCGACTTGAAAATTTATATTGGGCCATTATTAATCGAGAACTGTCGGGAACTCCCAAAAAACATTGAATTTTTTAATAAAGATTGGTACTTTAGAGGAGAAAGGTCCGTGCTGGCCGACGAAGAGAAATTGTTTAAAAATAGGGTATTTTTTAAGATATCGACTTGAAAATTTATATTGGGCAATTATTAATCGAGAACTGTCGGGAACTCCCAAAAAACATTGAATTTTTTAATAAATATTGGTACTTTAGAGGAGAAAGGTCCGTGCTGGCCAACGAGAAAAATTGTTTAAAAACAGGGTATTTTTTGAGATATCGACTTGAAAATTTATATTGGGCCATTATTAATCGAGAACTGTCGGGAACTCCCAAAAAACATTGAATTTTTTAATAAAGATTGGTACTTTAGAGGAGAAAGGTTCGTGCTGGCCGACGAAGAGAAATTGTTTAAAAATAGGGTATTTTTTAAGATATCGACTTGAAAATTTATATTGGGCAATTATTAATCGAGAACTGTCGGGAACTCCCAAAAAACATTGAATTTTTTAATAAATATTGGTACTTTAGAGGAGAAAGGTCCGTGCTGGCCAACGAGAAAAATTGTTTAAAAACAGGGTATTTTTTGAGATATCGACTTGAAAATTTATATTGGGCCATTATTAATCGAGAACTGTCGGGAACTCCCAAAAAACATTGAATTTTTTAATAAATATTGGTACTTTAGAGGAGAAAGGTCCGTGCTGGCCGACGAAGAGAAATTGTTTAAAAATAGGGTATTTTTTAAGATATCGACTTGAAAATTTATATTGGGCCATTATTAATCGAGAACTGTCGGGAACTCCCAAAAAACATTGAATTTTTTAATAAATATTGGTACTTTAGAGGAGAAAGGTCCGTGCTGGCCGACGAAGAGAAATTGTTTAAAAATAGGGTATTTTTTAAGATATCGACTTGAAAATTGATACTGTCCCATTATTAATCGAGAACTGTCGGGAACTCTAAAAAAACATTGAATTTTTTTAATAAATATTGGTACTTTAGAGGAAAAAAGTCCGTGCTGGAACGTGAAGTTAGCACGGACTTTTTTGTTTTTTAAAAATTCCGCACTCAGAGTGCGGAACTATTTCTAATTTGTATCAGGAACTCTAGAACTCTTAAAAGTGCTATCAGAACTGCAATTATTTTTTATTTATTAATAGAAGGCCGTGCCAACTTCACAGACATTTATTTTTTGACCTTAAAATGTTGTAACAGCGAGCGCAAAATCACATCACATCCAATTGCACCGAAATCGTTGCCCGGAATGACAAAATAACTTAGGAGGATGCGAAACACTACTAAACGAACGACTGTGACAAAGATAAACATATGTAACTTAATTCCTTCGGTGTAAACAATGCTACGGAATTGGCCGCTGTACGGTATTAGCCTCCGCTCCCCTATACGTGCGCGAAGACGATGTCATAAATTTATTAACCCATTAAAAAGAATTCCATTTAAAAACATTGTCGTAAATTAATAGCTTTAGAAAAATAATGATGTACAATGTACACAAATTGCGCCAATTATAACAGTGGCTATTTATACAATGAAAAAATGTATTAAATCTATTAAACAGATATATTTTTATACGAATAAATATTTTATTCAAAATATTTGGCGCTGCGAAACCAAAAAAAAATGTTAATTGTCTTGGTTAATAAATTGTTACGTATGTGGAATTTTCCCATACGTCGCTCTCAACCGTTTTTCGAGCTCGCGTCTGTGAAGGGAAAACGCCCCAAAATCCTGTCGTTTATCAAACACCACTAATGGGGGTCATGAGCTCGACCATCTGGATCACGACCATGGGAACGGGAGTGACACGACGACGACCCCGAAGGATTTCCTTATATAGAGATTCCTAATGAATCCCCACTCATTTCTGGGACTATATAAACCCTTTGGTTTCAACCCTCGGCGGTTCAAAGCTATACAGTCACGCGTAGAGTCACGTCGTGTCACGCTCGTACAGAGTTGGTTATATTCAGTAAGATCGGGCTCGAATCCCTGTCAGAATCATAGTTAACCTCATAGAATCCGCGAGTTCGGTTTATATTCTATTTGGCACTTTGTAATAGCCACTCCTACGCCCCGCACCGCCAGTGCGTTAACACCCTGCAACTATTGGTAACTTACACATTTTATTTAATAACTAATCGCGACACTTACATTTGTACAATAACTGATTATTGAATATACGAATGGTGTTCACGTGTAAATCAAGTCGCTTTCGTTAAATCCATCTTTTACCTAGCGATCCTTATAATATTAGTAGCACTCACCCACTGATACAACTTTACCGCTCGAGTTGTATCAAACTTTAATTAAGAGTTACGAGGCATCACTAACATTTCCCGCGACTCCCTGATTTCACATCAGGTTCGTTCGCAAACCCTTTCACCAAAACAAGGAATCTTCTCCAACCCAGTGGCTCCCGGCTTTCGCATCGGGTTCGTCCACGAAACCTCACCCCTCCTACGGTTCCCTGATTTCGCATCAGGTTCGTCCGTATCCTACAGCTCCCTGATTTCGCATCAGGTTCGTCTGTAAGTCTACCAACTTCCGAACAGCTCCCTGGTTTCGCACCAGGTTCGTCTGTGAACTTCATCCTAGTGACTCCCCGATTTCGCATCGGGTTCGTTCACGACGTTTCACCCTCCTGCGGCTCCCTGATTTCGCATCAGGTTCGTCCGCGTGTGACTCCATTCCTAGAGGCTTTCTGATTTCGCATCAGGTTCGTCCTCGCCGTCAATAATCCTAGCGGCTCCCTGATTTCGCATCAGGTTCGTCCTCGCCGTCAATAACCCTAGCGGCTCCCTGATTTCGCATCAGGTTCGTCCTCGCTGTCAATAATCCTAGCGGCTCCCTGATTTCGCATCAGGTTCGTCCGCGCCCCTAACTAACAAACTCATAAACTGTATTCCTTGGGAAATACCCTTCTCGCCGGCCTCTCGCGTTGCCACAGCCTTGGCTCGTAACAAAATAAAACAAGACAAGTCACCACTGAGACAAGAAAGACAGAAAAAGATTTTAATGCAATTTATACATATTTATTCAGTTTAGCAACACCAATTCGAAGCGCAGCGCCAAGAATTTTGAATAAAATATTTATTCGTATTGAAATATTTATTTGTATAAAAATACATTTGCTTATATTATATTCTGGTGTTACTCCTTAAGGGGGTACTCTAGTGTAACTGACCGTTTTCCAACGCCATCTTCGGGAATTTGTTTAATAAAAACTATAAGATTATATGTACTATCTGGCGTTTTGCTAACATATTAATGTAGGGGAAATATGGACAAAACCAGGTACCTGGGTAAAACCGGGACGGACTATTATTTTTAAAACGGCCTTAAATTTTGCCGCGTCGTTGCAGCCACATATTGTCACGATGTGCGTAGTTCCATCAACAAAAGATGATTGTGTTACAAGCGTCCTTACTAAAGTTATACCGACTTGTGTGTTTTTAAAGGCTCTGATCTAATTTTCGATAGTTAAGAAACTTCGATACTTTTGACAGTGTACTTTTCAGGTAAGTACTTTTTTGTGCGAATTATGTTAATTGTTGCATATTAAAGTGTAAATAACTAAGACAGTTTGTTTGTACTTCGCCCTGGCATTGTTGATAATTCGTAATATTTACAAAATTGTATGTTGGGGCAAAACCGTACGGGGTAAAACCGGGTACCCGAAAAAGAGGAAGTTATTAACATTAAACTAAATCTTAAGAAAGGACTACAACTAAAGAGAAAGAAAACCACAAAATTAAACAAAATACGGAAGGATAATGATAACAGTGGTGATGAAGACGGTGAAGACATTTGCATTTATGTCCAACAATCCTATGCTTCATCCGAATTGAATGAGGGTTGGGTGCAGTGTACAGTTTGTTATAAGTGAGCCACGAAGGCTGCACTGGTTGGGAGACTGAAGAATTGGACGAATTCCGTCGTTATAGGTGCTAGAGTCAGTTTTTACTATGGTACCCGGTTTTACCCAGGCCATGGAGTAAAACCGTAAAAACGAACCATATTTTAAATCGTAATTTTTTTGTATCTGTTATTGTATTAAAAAAAATGGGTATATACTATTATTTAATAAAGAGTTTATTCTAATGAATCCTAATTTCAATTTCTTTTTTTCGTTAATAATGTCAAAGTTATAAACTTTTATCCTTAGCGTCCCGGTTTTACCCATATTTCCCCTATGTTTGAAGTAATACTCAGAATTTTTGATAAAAAAGTTAAAAAATCTGAGTATTACTTCAAACATACTATAATATGCAGGCAAAGCGGCAAATAGTATAAACTTATAGTTTTTGTTAAATAAATTCCCGAAGATGGCGTTGAAAAACGGGCAGTTACACAAAGGTACGCCCTTTATCTAATATGCAAAGATATTTTCGAACAATTTGTGACTGATTGAGAATAGAGAAATCACGTTAGTAAATAAATATTTATAAGAACGGTGATATACATACATACGTACGTATTGCTCGAACGTCGCTCGGCATTCTCCAAGTACTATGAATCACTTTCACAATGTGCGGAACCATGCACGATTCGTATCCTTGATAACCAGCCCGATGAATTATTGATGAGACATTTGAATTCATTTGAATGCCGCGGCACGCGAAATCGCGGAGAAATCCGCGAGTATCGCGACGATACGATCGGATGACCTGACATCTTCCAAAGATTCACGAATCTTTAGTCGAGCTTCTGTGCAGTCTACACTGTCTACACGCATTAATTTTTCGTAATCGTTGGCTACTGGACACATTTTTTAAAATGAAAACTTGGTGACTGCATCAAACTGGGGAGTGAGGAAGAGCGACGAATCGGTATTTTAAGATTGTTGAATATTAATTAGTAATCTCAGACTGTTCGAGGAAAGACGAACTAAGAAAGTTTTCATTCAGTTTCTATCCGACTTATAAGCCCCAGTTGCAGCTGTAAAAAACGTTTAGTTTACATTTTATTCTACCACTACTATCTTATTACAGCAAGGCATTGTTAGCGAATGAAGTTTAGCGGGAATGTCTTCCATCGAAGCGCAATTATCATTTAGCAATTAGCAGAACGGAGGACAAATGTTCTATCTTTATTCCTCCACTTGCCATTGCTTACTATATACATATCTACTTAGTGGTCGTGATCAATCGTTTTTCCTTTGGTCTTGAAAGAAATCGCCGATATTACAAATAGTCATTTTTGTTCTCCTTCGTAATATCGATCGAGGTAGCTGAGCGTGACCAACCCAACATTTTCAAGGATACCACTGAAGGTGCATAGTGCTGTGGAATAAATTGAATTATGCGCACCGGAAGCTAAGGAAAACGGTGATAATTGCGAGAAACTTTCTGTTACCTTCATTTAGAAAAATATTCCTCACGTACAATTCAGTTGTGTATATATTATTAAACTTAATTAATATACATTTATTAGGCGTAGATACTCATAAATATAGATTACACAGTCTTAGTACATTATTACTGTCGAGCACCAAAGATTATAACGTGCTGTATTTAGTGTATCGTATACTGTAACGATACATATACACTTTTCGTGCTCCAAATGTGATGAAAGGGCTGAATTAAAATGCGAGTCACGCCAAATAAAAGATTATTTGATAGTTGAGATCTAGTTTAATACTGGTATATAACTGTTTGCCTAGTAGGACTATAAGTATTGTCATTAGTATTTCAAACGTAATTGTTCTGCTTGGTGATTAGGAGGTTTAAAATTTGCAGAATTTTTTTCTGGAAACATTGGTTATATAGACCCCCCAAAAAACTTTAAAAAAGTAAAAAAATACGCCAAGTACATGAAATCAAATAAAAAAAAATAGAAAATAATAATAATTACAAAGTAAAAAAGATGTGAAATCAAAATGAGCTGTAAGTACATAAAGGTGTTTTCCCGCAGCGTGCAAAGGCGACACTGTGAAACACAATAAAAGACAAAAAATGTCCGCGGCCTGGAAGTCAAATACTTGGCGTGGCCAGGCAATTTATTCTCAGATCATCAATCAATACCCATACCTTCACCCTCGCAGGCTTTCGGATAATTTGTTCATTTAAAACTCAGACAATATGAGTACATTTTCATTATATTGCGTTTTAAAATAATTGTAAGATCACTCATCGACACCGATACCTTTCCTCTGACAAGCTTTCACATAATTTGTCAATTTAAAACTCTGACAATATGAATACACTTTCATTATTTTGCGTTTTTAAATAATTCTTATTCAGCGACACCTTGACCTTGCTTGGCCACGCCAAGTATTTGACTTCCAGGCCGCGGACATTTTTTTTTTGTCTTTTATTGTGTTTCACAGTGTCGCCTTTGCACGCTGCGGGAAAACACCTTTATGTACTTGCAGCTCATTTTAATTTCACATCTTTTTTACTTTGTAATTATTATTACTTTCTATTTTTTTGTGATTTATTTGATTTCATGTACTTGGCGTATTTTTTTTACTTCTTTAAAGTTTTTTTTGGGGATCTCACTTCTTTTTACAAAGATAATTTGCATAGGAAATGACCTTTGATAATTTTTAATTTGATCCGATTTATATTAAGTTTTTTTATGGGGATTTCAGGCAACTCTAGCGAAGCTGCAAAGTGTATGTTTAAAAAAAAGCTTATGTTTAAAAATGTAATAATGTTTAATAATTAAAAGGCAATACTGGTTTCTGGTTATATTGAAGTGTATAACAAGCACAATTAACACCTTTCGAAGAAAAATATGTATGCATTTTCAGCATTTCATGGCCAAGCTTGTTTTTCTACACGTAAATCATCAACGGATACCCACGTTGTGCCCTTACCCCTTACCATACTCGTGTAAGGACCATCGTTAATACTTTTACCATGGTGGAAAATCACTGTCTTAAGTTGATAATAGTGATCCCCCATTTGTATTTTAGTAGTAGGTATTGCTTTGATGCAGAAATTTTCCACTTTCGTTGTTGTTCCACTACTATCGTGATCGAACAAATGTAATTTTGCAATAAGAATTTGTTTGGAAGCAGTTATCTCGATTTTCTTCATTATGTTTGAATTTGAATCATCACAATTATTGCAAGGATCTATCAGATTTTTCCATCCTGCGAAATTGTGTTTTATTATATCTTGAAATTCAAATGATATTTTTTTTAACATGTTGGGCAGTGCAAGATGTACCACACAATTTGTACTGATAGTAGTAATTGTGTAATTACACTCTAAACATCTTAATACCGTTGTAATTTTGTGTTGTACTGCATTCTTAATAAGAATCTCATGATCACAAAGAGAGGTAATAAACTCAGCTGCATCATGTAGCTGATTGTTAGCGTATTTTTCTCCTGCGAATTACCGTAATGATATTATGTTTGGATTTTGATCCGATTTATATTGGTCCATAAAGACTTTTATAATATGATCAGCTTTTTCAGTCAAAAATAAGTTTTCTCTTATTGTTTGGGAATGGTATAGTTCCACACGCCGCCACACTCACTCTCACGGCAGCACCTACTGGGCAGCGGAACGAACGGCTGATCGACGATCGATGACAATCGATCGCTCGATACTCACCATCGAACGCACAGCCAATCACCGCTTAACACGCAAGCCCCTCCGCCAATCAGAAAGCAGCGACGCTGCTCTCTGAGAAACCGAGAAGAAGCGCGAGCGGAAGTCAGCCATATT
Source organism: Andrena chrysosceles (assembly GCA_963855975.1). NCBI lineage: Eukaryota > Metazoa > Arthropoda > Insecta > Hymenoptera > Andrenidae > Andrena > Andrena chrysosceles. The sequence continues at coordinate 19,855,892 of OY979769.1, read as the reverse complement.
CGCTCTCTTGTGTAGATTCTCGCCGCTACCGGACTCTCTTGTACGCGTCGTGTGTATTTTTGCGTTCTTGTGCGAAATTCACAAACATTCTGTATTGAACTCAATCACAGTAGATTACACTCATCTTTTAAACACTCACACTCACAATCACGACACTCAGTCCCCAATTAATACAATTGTAGTGGACGCCACGTGGTGAACCACCTCGTGGTCTTAATCATTTTCCACTCACTCAATCGACAGTGCTGTGGATCAGTAATATCCCTGTGCTAAATTCACTCAATTACACTCACACTCATCGACTCAACGCTTTATTTTAAATAAATCACGACAAGTGTTTTCACGCGAAACAGTGCTATTCTTTTTCCATCTTAACCAGTCTAAGAATCCTATTCAATCATCTCACTCGCATACATTTAATTTGGTCCTTCGAGCCGAATACTTAGACTGGTAGTGCAGTGTTGTGATCACTCAGTGCTACACTTCAGCAATCATGGCAGGTGACGAGCCACCGAAGGCGAGCAAGTCCCAGACGACGTCACGGACAACCTCGCCCAACCCGCCTACACTCACGCTGCCCTCGGAGACTTCAGGGAACAGCACTGTCGGGGTCAGGAGGGAGACGAGATCCTCGTCTCCAGGAGGTATTCCATCGGAGCTTCTGTCCAAGGCAGAAACTCAATTCTCCCGGATGGAGTCGCTGAAAGCTCTGAAAAACCGGCTTCCAACGTGTGCTCCCAATGTCACCATGGAAGATTTAAAAATCTTCTCCACTCACCTGGAGGATTTAAACAAGGCCTTCCAGAAAGGCCATGCGTACTTCGAGATGACCTGGCCCGTGGCTCACCGAGACCATGAGTACTTCAATAAGAAGACGCTCTTCAAGGAGACGGAGCTCTGCTTCGACATCCGATTACAAATTGGAAAAATGAAGCAGGAGCTAGCACCATTCCAGCCTCACCTGTCACCTGAAGCAGCGAGATCAGCGCCACCAACAGGAAAACTCCCTGAGCTGGCGATACCCACCTTCGCAGGTGACTACCGGGTCATTCCACGCGAAGTCGGACACTTTTCGGAGTAACGTTTCGGATTTTGGTGCAACTTGGATATGTTGTAGTCTTTAGGGGTATATAAACATATGTCAAAGGATTTTTCGAAATGTCAAAAATTGTGGATGTTACAGCTCTTTGAAATATAGTGTATACTATTTTTCAAAAAATTATAACTCTGGAACTAATAAACTGACAAAAATGACCTTTTGGGTGCTTACAGTGAAGATATAAGGGTACCTAATAAAAATTATTTCACTTAATAAAAACGAATATTTGACCATTTATTTAGCAATTGTTCTTAACAAATGCAATTTTATAGGTGAAGGCAAACTTTTAAAAATTTGAAAAAATATGAGGATAAAGCCCTGTTTTTCCCCTTTACGGACACGTTTCGAAAATCGTGGACGTTTTAAAATTGGCCAAATGAAAATTAATTGAATGTAACGCTGCGTCAAATCACACCGGCTCGACTGGTCGTTCGGGCCGTGCGGTACTCGCAGCGGCCAAGCGGCTATACCTGCTACTTTTATATAGGGTATTAATGAAGACCGCTGCAAGGTTTAATACCGTTAATAGTTACTGGAAACTCACTCTCTGTCGATGGCACTTATTGTTTGAAACATGTAAGTTGCCATTGTTCAATGGAAACCACGAGAAGGTGGTGAGTATTCTTCCATCGGGAGAGGATGGGATGTGATGGGATTTTGTTAAAGGATAAATATTTTGGCGTATCTTTGAGCGTCTTTTGGAATAAATGACCGGTTATGTAATTACTTATTTGATAATTGCTACAACTTTTGATTTGTCACTGTATGAATAGACTTTAGCTTTTAAATGAGACACTGTATCCGTTGGTATAAATGAATGAAAGTTTCGCGTTCCAGAAATTGTTTTTGCAAGTCCACGTCTCTCTAGTAATAATCGTGAATGTTTTTGATATTGTTCTATTGAGCTGAATTGAAAATGAATGTTTTGAATGTTGGCAGTCGCCCAATCAAATAATTTTTCTGGTGTCGTTATTTGTTCTTCTAAAGGTCTTTGTAAACTGGCTCGAGCTGCAAGACGTTTTAATGACCCCCCAATACCATCGCATGCATTTTTGCCATGTGATGTTGCAAAAAAATGCCACTCGGCGTTAATTCCGAAATCTTCAAAATGGAAGCTGAGATTCAGTAAATTGTATTTATTTTTATATTGTGATGAAGCCCCATCGGAGAAATATTTGATTTTATTAATAGCAGTGCCGTGCGTTTGTTTCAAAAAATTAATCAGCTTTATTTGGAATAAATGAACTGCAATACTGTCATGCTCTTTACAATCTGAAATAATGACAAAGTTGTCATGCTCTAGACAATTATTGATTCTATAATAAGCAACGAATGGATGAATTGTAGCCTGTTTGTTGGACCAATGATAGCTCTGAATTTCATCCTGAATAACAAAGGAATAATTTTCTGCAAAATCTCCGACAACAACTAACTCGTCCGGTCCTAAATTTTCTTTGCAATATTTGAAATAACTACTCTGATTTTTTGCAATGAAATCATGGACTTGCAATGTCGGTAATCGAGTTCCCAAATGTTCAAGAAATTCTTCTGTTGTATATTCTATATCTTCTAAATTGGATCTGTCAGTATTTGTCCATTGACAACATGAAATAGATATAATAAAATGTTGTTCAAATAAGTCTTGCAATTTTTTACGCAGAGGTCCATATCCTGGGCAATCTTTGCAATTATTCAAGTAGCAAAATTCAGTGGAGACATCACAACGCATATTTGATAGCATCTCCTTGTATGTGCATGGAAAACTAGAGGATACAGGAAGTAATTTTTCGAGTTTCGCACCAGCAAGTATTAATTTAACATTTTGATGTATAGCACATACACATACAGAATGTGTTCCACTGGCACCTACAAGTATACACTCTTCAGGACGAAGTTGGGCAAATTTACTAAAGCCGATGTTTACCGACGGATTTTGTTCTTTAAAAAATGAATGCAATTCATTTAAATTATTTAACAGCAAACGCTTTTGTATGTGCATTTTTAAACCGTCTCTTTTAACCGAAATACAGTCTTTTTTCCCGGGCATTAATCTACTGACTTCGTCACTCGAATAGAATGATTGCACCATGGATATGGTAGAATCAGATAATGGCACTCCTTTCTTTTTGTCAGGGTAGGACAAAATACCCTTTTTTAAATGTAACTGTTTGGCCACGATTGCCATGTGCTTAGTACATCCTATTTCTTGTACCATTTGTCTAATACTCCACGACTGAGGAAGAATAGTGAGAAGATGTAACTGGTTGTTATACGTTGTTAATTTACTGTACTTTTCTCGCAATTCGGGTAACACTTCTTCAGAGAAATAATCGCGATCGTCGTCAGAAAAATTGTCTATTAATTTTCGTTTTACCGTTTTTTGCATATGTGTTAACTTTTGCACTGCAATGTTACGCGATGAAAAATGTATTGAAGTTATTGGCGACTGGTTCAAAATTTTAAGCGTCTTAATAATCATTGATTTATCACCACGCTTTACCACATTTTCGTTTTTAGTATCACAGTCAGTATCACTATCTGAAGGTTCGGATGACACGATATTACTACAAGATGCTACAGGTTCTTCGCGTACAAGAATGTTCAACGTTTCAGACTCAGGCAACCGATTAAATTTTAACCGACAACTACTGCAAATATACTTACCCGCCTCAAGATTTGGATACTTCTTTTGCAATGTTTCCGTAACAACCCTAATATCTTTCTGAGAATGCGTGGTATGATTCATTTTCGCAAAAGGATTGCAGCACTCTTTTCGCACCATTTTAAACTTTCGCAGTACGAATGGACACGTCTACAAGGTTTGGCTGTAAGAACGACACTGACAAACAGAGGCTAAGAATCCAGAAACCCCACCCTTGGCAAGTTTGAATACGTCTAAGGACCAATAAAAGAAATGCAGGATGACTCAGAACACAGGTCATAAAATGTTTCAAACAATAAGTGCCATCGACAGAGAGTGAGTTTCCAGTAACTATTAACCATGCAGCTGTCCTCATTAATACCCTATATAAAAGTAGCAGGTATAGCCGCTTGGCCGCTGCGAGTACCGCACGGCCCGAACGACCAGTCGAGCCGGTGTGATTTGACGCAGCGTTACATTCAATTAATTTTCATTTGGCCAATTTTAAAACGTCCATGATTTTCGAAACGTGTCCGTAAAGAGGAAAAACAGGGCTTTATCCTCATATTTTTTCAAATTTTTAAAAGTTTGCCTTCACCTATAAAATTGCATTTGTTAAGAACAATTGCTAAATAAATGGTCAAATATTCGTTTTTATTAAGTGAAATAATTTTTATTAGGTACCCTTATATCTTCACTGTAAGCACCCAAAAGGTCATTTTTGTCAGTTTATTAGTTCCAGAGTTATAATTTTTTGAAAAATAGTATACACTATAATTCAAAGAGCTGTAACATCCACAATTTTTGACATTTCGAAAAATCCTTTGATATATGTTTATATACCCCTAAAGACTACAACATATCCAAGTTGCACCAAAATCCGAAACGTTACTCCGAAAAGTGTCCGACTTCGCGTGGAATGACCCTACCTCGAGTGGCCTGCGTACAGCGAACTCTTCGCCTCAATCATCGGCACCAGCAAGCTGCTGACCGACATAGAAAAGCTGCAGTACCTGCGCACCAGCTTGTCAGGCGAGCCAGCCCAGAAGGTAGAAGCTCTACCTCTGAAAGGTGCCTCATTCAAACCTGCATGGGAGCTTCTCAAGGAGACGTACTCCAATAAGAGGCTGCTAATCCAAGCTCAACTGGACAAACTGTTCACCACCAAGGTAGTGGTTGGAAAGAACACTGCTGCACTCAAGTAGCTGATCTCAACCGTCGAGACCGTGGAAACGGCTCTCAATTCACTCGGTGTCAAGGAGACTCTGGGGCACTGCATGCTCACTCACCATGTGGTTCGTCAGCTCGACCGAAATACAAGGGAGGCCTGGGAAACCTCCATTGGGTCAACAACAGAATACCCCTCTTTCCAGCAGGTGAAGGAGTTTGTATCGAACAAAGTGAGGGCACTGGAAAGGTCGGAAACTCCGTCTTCCCAAAGTGCCTCCACCAGCACTCCAACAAAAAATGCCTCAAAACTCATTGCTCAGCGAGCCGCAGTCAATCAGGCATCCCAATCATCAACCAAGAGGGTATTTCAGTGTGACTGCTGTGGGGCGGACCACTTTGTGATTGTGTGCCCAAAGTTCAAGGCAATGTCGGTGCAGGAGCGGAGAAAGGTTGTAGCCAACAATCTGTTGTGCTACAATTGTTGCGGGCGTCACTCATCCGCAAACTGCAAATCCCCACACCGCTGTAAACTGTGTGGCATTCAACACCACACGATGCTCCACATACCGGAACAGAAGTCCACTCAACCTCAAACTGAGGAGACAAGGCATGTCTCTCAAGAGCCCCACTGAAGTCTTGGGGCAGTCGTCAACCCGGAACAATCACACACTCAACTCGCTTCTGCACCCGCATTGCCTGCTCACTCATCGCAGCCTCAATCATCGCAGCCTCACTCATCGCAGCCTCACTCTTCATGCAGCCAACTCACGCTCTGAGCAACTGCGCAAGCGCACCTTCTAACACCTACGTCAACTCATCAGGTTCGCATGCTTATCGACTCTGGCTCTGAGCTTACCGTCGTTAAGGAGGACCACATTATGCAACTCAACCTCAAACGCACTCACTCTTCCATCTCAATCATTGGCATTGGAGGAAAGAAGTCATCACAGACGCGAGGAATTGTCTCATTAACTCTGCAATCCAACTACCGACCTTTGACAATATCTCTTAAAGCCCATGTTCTCAGATCAGTGACGTCAAGGATACCCTCTAAAGAGGTGCCCAATCACAACTGGCCACATCTCGCAGCACTCACTTTGGCAGATCCTGACTTTCTCAAACCTCTATCTGTCGACATTATCATTGGGGCTGACACATATGGACAAATCATAAGGCCAAACATCATCAGGGGCTCTCCACTCAAGCCGATAGCTCAACTCTCTGTCTTTGGATGGCTTGTGCTTGGACCAATTACTTCTTCCACTACACTCACTCAGTCATCTCACCATGCATCACTTATACAAGAGGACGAATCGCCGGTACGTGATCTATTGGAGAAGTTTTGGATTCAGGAGGAGCTTCCGAAAGAAACTCAATCAAAACTCACCTCTGAAGAGCAAGAGTGCGAAGATCATTTCAAATCAACACACTCGAGGGATGCAACAGGAAGATACATCGTGCGCATCCCTCTTAAATCACCATCCAGCTTGTTGGGCAACTCGTATCAAGCAGCGCGTGCATGCTTGAAACGCACACTCAACAAATTCAACAAAAACGATGAGTATCGTGAACTCTATCAAGCATTCATGTCAGAATATGAAAACCTCAATCACATGGTAAGAGCACCATCAATTTCATCTGATAATAATTCAATCTTTTATCTTCCTCATCATGGAGTACTGAGGCCCGACAGCAAAACCACAAAACTACGAGTTGTCTTCAACGGCTCATGCGCAACGACATCTGGGCATTCACTCAATGCCCTCATGCACACCGGGCAGAATCTCTTACTCAACATCTCAGACGTGCTGTTGTGGATTCGACAACATAATTTCATCTTTGCTACAGACATAACTAAAATGTACAGGCAAATCCGAGTCCACGAAGACGATCAAGATCTTCAACGCATTCTGTGGGTAGATGAGGAAGGAAAGGAAACACCATTCAAACTCACGACAGTCACATACGGCACCAAGGCTGCACCATTTCTGGCTGTCCGAGCACTGCTGCAGCTAACTGAGGACGAAGGGCATCGCTTCCCTTTAGCTGTACCCTCAATCACTCGTGCACGATATGTCGATGACATCTTTGGCGGCGCAGACACAGGTGAGCAACTCATCAACATTGCACAACACCTTAAAGACCTGTGTCATGCGGGAGGTTTTCCACTCGCTAAGTGGCACTCTACATATCCTGCATTACTCGAGGCGATTTCTCCCAACTCACGAGCTGACAGCTCAACAATCTCACTCGACGACTGCCATACCAGAATTCTCGGATTGCAATGGAACAGCCTCCAAGATAACTTCACATTTGCATCAAAACAAATTTCCACCTCAACCCCAACGAAACGATTCATTCTCTCAGAGGTCTCTCAAATATTTGATCCACTCGGTTTCCTCTCACCAGTCATAATTCGTGCAAAAATGCTTTTGCAAGAGCTGTGGCTGTACAAACTCAGTTGGGACGATCCACTGCCACATCAAATCATATCTCGTTGGAACACCATCAGAGAAGAACTCACAAGCCTGGCCAGGCTCTCAATTCCTAGGTGGTTCAACACCTTCTCCAACTCTACCGTGGAACTCCACGGATTCTCTGATGCTTCACAACTCGCCATGGCAGCGGTAATATACATTACCGTGACTTCACCGTCCACAAATCTAAAAGAGTCGTCACTCGTGTGCTCTAAAACTAAGGTAGCACCACTCAAGAAACTCACAATCCCGAAACTCGAACTCACAGCCGCATTAATACTGGCAAAGCTTGCCAAGTATGTTCAAGCAACTCTTCAACTCAACATTACATCCACTCATTTGTGGACGGACTCTCAAGTGACACTCATATGGACCAATGCTCAAGCCTCACGCTGGAAGGAGTACGTCAGGAATCGTGTTACTCAAATTCAAGAACTCACCCCTCAAGCAAATTGGAGACACGTTCCAGGTACCTCGAACCCAGCTGATTGTGCATCTCGAGGCCTTACAACTTCACAGCTTGAACGTCATCAGCTATGGTGGACGGGACCACTATGGCTTAATCAACCCAGTGACTCATGGCCATCACAATCAACTGTACTGGACAACTCAACTGAATTAGAAGCACGTCCAAGAACTTCGACCTTACTCAACATTCAAGAGATCAAATACCACTGGGATCTTATATACAAATTCTCAACTCTTAACAAACTCTTTCGTATTATCTCAGCTTGTTTCAGATTCATTTCCAGGCTAAGGAAATTGCCTGTCTCATTACCACTCACTTCACTAACACCAAAGGATTTGGAAACGGCCCGCATCTTTTGGATAAAGGCCACGCAGGCACTCTACTACAAGCACGAATTCAAGGTCATCAGCTCAAATTCAACGCTGCCCTCGTCTCACGTCTTCAGTCAACTCATCGCCTTCATCGACGAACAAGGAGTCATACGAGTGGGGGGCAGACTTCGTAACGCTCATATCACTTACGAAGGTAAACACCCTGCAATCTTGCCTCGTCACTCACGTCTGTCCGATTTGATTATAGACCACTCACACAAACACACTCTTCATGGAGGAACTCAACTTACTCTCGCTCATGTCAGACAGACCTACTGGATCATCGGAGGTCGAGCTCCAGTAAAATCTCATATTCTGCGGTGTGTGGTGTGTGCTCGACAAAGGGGGATCCGTGCCCATCAGCTGATGGGCCAACTACCTCTTTCTAGAGTCACACCCTCACTACCATTCACCAACACTGGAATTGATTATGCTGGTCCAATCACACTCAAGACATGGAAAGGGCGAGGAGCAAAAACACAAAAGGGTTGGATTTGCGTTTTTGTGTGTATGACGACGTCAGCTGTCCATCTCGAACTGGTGACAGACTACTCATCAGAAGGATTCATTGCAACATATAGGCGTTTCATATCCAGACGAGGAATTCCACACAACATCTATTCGGATTGTGGAACCAACTTCGTCGGTGCGGACACAACACTCAAGAGTATGTTCACTCAAGGCTCAAAACAAAATCAACAACTGGCTTCTCTGTTTGTCAACGACAACACAACATGGTGCTTCAATCCACCAGCGGCACCTCATATGGGAGGAAAATTGGGAAGCGGTTGTTAAATCCATTAAGTACCATCTGCGACGGACCGTTCATGAGACTGTTCTCACATATGAGGAGTTTAGCACTCTTCTCACACAAATCGAAGCCACGCTCAACTCAAGACCACTCGAGCCTCTCAGTGATGACCCTGAGGACCTTTCAACACTCACTCCAGCTCATTTCCTCATCGGAAAACCGTTAACAACCTTGCCTGAACCGTCTCTGGAACACTCATCACTCGCACCATCAGCGAGATGGCAACTCATCCAGAAGAAGATGCAACAATTCTGGTCTCAATGGTCCACTCATTATCTGCAGCGTCTGCAGGCCATCTCAAAGTGGCATCATCCATCCAATGACATCAAGGTCGGGTCATTGGTACTCATCACCGATGAACGGTTTCCCCCAAGCAAGTGGCCACTTGCTCGGGTACTCACTCTGCATCCTGGAAAGGACGGACTCACGAGGGTCGTGACCATCAAGACGGCCACCACCACTCTAATCAGGCCAATCGCAAAGTTGGCAGTTCTGCCTGTTTCAGGTTAACCTCATCAACTCTGTTGCTGACGGCGGGAGAATGTTTGGGAATGGTATAGTTCCACACGCCGCCACACTCACTCTCACGGCAGCACCTACTGGGCAGCGGAACGAACGGCTGATCGACGATCGATGACAATCGATCGCTCGATACTCACCATCGAACGCACAGCCAATCACCGCTTAACAAGCAAGCCCCTCCGCCAATCAGAAAGCAGCGACGCTGCTCTCTGAGAAACCGAGAAGAAGCGCGAGCGGAAGTCAGCCATATTCGCTCTCTTGTGTAGATTCTCGCCGCTACCGGACTCTCTTGTACGCGTCGCGTGTATTTTTGCGTTCTTGTGCGAAATTCACAAACATTTTGTATTGAACTCAATCACAGTAGATTACACTCATCTTTTAAACACTCACACTCACAATCACGACACTCAGTCCCCAATTATTACAATTGTAGTGGACGCCACGTGGTGAACCACCTCGTGGTCTTAATCATTTTCCACTCACTCAATCGACAGTGCTGTGGATCAGTAATATCCCTGTGCTAAATTCACTCAATTACACTCACACTCATCGACTCAACGCTTTATTTTAAATAAATCACGACAAGTGTTTTCACGCGAAACAGTGCTATTCTTTTTCCATCTTAACCAGTCTAAGAATCCTCTCATTCAATCATCTCACTCGCATACACTTATGGATGAACAATATAACATACATTAGATTGTGGCATTCGCATAACAAGACACACCATCAGAATTCGGGAGACCTCTTACGTAGTATTGAATGGTATCCACGATGTGATCATTAGTATTCTGACATTCGGATACATTATAATTAGGTACTGCCCAAACAGCATCACGAACATTTTGTGCGCGTTTTTTAGAAATTGAAATAGTCATAAAATCAGGTCTATATTTTTTTCGCAATCTATTGTTACGTTTTTGAGTAGACATAATATAAGTTTAATGTATAAAAACAGAACGTGAACATCAACAAGGATAACAGTAATTAAATAACAGTAATTAAGGACAAGGAGGTGTTCGGGAATACGTCTGCTCTCGATGGCGTTGGTATCTCAAGTGATAGCTTGACAGGCGATCGATCAGATCGCCTTCTTCTCGCTGTTTCCTTTGTCTTTATCGCGAGCACCAGTGGGCCATGGATTCCATCCATAGGGTGCTCGCAACACTATTATACTCTATTATAGCCGATTCTTGTGCCTTTACGGAAGATGAATCATAATTGATAAGATGCAGTCCTTGTAGGGTGGTCACCCGAGAAAGAGCAACGTAAATTTGTCCGCAAGTAAATATTGAATTACCTGCTTCTATAACAGCAGTTTGCAAGCTTAGTCCTTGACATTTTTGAATAGGGAATGACTTCGGATAATTTTTAATATTATATTTACAAATTATCACGGGACAGAATTCAGGATAAATTCAATCCCAGCATCATTTTCTGCTTCGATTATCTATATATACATAAATAAAATCCTGAGTTTAGTTAGAAATAAAAAACAGTTCGATGATATTTAAACATGTCGCAATTCAAATTTCGGCAACTTACCTTGTGTTTGAGACTGCATTATGATTGCAATTCAATGGTACAACGATACATATTTGTAAAAACACGTGGCATCTCAAATTTTGAAAACTTACCTTATTTAACACTCGCCAGGTTGTAACCTGACTGTAAGCTGTCAAAATTTTGAGTAGATTGCATAGTGAAGGTAGCGTTTGATCCCTGCCGAATGATCCCGAGAGTCGACGAACGAAACATATACAGTATTTCCTCGCTGTGGGCTCGCTGGTCGGGACCGGCGTTGAACCCATATCATGAACAGAGCCCTAATTCCGAGTGTTCGTTTCTCGCTTCTTTCTGGCCGAAGGGGGGAGCGAGATGGAACGCTTTGCGTGCACGGCGGGCGTGCGCGACGGGCGCGAGCGCTCAGATGGAATCGTGACTGCTTGACGCATGCACGCGACGGTCAAATAGCCAGGCACGGCACGCATCTTTTTTGCGCCCTAGGCAAACTTGTCCAATTTATCCCTTTATTATAATACATTTATTTGATTATTGGTGACCTTACTCTGAATTTTTATTCGTAGTTTAAAACAGTTGCAGTACAATTAGTAATATGTAATATGTTATCAATATGTACATAAAACAGAAAATATACGAATTTCATTTTACAAAAGTACATATAAATGATTTATTTAGTCTAACACGCGTTATATATGTATTTTCGTTGGCTATGTACATACTGATCGCTGCCTGTAAGCTTGGCTGGTCCCTATTGGCGACTGCCTAGGGCGGAAAGTCGACAAGAGGTGCAAAATTGTATTTTCATTGCTGGTATTGTTGAACTTCATTAACTTTAAAATAAAATATTACTAATTGTACTGCAACTGTTTTAAGCTACGAATAAAAATTCAGAGTAAGGTCATCAATAAACTCAAATAAATGTATTATATTAAAGGGCGTTATTCCATAAGTTCGCATAGGGCGCAAAAAAGATTTGAGCCGTGCCTGCGTCAAGATTTTGCGAAACGGTTCCCGTGCTCACATTATGGGCTCGTGACCATTGCGCACGCCCGTCGCGCACGCAAAGGACGGAGTGTCCCGGCGTCCGAAAGACGGAGCGAGACAAAACATCAATGCGTCGTTTGTCTCGTACCGCCTTTGCTCGCTTCCAGTGCCTCTCCCTCGCTCTCGTTCCATCTCGCTCTCGCCTTCGCCGGACAAGAGTGAGACAGAAGTGGTGGGGATAGCGAAAAACCCACATCGTGTACACCAAATCGAGTCCATAAGGAGACAATACTGTACTAGTTCCTTGGCTGAAAGTGTGCGTGTAACGCGTATATACGTATTATGTCGACAAAATTTGGCTTGGAGAAGACGGAGAATCAGAATCAGAAGAAAAATCTTACCGTTTCCGACTGATCCATGAGACGATATTACGATATCTGTGTCATGCGTGGACCGATTTTATGAAATTTGGTGTCATTCGAAAGCTTATATGCGGTTTACATAAGAAAAATGCCTTTCAATTTAGAAAATATTGCAGGCGTGCTGAGATATTCATGAAATAAGTTTCAGGTTAGGTTGGAATAGCCGAGGGACGAGTAAATGATACTACAGTCATTCTACGCCGAATTGATTAATTTTTTGCGATGGATGTCAGGAATTTTAATAACATAATATAAGTCATCATTTTGTTGACTCCGTATTTTTTTAGAAAATACACATCATCAAAGTTTGCAATTTTTATTCATTTTCGCGAAAACAGACTCTACGGATGAATTTTAATCTTCAAAACTTTTTGTTCTTTCATTTTAATAAAAGAAAATTGGTCTGTATGGTCTGTACATGCTATTTCACCTATATTATTTGGTCTCAAATTTTATCTTCTTCTGCACAATGGAAATTTGAAATGAAATAGCAGAGTAAGGGGACAATTCGCGGAGGAAATTTTGATTCATTGTAAAACGGGGCACATCTATCTCCTGAACAGAATATCACAGCTTTTATGCTACGAATAAGGGCAGTGACCGTTAACACGTTGCGTGCGGGTGACGTGTACGGTCACGTCATGGGACTCTTTGGCTCGGTCCCAATAAATGTGGAAGGTGAAGAATTTTTCAGGTACCGAATTTTCCTTTTGCATACCCATTCAGTACGAACGTGTTAATCAGTGTGTGCATGTCGTTACAAATTTGCAACGTTTTTCACCATGGTGCAGCTGTTTCTTGTACAGGGTCATCGTTTAATCCTGCAACCCGCGCGCGCGCGAACTTGTAAAATGGCAACACCGCCTCACGGACGCATTCCACTACAACCATGCACCGTCACCGCGTTCGGAGAGCTGCTAGCGACCGCTGGACAGCAGTGATGCCCGAGCTTCGAGAATTTTTGGCTGGTCCTTGTCAAATTAACGTTGCAAAGAACTATTCAGAATTTCCCGGCCCCGGTTGAAAATTTTGGGGTCTTTTTCGTATAACTTTTGAACTGTAAGACATATCGGAATACAATTTGCGCCAAAATAATGAGGAAAAATTAATCCCTCTTAATGATGGATAATTTAACATATTTTACGTTTACTTAATTTTTCTTTTATCAATTTTTTAACCATAATTGTTTAAAAAGCTGTTGGAAACTGTTTATTTGATAATGTATTTAACGCTGTTTTTAAAATTCGTGGTGTTGATAAACAATAGGCTAGTTGATTCTGTATCATTACATTTGTAAATTGAGAAATTAAATTTTTATTCAATTATGTGTTAGTTCTGCAGACCTCAGAATCTATTGTTCTGGTTTTCTTTTTTATGATTTTATCCTTAATGCGGTGCATACCTAGATCAGACGTAACGGGTAACTAATGCGACGTGTCTTTGATTGTAGCGGTGTTTGAATTTATTTTCTAGAATTTTTGTGTTAGAATGTTTTAGCTACTCAACGCCACGCCTATACCGGCTTCCGTTAATGTCATTTTTTGGAACGATGTGCCGTTACTGTGGTTTTTACAAGCAGGTGGCGAAAAATCTCTCCGTACAAGGAACCGTCAACCCTGTCGTGGCTAAAATTTTTGAAATTGAGACGGGTACGAGATCTGTTGACATGCGAAATAATAAGATCGATTTTTTGACCAGAGACCAGAAATAACAGTTATTTTTTAAATTTTTTTAATAAAAATCATTGAGATAAAGTTAATTTTTATTTAGATAGAAGTCAGTCTTCATAAAATACTGCATAAATTTTCCGAAAAATCAAGTGATTAAAAAATATTAAGATTTATCTCTTTTGATTATGTATAACAATTATCGATGACGGATATCGATTTTGGTTACTAATAACCATTATTGTCGACCGAATTATTTTTTGGTCACTAATAATCATTATTAACGACGGAAATATTTTTTGGTCTCTAATAACTGTTATAGACGACGGAAATTGTTTTTGGTTACGAATAACCATTATCGATGACCAGAATTTTTTTTTGGTTACGAATAACCGTTATCGTTGACGAGAAGTTTTTTGGGTTACGGTATAACCAATATCTATTGTAGAATTTTTTTTTGGTTACGGTATAATCAATATATTTTGCGGATATTTTTTTTGGTTACGGTATAACCAATATCTATTGCGGGATTGTTTTTGGTTACGGCATAACCAATATATCTTGCGGGATTTTTTTTTTGGTTACGGTATAACCAATATATATTGCGGAAATTTTTTTCGGTTACGGTATAACTATTGAACTATAGAATATCTGAAATGCGAACTGTGGGTATTAGGAGCCGCGGCGTGCTGTTGAAAAAAAATAGTTGCACAGCGTAGCAGAGTTCTGCAACGGGCGGATATATCGCGGGTGTATCCATCCGTTACCCGTCCGTCTTTCGATTCACCCGACCCGCCCGGACCCGCCGGCGGGTAAGCGGGTCAGCGTCCATTTCTATCCGTCCATACCCGCCCGGAGTTGACGGAACTTTTATCTGACTCGCCCGTATCCGCGCTATACCCGCTAATACCTGCGCGTTCAAACCGAGTTAATATATTATTTATATTATAATTATTAACAAAGGGAACTGTAGAATTGAAGTGCAGCTAAAGGCACGGGTGCGAACGGATAACAGCGCGACTACGGGTGAGTCAAGTACGCGTCGCGACAGCTTCGGGCGGGTAGAAATCGACGCTGACCCGCTAATCCGCTAGCGGGTCCGGGCGGGTATGGCTAGCTTGATAGCGGGTATCGCCGGGTGAGTGCAGATACGGGTACGGGCGGGCGGGTGAATCGACGTCACGGCCGGGTGACAGGCGGATTAAACCCGCCCATTGCAGAACTCTGCAGCGTAGGATGCTGTTTCACTCTTACACACACGCCTATACCTGCCTATACTCAAATTTACTACAGGATAGAAGCACATTTACTACAGAATGGTGTATAATACAGGATAGACACCCATTAAGGGGGTAGACACGTCACGTGACCTGGCCGATTCGGCAGGTCGGTATTACAGCAGGTTTTTTCTGCACAGAAATGGTAATACCCATAGATATGCGGCTGCCTGTCGTTATCAAAACGAAAAAATTCGCGTACGAAGATATTTCTCTTTCGACCCATGATGCTAACAAGCACACAAAGTTTAAACTAAACTAAAGCAATGATAAAGTAAAATTAAACTAATAAAGTAATAATACCTTAATAATTTATTATCGCTTCAATTTATTCTTAAATGCCATGACAGCAACAGTTTATTGTCATTCCAGTTACTTACTCAAACTGAAATAATCGTAGATACATTGTTAGGCATTGGCTGACGAGCCGTAAACGTCAGCCAATAGAACGGATGCTCACGGTCATTAAAGGCGCGCATTTCAAATCAACTAAAATGATTTGATTCGGATTGAATAACACTATTCCTACCGACACATTTCACGTCATTTGACCGGTCGCGTTAGGTAAGACAGACTACAAATTTTTCTCAGAAAATAAACAATAAAACAAGAAGTGAATATTCAAAAATGTATTATACATATATATGAGGCAAAGTCGTGAAGTTTAAAGGCGATTCAATTACGTTGTATATAGGAAATTCTAATCGATATTTTAAAAACGGTCTTTTGACCGGTTCGTGGTAGGAATAGTGATAAATTAATAAGAAAATGAAATGCCAGCTATCTTATATATAATACATATCTGTTTAAACTAAAACATTTGAGCAGCCACGTTCTTTAAGTAATGTAATTTTCTTATTAATTTATTTCCCAGTGATCAGTTCGAACAACATAATGGAATATGTCAGGGAAAAATATGACTTTTGGAAAAACGTGATCAAAAGGTCGTGTAAGGGACGATTGATTTCGTTAAAAATCGATACAGCGACGTGTCATGATCGAGCCATACTTGGAGTAAACATTCAATTGATCCATAATAACGAAATTATAATATACACGTTGGCGATGAAAGAGCTGCACGGAAGACATACAGCCGATAATTTAAAACAAGAAATCGAAAATGTTTTAAAAGAATTTGATATTAAACCCAATCAAATCTACACGATTACTACAGATAACGGGCGGAATATGGCGAAAGTGGCAGAATTATTTTCTTCTGAAAATTTAATTGAACGAGAAAAAGACCAACAGTTTCTGGAGACGAAAAATCACGAGCAAAGCGTGGAAACTTTGGCAGAAAGGCTTTGTTCTGGACAAAACACAATATCAGTAAAGTGTGCGGCACATACACTGCAACTAGCGATAAAAGATTCCTTTACCGAGAATAAGATTGCAGTGTTAGACCGCGCTCGCGAAGTAGTAAAAACATTAAGAACTCCTACATTTAGGTATATTATTGTAGCTTCTTCTACTATTGCGCTCGGTACTCTAATTTATTCATAACATATTATTTTTTCAGATACTCGTTAGAACATTTATGTTTAAAAAAACCGCGAATGGATGTTCCGACACGTTGGAATTCCACATTCGATATGCTACACCGACTCATAGAGCATAAAAAATCTTGCAATGATAATTTAAAACATCCGGTAGCTTTATCGAAAGACGAGTGGATTGCAATAGAAGACCTTGTCAAAGTACTCACTCCATTGTATGAAACTACCTTAAAGTTACAAAAAAGCCAGCTATTTTTGGGGGATTTTTACATGCAATGGCTAAACTTGACATTGAAATTAAAATCAATCACCTCAAATGCAGCTAGTCTGATTCTGTCTCAAATAGAAGCAAGGGAATCGCAGCTGTTAATAAATGACGCGAGTAATGCCGCGATTCTTTTAGACCCTCGGCTTAAACGTCTATTACCAACAGACTAGAAAGCAAAGGCTAAAAAGCATTTAAAAATAATCGCTGCACAAATGCTTTCGTTAAAACAGGTATCTATTATGTATATCATAGCTGTCATTTAATTTTTGAAATAGGTAATGTAATTTTCTTATTAATGCATGCAATCCTTAGAGTGATAGTGCAATTGGAGAAATAGCGGAGGCCTCTTGTACGGAAAATGTTGCCGTACCTAGTACAAGCAGCACTTCGATGTCGTTGTTACAAGAGGCCATTAATGAGATGGAAGTTGATTCATCGTCTGAGGACGACACAGACGCTGCAACTTCCACAGAACTTGCAAAAATATATAACGAAATTGATAGCTATAAAGAAAAGCGTGTTAATATAGATCTAGAGATCATGGCATATTGGCAGGATAAAAAATATACAATGCCTAAACTAGCAACAATTTGCCATGCTGTTCCGGCTACTCAAGTCAGCGTTGAAAGAGCCTTCTCGGCTCTGAAATTGATGCTGGACGATCGGCGGTGTAATTTATCAGAAGAAAATTTACACTAATTATTATTTGTTGAACTCAACACCGATTTTATGCCGTAAATAGTTAATAAAATATATAATTATTACATATGTGTTTTTATTGATTAAGACATATACATTTCATAATTCATAATATTAATAAAAATTGATGATGACCTAGACTCTAGAGTGACCAAAATAAAACTGCCACTATCGATATTGGTTATTGGTAACCAAAACAGAATTCCCGCAATCAGTATTGGTTACTGGACACCAAAACAGAATTCCAGCAATCGAGTTTGGTTATACTCATTGAACTATAAAATATCTGGAATGCAAACACGGTACGGCAAACCTCGGACTGGCCAAGAGAGATAGTGGCATTTAATGGGTGTCTATCCTGTATTATACCGTAACCAAAAAAAAATCCTACAATAGATATTGGTTATACCGTAACCAAAAAAACTTCTCGTCAACGATAATGGTTATTCGTAACCAAAAAAAAATTCTGGTCATCGATAATGGTTATTCGTAACCGAAAACAATTTTCGTCGTCTATAACAGTTATTAGTGACCAAAAAATATTTCCGTCGTTAATAATGATTATTAGTGACCAAAAAATAATTCGGTCGACAATAATGGTTATTAGTGACCAAAATCGATATCCGTCATTGTTGGAGATTGGACGAGTGTACCGTCGACGTCAAACGCGTCACTCATCGTGTCGTCTGCTACGCGCGGCAGCCGACTCGAATCTTCGCCGTTTCGTATCAATTAGGCCATCTCTGGGCGACAATGCGTAATTATACCCAGTAAGCAAATCACCTGGCGGCGTGTGAGTCACGAATTATGTAATCACGTGACTTCCCGGAATTCACGTCTGAATTCCGGGAAGAATCCTCCTTCTTCTCCATCGAAACGTTATCGAGAGCACATGTATCGCGATCTCGCGCCCCTTATAACGATCCGTTATAATCGTGAGACTATAGTCTTCTATTCAGCAGTTCAACCTTTTTCAATATCTGCTTAAATATAATTTGAGTGATTGTGTAAGTTTTATGTGAATTGTAAGTGTTAAAATTAGTTATAAATTAAAGACAAACTTTTTGGTGCTAAGAGGTGGATTTTATTAAACTGCTCTATATAGTCTATCTCCTTTTAATTCGTTCGTGAACAGTCATCGATAATTGTTATTCATAACCAAAACCATTTAAACAAAAATATTAATTCTTATGCCATAACTTTTAAAATTTAGGTTATAACAGTTAGGGTCCCTGAATTTTTTTCAAAAGTTTACAGCCTGTTGATATATGTACATTTATATCCATGACTGTGTGTGGCGCCATCTGGGGCGAGAGTATGATGCGTAAAAGAGAAGTGAGCGGAAGTACGTAGAGAAATGGTCGACAGAAGAGACATGTGCTTTATTCATTGTTACTTATTATTGAAATATATATTTAGTTAATACAAACAGAGTAGGTTTGTTATTCCTAAAGTTGTTCATCGTTCATGGCACGAATTTAACACAGCCAATAATCGAAAATATTAGTAAAGATTATACTGAAAATGCAATAAACAGTATTCCAAGACGTTTGTACGCAGTAATTCAAGTAAAAAGCGGCAATACCAAGTATTAATATTATAATGAATTTTTTTTAGTATGTATTTTATTATGTGTCCACTTACTTTTGTCCCTCTGCAATTTGCTGACCTATTATTATCGTTATCGTCATCAATATTAAAACTTCTTAGAAATTGCTGCTTTTCTGTCAGCAGGTCTTTTGAGCCAGACCTGTATGTTCGATTCCGTCTCCTTTCGGGAAGTGTGAATTTTTGCCTTCTCTGCAGCAACTTAATAACAAGCATTTTGATAAAACATTATTACAGTGAATTCTCCAGTAATCAATATTAGCCACAGTAAAATAAGGGTAATACTTACCGATTATAAGCCTGGCCAGTTGTAACATATTAAACGGTTGCTTCCCTTTCCTCCCCAGTCAACTATATTGTAAAGCAATATCATTACTCATTATTGCCGATAATGTTCGCTTCGTGAAGTCATATCCATTGGAGCCGCCAAATTTGGTTAATTCGATAACCTGCAATATAAGAATTATTCAACACTGACAAATGAAGTATAATTTCGTTTCAGAGATATAGCGAAAGCGAATTTTGAAAAAATTTGAAACTGCATTATTTCTGCATACAAGATATATATAATTACAAAGATGGTATTTTACTTACTCCATTGTCAAAATGGCGTTCATTTTTTAAAATTTCCTCAAACTGATGAACATCTTCCAAACTGATCAGCGGAAATGTAATCTTATGTTTGAGGAAAAGTGATGGGTTTCTCTTCATTTATTTTCGCCCGTTTGCTCCGTGAGTCTGCGATACAACTTTTCATCTCCCCCGTAAACGTATCCATTTTCTCTGTCATTCGTTTCACCTCTTCTAGCGAGTCCGTCACGAGCGTTCGAAGCATGTGCATCAGACGTCTTAAAGACGTCATTATCAGGTCCAGGTTCGAAAAAAAAAAATGACGGTGACGAGAGGAATCGAACCTAAGACTTTCCGGTTACGAAGCAATCGTTATAGGCACCTACCCAACATACTTCCTTATAAACACTTCCAAATTTTAGCTACATATATATTGTATTAATTGTTTATAAAAAAACACGCATTACAGCGAAATATTTTACAGAATATTATTATTAAATGTCTTTATTGGACCATGACAATTACGATATAACAATAATTGTGAATAGGCGAGGTTCAGCCTAAGTGCTGCTCTACAATCTAACCTAAACATCATTCGACCTCTAGACTCATTTCACATACCGTCATATAATTGTATTAAAGAAAAATTGACGAAACAAATGTACGATAATTGCGTTACTATTATGTTTAATATTCCATACAAATGGTGCAAAAATTTGCAAATCCTTGCGCCGGTCCTGCCTTAAGATTGCTTTTTACGGACGCCATTCGGATGGCTTTTTACGACGTCTTTAAGATGTCTTTTGACAGACATCTTTAAGACGTCTTATGACAGACATCTTTAAGACGTCTTATGAGCATGTTAAAGACGTCTGGAAGACGTCTTGTGGATGTCTTAAAGACATCTTAAAGACGTCTTTCACACGTCCGTACGACGTCTTAAAGATGTCTTTGTCACGAATCAGGACATTCAGACGTTCAGACGTAAAACAGACTTAAAATGGACGTCTATAAGACGTCGTGTGCTGTCTGGGGAATGTATGAACACAGCATTTTAGCTGCGTATATGTAGTTGTGTCATCTTAAGCGCAGTTGGAATGTACCTTTATGTACTTGCAGCTCATTTTGATTTCATATATTTCTTTATATTGTATATTTTCTTCTATTTTTTTTGTGATTTATTCGTATTAAAATATTTATTTGTATAAAAATATATCTGCTTAATATTATTTAATACATTTTTTCATTGTACCATTGTGATTTTTTCTTTGTATAAATAGTCATTGTGATAATTGGCGCAATTGTTGTATACCATTATTTTTGTAGATATTAATTTACGACAATGTTTTTAAACGGGATTCTTTTTGATGGGTATTAATTTAAGACAATGTTTTTAAAGGATATTAATTTACGACAATGTTTTTAAACGGGATTGTTTTTGATGGATATTAATTTACGACAATGTTTTTAAATGTGATTCTTTTTGAAGGGATTATATACTTGGCGCTCTTTTTGTACCTTTTTGTAAAAAGGTAATTTTGTGGGGATTTCACACATTTTGTAGTGTTAGTAATTACACATATACCATCTATAGTAACCTACACCCAAGAAGGGTCCGTGAACACAACTGTAGTGCATCAGATTGTCACGAGGGCGGCCGGGGTTCAAGTCCCCCGCCGCAACTCATACTCCTTTCTTTTTTAACAATTTTTCCCGTGGAAATATATTTTGTGGATATTACATATCATATAGTACGTTACATATTACTCTACTCAAATTTTAAGGTGAATAAGGTTAAAAATGCATTTATAACATAACATATTATTCTAATCGTCTCTTTCACCGGTGTTTTCATATTCTTGTACTGCGAAAATGTTTAAGTTCTAAAGTATCAGCCAGATGGCGACTTATTCAACAAAGGACTCAACGTTTCTGGACTCAATGGTCATCGCACTATCTCCAACGTCAGCTCTCCATCTCGAAGTGGCATCACCCATCGAATGAGATCAAGATCGGATCCTTAGTGCTCATCACGGATGAACGGTTTCCACCGAGCAAGTGGCCACTTGCTCGTGTCATCACTCTTCACCCAGGAAAGGATGGGCTCACTCGAGTGGTAACACTCAAGACTGCCACGACAATATTAATCAGGCCAATTGCAAAATTGGCAGTTTTGCCTGTTTCAGACTCTACATTAACATCATTCAACAGCTGTTGATGGCGGGAGAATGTTTGAGATTCCGTTAGTTCGCTATTCCGCCGCACCCAAGCTCACCGCAGCACCTACTGGGCAGCGGAACACGCCGCTGATCGATGATCGGTCCGGCGATCGATTCTCCGGGTCGCCAGCTACGCCAATCACCGATCACCACGTGAAACTGGCGGCCCAATCATAGAGCGTACATAGTTGATCGCTTCTCGAGGATTGTTCGAGAAGACGCTCAACCGTTTTCTGCGTTCCCGTTGTTCACTCTCGTTTCACACGACTTGTCGCGATAACCGTGTCTTCCATTGTTCATCTCACAACGTGTGAAATTCTTTAACCAGTACTTTTCATTGCTCTGCTCAATTCTCGTGCATAAGTTTTTGTACTCAGTTCACTATTCTGTTCACGCGAGTGAGTTATTTCACTTTTGCTTGTTCTTTTCATTTTTGTGCGCAACACGTGTGACCATCGTGTTCTCGTGGTCGCGTGTCTCGTGTAAAACTTATTGTGCTCATCCAAGCTCATCGTGAGCCTTTAAATAAAGTGACTCGGTCAATTTTGACTCAAAACTCAGTGCACCGCGTGTTACTTTCCCACCGTCGATCCCTAACCTCACTTTCCAGCGTGCTCACCCGCCTAACTTTAAAACATTAAAAAAATACTAAAAAAAATATATAACACTAAAAAAAATATATAACACTAAAAAAAATATATACACACACAAATATATATAAAATTAAGAAAACTTAGAACTCAGAAATTAGTACTACCATGTAACAGTATGTAACACTATGTAACATTTAAGAAGTCTCGGCTGAGCTTGTATATACTACTTCCGAACAGTCCCGTCGAAGGTACTCGAGCACTGCCGCGCAGCGCTCGTTTCGGAGCAATTGTTTTGCAATGATAGAGGGGGAAACACCTACAGGGGTGGTGGTAATGGGTGCGTGAACTGACGCTAGCGCCAAGCCAAGCAAGTGGTCCCAACGCGAAGCCAACCATGGCCAACCAGCGTCGTCGGGAAATAGATTGTCGGCGCTAGTTGGCCGTGTTTGGCTTCATGTTGGGACCACTTGCCTGGCTTGGCGCTAGCGTCAGTTCACGCACCCATTACCACCGCTCCTGTAGGTGTGGTGCCATGCCGGAGTTCCCCAAACCCTGCGCTGCGCGGCACTCGGCAATTATTCCAGAACCGTGGACGAGTGAATGATTTGGAAACCTACATACTCTACGGAACATATACTTTATTATTTTACTATTAGCCTATATTTTACACTTTTAGTTTATTTTTAATTTCTGTGTATATTTTGGTTTAGTATATATTTTGGTTCAGTGCATATTTTATAAAGGTATATTTTTACTATATTTTTTATTTCGGTATATTTTTAAAGCACGTGTGGCCTTTCCTTAGAATTAAAACTAAGTTTTTACATATTGTTCCTTCGTTAATTAAAAATGAGTGGCAAACCGAATGTGCAAAAGTATTATAAGCGTGCTAGGAAATCGGTAAATTATTCCCACCCGGAACCGTCAACATCATTTGATGCCACATTTTCGGGCAGTAAAGATAATTTTCCAGTGAATGATATTCACACCTTACCTGATTTTAGTTTTCAGTCTTGTTTAAATAGTAATGAAAATAATGCAGAGTATTCAAATTTCACGCAACAAATTGAACATGACATTCCTTTTGAAGATTCTCCGGTTTTAGATAATGCAGGGGAAAATAATTGTCTTATTAATAATTATACTATTTATTATGTCACTGCAGAATTGTCTTTAAAACATAATGTTACTTATTGTGCGATTAATGATTTGCTTTGTATTTTAAAGAAATCAGTTTCATCCGATTTACCGTTAGATGGTAGAATTTTGGTTTGAAAAATAGTATTCTGAAACTTATTAAGTCCTCGGGTGTGTCACATGTCAATGATAATATAATTCAAATTAATGTTAATATTGATGGCTTACCGCTGTCAAAAAGCTCCGATAGTCAAGCTTATCCCATTTTATGTAGCATCGCAGGATTTTCAAATGTTGATATGGTTGGCATATATCATGGTTATAATAAACCTAAAGATGCCAACTGTTTCTTACATGATTTCGTATTAGACGCAGTAAACATTATTAATAATACAATTTTAATTGATGGGCAGTTGTATCGAATACAAATAAAATCTTTTATTTGTGATGCCCCGGCAAAATCATTTATCAAATATACCAAAAGGCACGCTGGCTATAATTCTTGTACAAAATGTAATACAAAAGGAGATTTCGTAGATAGAACATGTTTTCCGGAAATTCACAACATCACTTTACGTACAGATCGCGATTTTAGATTACAAGTAGACGACAAGCATCACACAGGCAAATCAATTTTAGAAAACATTCCTGGAATTAACATGATAGAATCCTTTCCCCTCGACTATATGCATTTAGTGTGTCTAGGCGTCGTAAAAAATTACTAGTTAATCTGTGGGGGTATGCAAAACCCAGCACAAAAGGTCACGTAAAGAAGCATCCGCCATATCCTGCTCTCTTATAAATCTTGCGAAAAGTATTCCAAAAGAATTCAATAGAAAATCTCGAAGTTTGAATGATTTAACCTTTAGAGGGCCGGGCTGGCCACTATAGTGGCCACCTAAGAATTTGAATACTTTGCCGGTCATTTTGGTGGTATATATGCATAAATTTTAAGAAAATAAAATTTACAATTTTAATGAAAAAATCCCGGCCCTCTAGAGGTTAAAAAGATGGAAAGCAACGGAATTTCGACAATTTTTATTATACACTGGACCAGTAGTTTTATTAAATAATATAAGGAAGGACAAATATTCGAATTTTCTTTCACTACATGTAGCGTCAATTATCTTATCGAATTCTAGATATTTTAAACATGTAGATTATGCAACCAAATTATTAAAACATTTTGTTAAGACCTTTAGAATGTTATATGGACCACACACCATTTCGCACAACGTTCACAATCTGCTACACCTCACAGAAGATGTCAAAAATCATGGACCGCTCGACAATTTCAGTTGTTTTCCATTTGAAAATTTTTTGCAAAGCATCCCAAAATCTGTTAGAAAGGGTGACAAACCTTTATAACAAATAGTGAAAAGGCAAACAGAGAAATCTAACTTTATGGCAGAAGAAATCCATCCTAATGTTGTATTTCCTCTGCTTAAAAATGAACATTTTAAGGGTCCACTAATGGAGAATATTACAGAGTCTAAGCAGTTCAGAACTATAGCTTTCAGAGATTTTATTTTAAAAATTAGTCACCCCAACAACTGCTGTTGTCTTAAAGATGGTAGCATTATTATTATAAAAAATGAAGCATGTGGAAATGAATGTATTGAAGTAATTGCACGAAAAGTTTTGGTTTTAAATGATTTTTATAACGATCCATGCAAATCGTCAAATATAGGAATTTACGTTGTACAACGACGCCACTTAAGCCCTCTTCAAATTTTTAACATAACAGAAATTTCCCATAAATGTGTGAAATTAAAAACTGATGGAAAATGAAAATTTGGAAGATGAAAATTTTCCCATTACTACACTCCATTTAATATTCATAAGTATGACTCTCTCTGTTTCTCACTTGAGATGCTCATTCAATCTTTGTATTATGTAGTATGTAGTGTTTACAGTAACAATATTAATTATTCAGATTTCTAGTTTTTCTGATCTTAATGTTTATGTAAGATTCTGTAAGTCTCTGTAAGTTAGAAAGAAGATGCTTAGAAATTATATACGAATTGCCGCGGACGAACCAACCAATCAAGGCCAAGACATAGGAGACGGATAGATTAGGAAGTGTATCACCAAATAACAAGGTGCGTAATAATACAGACCATCATTAGACCCATCTTTATTTATAGTTGTTCGTATGGGGTATTAGTTGATTAGACAGCTCTTTTTGAGGAATCTTTATACAGGGTGTTTCACCAACTTTGCCCGTATGAAATATCATCGCCACTTCAAATAATAATCGAAAATGTTACATGTAAATGTTGTGTGGTATAAAAAATTCATAATATAGTATCATCAGTTTCTTTGCAGGTGGAGGCAAAGAGCAGATCTGCAGGTCGATTTTGTTTCATTAATTTCTTGATGAATTTGTAGAGGTTCGCGACGCGTTCAGATATTTCGATCAGCATAGGGTAGATGTCCCAATTACTGCCACATTAAGGGGGTAGACACGGGTAATGCAGCGCGCTGTATACCGACACAATCTGGCCCGAAACATGGGTCTGGGAAGTTACGTTGTTTGTCCATATATGAGGAGATTTTGGGCTGGGCGAGGTCTCATTCTAAAGATGAAGGTTCAGTGCAGTGCGCTGTGGTCATGGTTCGACGAGATTGTGTTGATATGAAATAATATGAGTGATCAAAGTAGAGCAAAAGTCGACAAAATACACCCGCAAGAATCCAAGTATTTTTAGGTCACTAAAAGAGTTTTGTGACTCAAACGATGACCATAGCGCACTGCATTGAACCTTCCTCTTTCGAATGAGACCTCACCCAGCCAAAAATCTGCTCATATAAGGACAAACAACGTAACTTTGTAACTGCATTCTCAAATACGAATTCCGCCATATTGGCGATAATACAGAGCAAGTCACGTGACAAATTTAGTTCACGCAGTGGATACGAGATGGCGCCAACTTGAGAGGACTGCCAACGTGGAATCACAGCAAAACTGAAGCATTAGCTGGATATATGTGCCACAGTCAAAGCGTGATGCAGTCAATGTATGCATTTTCGGACGATTGTAGGTTAGGTTATATGCAATCAGAGTTGGGCAGAATATAATCTAATTACAAATTAGAAATTACAATTTACAATTAAAATGTAATTGTGTAATTGATTACATTTTTTTCTGTAAACGTTAATATTTGGGTAGTTGAGAAAATTGTGGTCAACTACCAAAATTAACGATTACAGAAAATAATATAATCAATTACACAGTTACATTTTAATCGTAATTTGTAATTTGTAATTAGATTGATTATATTTCGTCCAACTTTGTATGCACTTTAGGCACACATTGACTAGGAACTGCTAGGAACTGTATACATTTACTAACGGCCGATTTCTTCACCTTCAGTAATCTTCCGGTCAGTACGCGACCAATTGGCTTAGAGCATTTAAATGCTCTAAGCCAATAGGATCCTATCATTTGGCAGTTATGTGGAACATAACTCTAACTGGAAGATTACTGAAGGTGAAGAAATCGGCCGTAAATTAACGCTTTTACCGTGACACATATGTACATACATCATTTGAAATCGCGGTTGAATTTATGTTATAATTGCGACAGTGAGAGCAACAACGGACTAACCCACATTAAAAAAAAATTGGTATTTTATATGATTAGTAGACCCTATTGGAATACGTTATTGCTACTAACTCAATTTCGAAAAAAATGTGGGTTAGTCCGTTGTTGAACTCACTGTCTCAATGATATGGCAAAATATCAGAGATGAGCATTATAACCCAAGCCAATTTTTATTTGAAACCTGGAGAATTCAATTGTCGGCCATGAATAATTTTCTCGTCTTTATTCGTACATTCTCGACTAAATACATATATGATTCTCGACTAAAGTACGAATAAATGTGAGAAAATTATTCATGGCCGACGGATGAAAGGCCTTCGAATAAAACAATGGAATAAACATATGTTTTTTTGTTAATTAAAATAATAATTTTTTATTCCCCCGCCCCCTCTTCCCCCTCTTCCTCCTTTCCCCCCTCTTCCCCCTCTTCTTCCTCTTCCTCCTCCGTATCGTTTACCACCCCTACCTCCTCTTCCGGTGGTAAACTCCCGCTTGCGCAATTCTTTGCGGACCTCTGTGTACTGTAATATGAAAAATAAATATCAATCTTATGTTAATTACTGCAATAATGTCTAGACGTTTTCACACTTTGGTCATTCCACGCGAACTCAGACACCTTTCGGAGTAACATTTCGGATTTTGGTGCAACTTGGATATGTTGTAGTCTTTAGAGATATATAAACATATCTCGAAGGATTTTTGAAAATTTCGAAAATTGTGCAAGTTACAGATCTTTGAAATATAGTGTTTACTATTTTTCCAAAAAATATAACTGTTGAACTAACAAACCGATAAAAATGACCTTTTGGGTGATTACAGTGGAGATATAAGAGTACCTAATAAAAATTATTTCGCTGAAAAAATACAAATTTTTGCCCATTTATTTTGCAATGCTTGTAAACAAATGCAATTTTATAATTGAAGGCAACTTTATAAAAATTTGAAAAAAATAGGAGGATATAGTTCTATTTGTCCTCTTTATGGATGTGTTTGGAAATCGATGGAGATTTTAAAATTGGCCAAGTAAAAATTAATTGAATGTAACGCTGCGTCAAATCACACCGGTTCGACTGGCCGAGCCGTGCGGTACTCGCAGCGGCCAAGCGGCTATATCTGCTATTCTTATACAGTGTTCTCTAATATGGTAAATATTTGTAAAAAACTGAAGAAGGAAAACTTTTACTGTTTTTTATACACAACATGATACGATATTTTAATTTATGGTGTTCGCAATATTTTTCTTGAAACGAGGGTGACCTTCAGTTTTTTAAATAGAATGCTATATGTTTGATTATCCAATATGCAAGCGACTGTCAAGACAAATTCAACCATATGGTATACTATGACCTTCAAGGCTACACAAAGTTAGGATTGAAAGAAGAAATTCAATCTACTAGATAGATAGTTCGATATATTTATTTCATTCCTAGCCTTGTGTAGCCTTGAAGGTCAAAGTATACCATATGGTTGAATTTGTCTTGACAGTCGCTTTCATATTGGATAATCAAACATATAGCATTCTATTTAAAAAACTGAAGGTCACCCTCGTTTCAAGAAAAATATTGCGAACACCATAAATTAAAATATCGTATCATGTTGTGTATAAAAAACAGTAAAAGTTTTCCTTCTTCAGTTTTTTACAAATATTTACCATATTAGAGAACTCTGTATAAGAATAGCAGATATAGCCGCTTGGCCGCTGCGAGTACCGCACGGCTCGGCCAGTCGAACCGGTGTGATTTGACGCAGCGTTACATTCAATTAATTTTCACTTGGCCAATTTTAAAGTCTCCATCGATTTCCAAACATCCATAAAGAGGACAAACAGAGCTATATCCTCCTATTTTTTCAAATTTTTATAAAGTGGCCTTCAATTATAAAATTGCATTTGTTTACAAGCATTGCAAAATAAATGGGCAAAAATTTGTATTTTTTCAGCGAAATAATTTTTATTAGGTACTCTTATATCTCCACTGTAATCACCCAAAAGGTCATTTTTATCGGTTTGTTAGTTCAACAGTTATATTTTTTGGAAAAATAGTAAACACTATATTTCAAAGAGCTGTAACTTCCACAATTTTTGAAATTTTCAAAAATCCTTCGAGATATGTTTATATATCCCTAAAGACTACAACATATCCAAGTTGCACCAAAATCCGAAATGTTACTCCGAAAAGTGTCTGAGTTCGCGTGGAATGTGACCCGGACACGCAGCTCCGGCGTAGAGTGCGCGAGGTGGGGGAAATTCTCGAGGGAATCCGTCCCTGATCTGGTATCACTGATCTACATACCTTTTTTTGATACTGGAGAGCCATCTCCCTCCAATTAATTTCCGGGCTCCGCCGCGGACTTCTTCGCGCACTCCGCCGCGGACTTCTTCGCGCACTCCGTCGCGAGGACGAAGTCCGCCCGCTGCGGGGACTCCGTTGCGGAGAGGGAGTCCGCCTGTTTGTCATGCTGCTACCCGCAGCATGCGGATTCTGTCCTCCCGACGGAGGCACATCCTTCTCTTTATCTCCTTTCACGCTTTGGCCTTTGTCAGTCATCTAAAAATCGAGTCGAAGAAACAGTGAAACTATTGAATGTAAAGAAGATGGATTTGAAAGTGCAGTAGAAGAGTTAGTGTTGGTCAAAATATAATCTAGTTACCAATTGATTACACATTATTTTCTGCAATGGTTAATTTAGATAATTGACAAAATTGTGGTCAAGTACCTAAATTAACCATTACAGAAAATAATGTGTAATCAATTACACATATACATTTGAATCGTAATTTATAATTTATAATTATATTACATTTTGCCCAACTCAGAGGGGACTACACGTTTATCAAGTTGGTACATTTGGGTACAATATATGCTTCCTTTAGCCAAGATTTAGTGCAGGAGGAGAATCTTAACATTTCTAAATGCTGAAATTTCCAAGTTCGTAAGCGTTGAAATTCAAACATTTCCAAAATTTGTAATTATGAGGTTATCAAGTTTCACAATATCTGTGAGAAGGCTCGGATGCAATAAGGGGACTAGCGCTCGAGAATGCGAAAAACTATTGTCCAAACGTTAAGAAAAATTGGAAAATTAAATTTTGTTCAATTGGATTTTAAAAAATATAGTGTTGTAAAGCTCGTCACGGCACACATTTTTTCTTTTTACAGTTTCTTTATCGAATTATTAGTACTATTTGAGATAAAAATTATAAACCAAACAAATTTCTTCGACCAACGTTAATTTCTTTTTAAATAAAAATTGCCATAACTTGAGTAAATATTAATGGATCGTTATGAGACTTCGAACATAAAACTCGGAAAACTCTAGCGAAGCCATAAAATGTATGCACAAAATCCTTATGTTAAAAAATGTAATAATATTTATTTAAAAAGTAATACTGGATATAACCCATGTTTTTCAACGTTCGTCGTTAAAAAGTATCGAGGCAATTTTGACGTACATATAACTTGCAATGGCAAAGTTTTTCCTTAATACACAAGGAAAATTTTCACCAATTTGACACTGAATAATAAATAATTGTAGAAGATATGGCGGTGTATATAAATCCCGCGCGGCACCAACAGTCAACGCGAGTGCTAAAACTGCTAAGTAGAGCATTATACGCGGCTGCTGGCTGTTGGTGGCCCGCGAGATTTATATATGTATATCGGCATATCTTCTACAATTATTTAATAATTAGTGTGAGAATTGGTGAAAATCTTCTTTATATATTAAAGAAACACTTTGCCATTGCAAGTTATATGTACCTCAAAATTGCCTCGATACTTTTTAACGGCGAACGTTGAAAAACGTGGGTTATGCCCAGTATTAATTTTTAATTAAATATTATTACTTTTTTTTAACATAAGGATTTTGTGCATACATTTTACGGCTTCGCTAGAGTTTTCCGAGTTTTATGTTTCAAGTCTCATAACGATCCGTTAATATTTACTCAAGTTATCGCAATTTATGTTTAAAAAAATATCGACTTCGGTCGAAGAAATTTATTTGATTTATAATTTTTTCTCGAATACTAATGATTCGATAAAGAAACTGTAAAAAGAACAAATCTGTACCGTGACGAGCTTTACAACACTATATTTTCTAAAATCCAGTTTATTAACATTTATTTTTCCAATTTTTCTTAGCGTTTGGACAATACTCTTTCGCATTTTCGAGCGCTAGTCTCATTATTGCATCCGAGCCTTCAATTTTAAAATTTCCGATTTTTCCACTTCTGATGTTTAGAAGTAGTCTAATTTTCATCACTTATTTTCAGTTTTAACTAAAGGAAGCCTACATTCCACCCGATTGTATATACCTTTCCTAGACAGTTCGCGGGTAAATTATAACGTAATTTTCTTATTCTACGTGAGAATGAATACACGAATCTCTGAGCGTGCAGCTGCGTATCGACATTGCGAGGCTGCCACGCGAGGCACACCTCGCGGAGTGGAGAGTCAGCAAACTGCCTCGATCATGATCACTTTACGAGGCAGGCTCGTGCAACGGTGTCGCGCTACCTCCAGCATGATATTTGCGTCGCCCGAGCCATGCGATTTTTGATCTTGGGGCCGCGAGGCACCTTTGAGCACGTCGAAAAATCGACGGCTGATGCCTCGTAAATTAATAATGGTCGAGGTAGTCTCCAGACTCTTCGCTCCGCAAGGTGTGCTACGCGAGGCGGCCTCGCAATGGCGATACGCAGCTTGAGAAACACGCGACCACTCAAACACGTTTATTACGTATCATGTTGATATAATACGTAAAAGGAAGTGAAATGTAATAAACGAAAAATTTGGACTTAGACCACTTTTAGAATAACCGGCACATATATTGAAAAAGACAGGAGTAGTAAGCGTGAAGGTACTTACGATATTCACTGTTCGGCAGTCACTCGTATATTTGACGATCGAGCCATTGCCTCAAGGGCCAGCTTTGCCCGAAAACAATCGCCGGCGCGGTTCACGCACACATTACCACCACTCCCGTAGGTGATCCTACTACACAACTTGCGATTCTCTCCTGAAACCGCTGGGCAGAGCGCAAACTGTCTTTCTCACTCACTCAATATTTTGTATTTCACTTGCACCAAGGATCGAGTGACACGTCTCGGCCCGCGTAAAGGTTCAAACGCGCAAAGATGATACGTCAAAAGTATATGCACAGGATATTCAAAAATCCTTTCCTGTGCACATTTCTACGCCAAAAAGTATTCCCGGAAGTACATACTCTATGTAAATGTATCAGCATACAGCAATCCTAATGAGAAAGAGAGGAATAGAACGCATATGTTCGTCCTTTTCCACTATCTTTTGTTCTGTTTCTCAGCATTTGTAACGCAACGACAATGCTAGCTGATCAGTTGTCTGCCGTTTGCACTACGGTGAAGACGCAGAAAGCAATCGAGTTTTTATTTACTGCGCAGATATTCTTACATATGGAATATTCATAATTTGTGAATTGTTCCATTTCTGCGTGGTTCGTTACTCTTGTATTGATAAGTGTTGTGTGATCATTCCATTGCCATGGAATCAAAGAAGGAAGCCGGAGATGCAAGGAACGGTCGCTATTTCAAGGGTGATGCAAAAACAAAGCGGCCCAAATTATCTGCAAAGCGTTTGTCAAAAAATAAAAACCGTCGACAAATGTAAGTTATGTTTTATGGTACAGATTTGAATACAGTTGGCCTTGTCTCACACGTGACGGCACGGCACGGCAACGCCGTCACGTGTGAAACAAGGTTACAGTTTGTGATGTAGTAGTAGCAGTACGGTATTTTGTTATATATAATACAGTATTATTCATATTCTTCAAATATGTATACCAACAGCTGTCTTTGGCTGTACTTCCGAATGGCTCCAGTGGCCGATCGTCACGGGGTTTGGGGAGAATGGTGGGGAGGGGATGTGGACCCTAAATCTAAAATTGTTGCTTCGGGAATTTGTTAGTTTTCGAGATATTAAGAAAAAAACTTTTAGTATGTCTGTTGATTTATTCCGGCATAACGCATTCCACTTTCCACGTTGTCCTGGGTATTAGAATTGGTTGGGGCTAGATGAGTGCGGGGGGTGCGCGGCCGCTTGCGGGCGCGTAAATCATGGAAGCGAACCGATGTGAGTTTGGAGATTTGAACTAGCAATTTGCGAATGCGACCCATCCTACTATATAGGGTGTTATTCTACTGATAATCAATATTCTAGGGGGTGATTCTAGAGGCCAAAATAAGATGAAAATATAGAATACAATTTTTTAATATCGTGCTTCGTTTTCGAGAAAATTGACTTTGAACTTCAGCTATATACGCGTGCTTTTCCGGCGCCTGAGGAGAACGCGGAGGTAAGGGGAACGCGTCCAGCAGTTCGTAAAACAGTTTAGGGGGACAGGAGGGTCGCCGGGTAGAGGTGCCTGCACGTTCGTCCAAAAAAGTTTTAAAAAATTAACAATAATTTTTTATTAATATTTTGGAAACTAATAAATACCCGAAGCTACAATTTCAGATTTAGGGTCCACACTCCTTTCCCACTCCTCCCTCCAAACCCCATCTCGATCGGCCACTGGGCCATTCGGAAGAATATCCCTATCTTTGACACTTTACGTACACATAGTCTATACTATGCGCGCCGCGACGCATGTCATTACTTTACCCCTCTTGTCTCACTCATTCTTTTCCAATTCGTATGTTCATCATTATTTAATTAATTAATATCCGATGTATACCGTGTTTGGACTCGTTTTCATGTGAATAATGCAGCACGTTGCTGCAATTTTCGTGCCGATGAGACGAAATGTAGGAATTTTAAATTTCGTTATGTATGTTATACAAACTATATGCGTTTTGTTAGTATCAAACGTTCAAACCAATATACGCGTTTCGTTAGATATGCTTCCTTTATAATGCAGTTGTGATTATTTCAACCTGTGTACGTAGTTTTCAATGGATAAAAAATGTAATTCAGATATTATTTCTGCGATGTAGAAAATATTTAAAATTAGCAACAGTCATCGATGCTTTGCGATTGGATGTTGAGTATATGTAGTTACTTGTTGAATACGAAATATGTACACATTGCTTCTTCTTTTGCGGATTTTTGATCGCAATATGTACGTCCATACGTGTACCTTTAGCGAAATTATCTCAGTGAAAAGCACAGTCTTCAGGTGAAGTCAGACGGCGAGTCAGCTTGGCGAGCGCGAGTCTGCCGCTTACATAGTAACCACGATTGTTAGAATGCGTCAGTCTCAGCTATATAACAAAAGTGCTCAATTGTATCGCAATAATTTGCTAGTATTTTGAATAATGGATTGCAGAGATACAAATAAGTAGTAAATCAAGCTTCAGCCATGAGTGTTTTAATTTCCAACGAATAGAGTTACAATATAATCATAAAAATGATGGAATTTTTCAATAACTTTCGTTGGAAAAGCTCCAGATATCCAGGAACCTCATGGAACCTGAAAATTTTTGTGCTATTTGTTCTATTTGCTTGGATATACTACGGTATGACCCAACCAACGGAATGCACTGAAAATTTCAGGGATGGGGCGGGCGGGGGAGAGAACCACTAATATAATATTTCAGCTGCGGGTATTTGTTAGTTTCTCAGATATTATTAAAAAACTTTCGGCATAATACATTGAAATCTATCTATACAGACATTACTAACACAACCATATTCTTCGTTTCACAGTCGACGATACATTGTACGATATTGACCTCATCGCGCGATGCTTGTAACTACATCAGTTTTTATTCCCAATACTATAGGGTCATTCCACGCATCTCAGACACTTTTCGGAGTAACATTTCGGATTTTGGTGCAACTTGGATATGTTGTAGTCTTTAGGGATATATAAACATATCTCGAAGGATTTTTGAAAATTTCAAAAATTGTGGAAGTTACAGCTCTTTGAAATATAGTGTTTACTATTTTTCCAAAAAATATAACTGTTGAACTAACAAACCGATAAAAATGGCCTTTTGGGTGATTACAGTGGAGATATAAGAGTACCTAATAAAAATTATTTCGCTGAAAAAATACAAATTTTTGCCCATTTATTTTGCAATGCTTGTAAACAAATGCAATTTTATAATTGAAGGCCACTTTATAAAAATTTGAAAAAATAGGAGGATATAGCTCTGTTTGTCCTCTTTATGGATGTGTTTGGAAATCGATGGAGATTTTAAAATTGGCCAAGTGAAAATTAATTGAATGTAACGCTGCGTCAAATCACACCGGTTCGACTGGCCGAGCCGTGCGGTACTCGCAGCGGCCAAGCGGCTATATCTGCTATTCTTATACAGTGTTCTCTAATATGGTAAATATTTGTAAAAAACTGAAGAAGGAAAACATTTACTGTTTTTTATACACAACATAGTACGGTAACTCAATTTTTGGTGTTCGCAATATTTTCCGTGAAACAAAGATGACCCTCAGTTTTTTAAATGGATTCCTATATGTTTGATTATCCAATATGAAAGCGACTGTCAAGACAAATTCAACCATATGGTATACTTTGACCTTCAGGGCTACACATCGTTAGGAATGACAGATGAAATTCAATCTACTAGATAAATAGTTCGATATATTTATTTCATTCCTAACCCTGTATAGCATTGAAGGTCATAGTATTGTTACGGGTTGTAGCAGGGATTTCAAGATCCGGATGCGGATGGGTTCGCTGCCCGTGGAGCGCTAATGCGCTCTGCTCACGTTCGCCCTTGGTGTCGGCCTCCAGTTTCTTCCAGCGATTATCAGCAAAGAAGTAAGTTAATAAACTGAGACTAATTTCTGTTGTTACTTAGTTTTAGTTTTATATATTTAAGGTAGGACAATTAAGAAATGCGTCTGATTGCTTTAAACGTTTATCAACGAATGAATGTGTACAAAGATGTCGTCTGTTCTATCTAAAATTAACATGTTTTTGTTAATAAAGATATCCAGTAATACAAAAGGTTTCTTGATTAATTATTTTACGAATTATACGATTGGTCCTTCGCTAACTAAAAACGAGCGTTTCACATGATATCAGTGATTTTATTAGCAAAGCAACCGAAACATTTATTTAATCGATATAATTTAGCGAGCGCCTCTAAGAGGTAAGTATTCCTTGGAAAGTTTGTTCGAGTTTCGATTGCTTCGTTTTACAGTTTAAACTTGGCGCGCCTAGAATTCGCTACGCAGAGCCATCTTACATGAAGCTAAGTTCACATGTTACCACGGCATACCGTAACATTCCTTCACCCTTACGGAGAAAAGGTGTTTTCATAAAACAACTTTTCTAATTTTACAATTTGCTGATGATAATATAATTTCGAATATATATATATAAATACCTTAATTAGTAACTTAATAAACATACAACTTGAATGAAACATTTAAGAACAACAATAAGAATTATTATAATTTAATTGAGATCTTAAAATCGCAAAGAAAATATCTCCTTTACAGAGATTTTTCGGTTAAGAATCGTCAGAAGAGCAGCCCGGCCTAACGCACGCTAATTTGAGTTTATTTGTGTGCACTATTTTAAATTTGTTAGAACCCAACATTATTTCTACTGTTAAATCGTTAATTGCCCTGCTGATCTTGTAGGGACCAATCCAATTACAGTCAAGTTTCGTCCTTGGTTCCTTTTGAAGGTAAACATCATCGCCTACGTTAAATTTACGAGGGTTTGCCCCACGGTCATAATACCTCTTACTCTTCTCCTTAGCTCGTTGTAAATTTTCAGCGGCAAGCGTCTGAGTAGTGGTGATTTTAACAAAAAGGTCGTCGAGGTACTGGACGAAAGTGCGCGGTACCTTCTCTTTGGCAAATTCAGAGGGAATTTCTGCTCTCACCCCAAAAACCAGTTCGTGAGGTGTAAACCCCGTGGCCTCATGCACCGAAGTATTGTATGAAAACATTCCGAATCGAACCCACTCATCCCAATCATTTTTAGCGCAATAATGCCTTAAATAATCGACAAAAACTCTGTGTGCTCTTTCTAGGGAACCTAAAGACTGGGGATGGAACGCCGTGGAGGTTATCCTTTGTATTCTGAATATTCGACAAAATCTTTTCATTACCTGACCAACGAAGTTTCTACCCTGGTCAGTGTGAATAACCCTTGGACAACCGAACCTGCTAATAAATTGCTCGGCCAGGGCAGTTGCTACAGTTATTGCTTCCATATTGGCTAACGGAATGGCATCGGAGTACTTAGTTAGGTTATCCTGCAAGGTGAGAAGGTACTTATTCCCTTTTGGGGTCAGGGGTAGAGGCCCTACGATGTCCATTTGAACCTTCTCGAAGGCTCGCCTCGGCGTGTCTGTGATACACATTGGTTGTTTGACTTTTGCAGAATGGATCTTGTTTCTCTGACAGGTGGGACAAGAACGGACAAATTCTGAGATTTCCCTCATCATCCCCTGCCAATAGTAGTGTTGCCTTACATACTTCTGGAGTTTACCCACACCCCTATGACCACCGGCTGAAGACTCGTGAGATTCTTTGATTATTTTTAAACGGCCAGACTTGGCAGGTGTTATAATTTCGCCAGTGCATATAGTAATTAAAAATTGAGAATCAGTGAAAATTCGCTTAAATAAATCCTCTACTTGTTCCCATTCAAAATCGTTAAAGCTATCAAGATCTTTTGAAATACTAAAGGTCCATGTTTTTAATGAACTCATGAGGTTTTTAAGTGCCCTTAAGGAGGCTTCTATATAACCAAAATTTAAACATTCCGCAGAATTATCCTTGAAGAGTAAAAGAAAAATAGAAAATTGATCACCAGGAAGTGCCATAGCATCGCCAACCTCAAGTTGATATTGCCGCATCTGTTGCAGGGAAAATCTATTTCGTTTTAACAAATCAATCGTAACTTCGGAAGTAATATTGCCATTAAGTGGTAAAAAGTGAGCAAGATTGTCCCTCCGCATGTATAAATGATCCTTTATATACAGGATGGTTGGCAGAAGGGAAAGGTGAATTGTTTGTCTATTTATGTTCACATTATTAGCCATAACTTCACTAATCTCCTTATTGGGTGACTCATTTATTTCAGAATCTACTGAGGTCTTTTCAACGAGGGACTCCCGTGCAGCTTTGATCGTAGAACAGTTCGGTAATTCTGCCTCTGGATTTCCAATTCCAGGCATAACAGTTTCTTTTCGTGTCTCTTCATCCACAGTACAACAACAACAACAACAACAAGGTGCCCCTCTACCTTGACGATCAACACTCTGGAGCCCCATGCAAGTCACCGCAGGGGTCGACGAGTCACAGGGTCTCTTAGGAGCACTGCGAGCCCCGGGCTCATATCGAACACAGGCCGACGCCCTAGTCTCCTGAAGCGCGATCCAGAGGCTTGGAGTCAACGTTTGCCGACAGGAGGTTCGAAACGGCGACACCATGTCCGACTGGGAGAACCCTCTAAAATTCTCAATTTCTCTTTCAAATGTAAGTGATTTTAACATATCAGTTTCCAAATTTAGTGCCTCAGAATTATCAGCTTCTATCTTCTCGCGCGCCAAGAAGACAGATGCTACCATTACTTCTATTTCATTGCTAGTATTCTTGTCATCTGTTTCATCCGCCACAGAATCTGAAAACGGTGTCATGTCTGCACAGACAAGCACCCTCTCCGGATCTACAGAGTTAAAACGGATCGTATCGTCAGTCAGTGCGTTAGGTGATCGGGGGACGATGCTCTGGCAAGGATCAACAGGGTTTCGCGAGAGTGCATCCGCATTAGAATTGGCTTTTCCCGGTTTGTAAGCTATATTGTAATCGTACTCATTTAGACGAATTCGCCATCTCATTAATTTGGATGTGGGGTCCTTAGCGTTATGCAGCCATACTAGAGGGCGATGATCGGTAATCAAGGTAAATTGTTGGCCGTACAGGTAAGGTCGGAAATGCTCTACCCCGAACAATACTGCTAAAAGCTCCTTTTCAATCGTAGAATAATTGGTTTCAGCTCCGTTCAAAGTTCTAGAGCCATACGAGATAGGAAGATCACTACCGACCTGCCCTTGACTCAACACAGCACCTATGGCATAGTCCGAAGCATCGGTGGTCACGAGGAAAGGCCTGGTAAAATCAGGGTACTGCAGCAGGGGCTCTGAACAAATTACATCTCTCAGTTGCTCAAAAGACTTTTGAACTTCTGACGTCCAACGAAAAGGAATATCTCTTTTTAGTAAGCTAGTCAGGGGTTTGGCAATTTTGGCCATGTTGGGAATGAATCTCCTATAATAGCCCACGAGCCCCAAGAATTGTTTCACATTTTTCCTTGTTTTAGGTATCGGAAATTGCTTTACAGCTGAGACTTTTCCAGGATCCGGTTTCACCCCCGCACTCGAAATTACATGACCCAGGTAAACTATTTCCTTTTGTAAAAATCGGCATTTTTGTGGCTGTAAAGTTAACCCGGAATTTTGTAATCGCGCTAAAAGTACTTTTAATTTCCGATTATGCGCTTCAAGTGAATCCGCGTAGACGACAATATCATCCATGTAGACAAAAAGTTCTATGCCCTGTAACCCCGTTAGTATTAGGTCCATAACTCTTTGAAAGGTTGCGGGCGCGTTCTTTAGCCCGAACGGCATCCTGTTGAACTCAAAATGACCGTGTGGAGTTGAGAAGGCAGTCTTAGGTTTTGATTTCGGGTCCACGGGTATCTGATGGAACCCAGAGGCTAAGTCTAGAGTGCTAAAATACTTAGCCCCTCCTAATTGATCCAAGATCTCAGTAATATTAGGCAAAGGGTAGGCGTCCGAAACGGTCACTTCGTTCAATTTCCGATAATCTATGACCATTCGCCACTTAGGTTTTCCCGAAGAATCCGATTTTTTTTGGAACTATCCACACCGGTGAATTATATGGTGAACACGAGGGTTGTATTATTTTGCTGCTCAGTAAGGAATCTACCTGCTTGTTTATTTCATCCTTGTGGACTAGAGGATATCTATACTGCTTAGTCTTAATAGGAATTTTGTCGATAGTAGTTATGGTGTGCTGTGTAACGTTAGTAGACCCTAAATTATCCGACGGGAGATAAAACTGGTATACGAATCTGTTTATAATTTCTAAAATACTACTCTTCTCAATCTCGTTTAAATGGTCTAGTTCGAGCAACCTAATCAACTGGGCTAATCTTTGAGCGCGATCTTTGGATTTGTCAACGTCGGGGTCGGAATTGATTGTTTGCGATAAATCAGAAAAAGGCTTAGAGTCAAATTCTTCTAACTCAATGGGAAGTACTGTTAGGACGATATGGTCGCATGTAGTATTTATAGCATATAGTTTTACAAAGCCATTTCGTTGACTAGCTAGACATTCGCCTAATAAAACACCGGGTCCAGCGTCTAATTGTCGTACGTAACCCGAAGAATTATTACCTATGGCGGGTACAGTAATTAAGGTTTTGGTTCGCGGGGGTAAATTAAGCGGGGTATTGACATTGAGGGAGGTTTCTCCTTTTCCAAATTTTAGTATGCCAGATAAATTTTCTTTAAATTCAATAGTTGCCTCTTGTTTTTGCAGAAACGAGATACCTAGGAGCCCGGCACTCTTAAGGGGAAAATCATCATTTACTATTTGGAAATGGATGGGAGTGTTGTGGATTATAACAACAACCTCGCCCTGCGTTTTGATTATCCCTGCACCAATACCCGTAAGTTCATAGACCTTTCCACTATTAATTCGCAAATCGGAGACTAATCCTGCGCGTTTTATTAAATTCAATTGTGAACCGGTGTCCACCAAGAATTTAGCGGAGCCCTGAGAAAAACGATCGCTCTCAAGGGAGACAACAGGTGGTCGAACGGCATCAATTACATCGAATCTGTGGCAGACACGATAGACACGGCGCGTGCAACGAGGGGTTTGGTCGGCACCGTGCCTTTTTGCTGACTCCCCTTTGAGTTTAAATTTTGGTGAGCTTTTAAAGATGTTGGGTCACACTGGTCCGCCCCGAAGGAACAATCGCGTTGATTTTGTCCCGAATTAAAATTTCTCCGGTCATCTCTAGTAGGTGAATAGCGCCGGTTCCTTTTAGAATTAAAGTCCCGCCGTTCTCTACCATGATTTGAGTTACGCCGATCCTCGGGTGTCGCGAATACAAACGAATTTTGTGAAGGTTGAGGACCCCGTTTATAGCATTGTGCCTCCAGGTAACCCGTTTTCCTACAGTAATTGCACCTTTTGAAATTACGAGTTGAAGGAACATACTTGTTATTGCTTACCAGCGGGCAATCTGACCGATAATGGCCAAATTGGTTGCAATTAAAACATCTAATGTTTTCATTTGAATTTACCGCGAACACCGTAGACCGATTTGCAGACAATCTGTGACTCACGCTGTTGCTCACATTCCTTTTCTGCCTAGCACACCTAGTAGCTAAACGGATAGCGTCTGCTAGTCCTTCCACCTCCTGATTAATAATGGACATCATCATCGCGTCATCACGTAAACCTCCCAGAAATCCCGATACCGCTTCTTCTTCGAGTACTGATTTGACACCCTTAACCTGCTCTGGGTTTGACTTTTCCTGAGCTATCTCTATTCCATTATCCAGAATTTCGTGCACTCTAGCACCAAACTCCTCTATAGTTTCCCCATCCTTACGCTCTATGTTCCTGAGATCGTCTAACGCGGCTTTGACATTGAAACTGTCCTCATACGCGACTTTCATTAAGTTGACCAATTCCTCTACCGTATTCGGCACCGTTCCCCCAGTAATTCTGTTATAGTCACGAATTTGCATCTTATTGCGCATGATAGCCAGTAAGTAGTATTTATCCTCCCTTTTCACAAGTGAGTCGGCTAATCTACACTGACTTATAAATTTGCTTACAGATCCCGGTTTCCCGTCGAAGCAAGGAATAAAATCAGCGACCATTTTGAGTGGCATACGCGAAGCTCCGTCTGACGGCCCACGCGAAAGGTTCGGTGCATTATTGTCAATGGGCCCAGTATCGTTACCCGAATCAGATACACTACTTTCCGAAGGAGTGGAATTTTGAAACGGCACTACATCTAGGGATGCAGCAGTGGAGCCGGAGGCACCTAAGTTAGGTACAGCCACTACATCTTCCACCACGAAGCAATTACCACTACTCAGACAGTTCTTGCGTTTTTTTACAAATTTTCGTGCGAACGGTGGCATTTTAAACTAACAAATATAACGATTCTAACGGCGATATTAAAATATAGAATTTTGATATGAACTCACAAATACAATGACGTAGATTAATGAATTAAACTGGACTCGCTCAAGTGACTGCTGGTTCGCTCGACTTTCCCGCTCCGAAGATCTGCTGATGCGTCCAGCGACGACTGCGTTGGTTCAGCTGCTCCAGTTGTAAAGTCCACGTTGCTCAATGAAGCCCCAAACAGCGACGGAAGGACGTTGAATGGTGGCTCCGTTGTCTCGTTCAGTTCCCCGTTGTCCCGATCAGCTCCGTTGTCTCGATCAACTCCGTTGTCTCGATCGGCTCCGTTGCCTCGATCAGCTCCGTTGCCTCGATCAGCTCCGTTGTCTCGATCAGCTCCGTTGCCTCGATCAGCTCCGTTGTCTCGATCAGCTCCGTTGTCTCGATCAGCTCCGTTGTCTCGATCAGCTCCGTTGTAAGGTTTTACGGCCAGGTGCGTGTGACTCCGAGAAGACTGGCACGGACATTCGAAGTCACCCTCCTCTGGTATTCACCCTTGTTCCTGGGGAAACCGTGCCCAAAAACCCAGGAAAGAGGGTTGCACGAACTGGCCAACGTTTCTTCAATTTTTGCGCCCGCGAGCCGGCAAATTTTGAGTATCCCACCGCTGTCACCAGAAACTGTTACGGGTTGTAGCAGGGATTTCAAGATCCGGATGCGGATGGGTTCGCTGCCCGTGGAGCGCTAATGCGCTCTGCTCACGTTCGCCCTTGGTGTCGGCCTCCAGTTTCTTCCAGCGATTATCAGCAAAGAAGTAAGTTAATAAACTGAGACTAATTTCTGTTGTTACTTAGTTTTAGTTTTATATATTTAAGGTAGGACAATTAAGAAATGCGTCTGATTGCTTTAAACGTTTATCAACGAATGAATGTGTACAAAGATGTCGTCTGTTCTATCTAAAATTAACATGTTTTTGTTAATAAAGATATCCAGTAATACAAAAGGTTTCTTGATTAATTATTTTACGAATTATACGATTGGTCCTTCGCTAACTAAAAACGAGCGTTTCACATGATATCAGTGATTTTATTAGCAAAGCAACCGAAACATTTATTTAATCGATATAATTTAGCGAGCGCCTCTAAGAGGTAAGTATTCCTTGGAAAGTTTGTTCGAGTTTCGATTGCTTCGTTTTACAGTTTAAACTTGGCGCGCCTAGAATTCGCTACGCAGAGCCATCTTACATGAAGCTAAGTTCACATGTTACCACGGCATACCGTAACAGTATATACCATATGGTTGAATTTGCCTTGACTGTCGCTTTCATTTTGGATAATAAATTATATAGC
The DNA here is from genome assembly GCA_963855975.1 of Andrena chrysosceles. Lineage (NCBI taxonomy): Eukaryota > Metazoa > Arthropoda > Insecta > Hymenoptera > Andrenidae > Andrena > Andrena chrysosceles. The sequence goes on along the minus strand of OY979769.1, from coordinate 19,811,776 downwards.
ATTCCATTTAAAAAACTGAGGGTCACCTTCGTTTCAAGGAAAATATTGCGAACACCATAAATTGAGTTACCGTACTATGTTGTGTATAAAAAACAATAAAAGTTTTCCTTCTTCAGTTTTTTACAAATACTTACCATATTCGAGGACACTGTATAAGAATAGCAAATATAGCCGCTTGGCCGCTGCGAGTACCGCACGGCTCAGCCAGTCGAGCCGGTGTGATTTGACGCAGCGTCAACTTTCGGCAATTTTTACAAGGGCAATTTTAAAATGTCCATATTTTTGACAATTAGACCATGAAGGGGAAGGATAGAGCTATATTCTGTTTTTTTTTTCAGATTTTTAAAATCGCGCCCGATGTTAAAAAAACTGCATTTGTTAATAATAATTGCACAAAAATGGTTGAAATTTTTTTTTTAAAATTAAAATAATGTTTTTTTAAAACTTCAATGTCTTCTCTACAAATCCCCGTAAAGCTCATCTCCATCCGTTTACTACTTCCATAGTTATAATTTATTGAAAAAAGTTAGCACTTACCTTCAAACAGCTGTAAAATCTACATTTTTCAAAATTTTTAAAAATACTTCTACATATGTTTATACATCCCTAAAGACTACAACATATTCAAATTTGAGCCACATCCGAAATGTTACTCCAACAAGTGTCCGATTGCGCGTGGGATGTCCGGTGGTTCACATCCAGAGAGTCAATGAAGGGTTAAACTTACTTCGTTCCGAGGCTTTCGCTTACATCGAGACTTTACTGTACTATATCTTCATTTAATGTGCCTGCTTTACTTTTGTAATATATGTTTTTATTACTTCTATGTATGTACACCGTGTTACTGATTATTGACTCTTTACGTGCAGACAACGATTGAAAAGAGCAGCGTGCCTCATGGTAGGTCAGGGCACCGTGGCGGAAGCAGGTATCTCCTACGAAGCACATCCAAGCACATCCGCTGCGTGTGATTTTCCTACGGACAGAATACACGAAGAAGAAGACGTAGGAAATTTTGAAGGAATTATAGATACGGACGCAGAAGATATTGAAGAAGAAGTACATTTCAATGCGGACGAAGAGGATATTGTAGAACAAGTGCATTTCGTGTCGAACGAAGAAGAAAGTGTACAAGAAATAGATTTCAACACAGACATCAACGAAGAAATGGATGAAGATGTTGGAAATGATGCCGATTACTGGCTGGTGGAGAATGCAGAACCAGAACAGCCGAAAAATCAAATTTCAGAAGGAATAGACTTCGTTGATTTTCCGTATGTTTTCGAACAGATAAAAAATCTTGGAAAACATTCGACTATAGGCTGTGGCATCGAACATTTCAAAATAGTTAGATGTCAACGGTATGGATTAGAAAATGTGTATTATGTAGAGTGCACAATGTGCAAATACATAGAGCAGATATCCTGTCTTCGGAAGAGTGATACCACTATGGATATCAACCACGCCGCTGTTGCCGCAACAATGGCGACGGGCGGCGGATACAATCAACTGGAGGAAATTCTGACTACCATGAACGTGTCCTGTATGACGAAAAGGATATACGAGAAGTGTCACATTGAGCTAATCGATGGCTTCGAAGTGGCCGCACAACGCGAAATAGAAGATGCTGGAAAAGAGGAAAAAGCATTAGCTATAGCAAGAGGCCACGTACATTCAGGATGTAATTTACCGTATATCCCAGTTGTCGCAGATGGCACCTGGATGAAAAGGTCATACCGCGGAGGAGATTATAATTCTCTTTCTGGCGTAGGAGCCATCGTGGGATACCACACGAAGAAAGTGTTGTACATCAGCGTGAAGAATAAATTCTGTATGACTTGCCAAATAGCATTTACGAAGAAGGAAGAACCGCGCGAGCATCGTTGCTTCAAGAATTGGGGTCGTAATCAGAGTTCAACTGGCATGGAGAGTGTTGCTGTTGTCGAAGGCTTCAATTGCAGCGTAGATATGCACGGCCTAATGTACACTATATTAGTTGCCGATGGTGATAGCAGTGTGTACAAGAAGATATTGGACAATAAGCCATATGAAAAGTACATGGTGGGGGTCCGTAAAATAGAATGCACCAATCACCTGTTACGCAATTTCAGTAGAAGAATAACCGAAATCGTAGCAAAAGGCCCCAACAAAGATCTAAGAGCTGTCGTAGAGAAGAATGCTCTTCGCCTGCGTACTGGTATAAAAAAGGCTGCAGAATACCGGCTCAAAGAAGAAAAGACACTCGAGGAACGAATACAAAATTTAAAGACAGACTTGACAAATGTACCGAGTCACGTTTTCGGTGAACACAAGGAATGTCAGAAGTTAGCATACTTTTGTAATAAATACTCTGATCCCAACAGAGAAGACTACGTTCCACGACTGAGAAACGCTGGTATTTATAAAAGTATCGAAGAAGCGATGCAGCAACTTTTCCTTAAAGCTGACAGTTTGCTGCAGGGCCTAAATAACAATGCTGTTGAAAGTTTTAATAACATCATTGCTAAATTCATCGGAGGCAAAAGGATAAACTTTGGACGTGGGGGCTCGTATCAGGGTAGAGTCTCCGCTGCAGTCGTCCAATATAATACAAAAGAGACGTTTAGCAGATTGAGTACGGCAATGAATAAAGAGCCGTCAACCATGGTAAGAAAGCTGGAAGAACGTCGGAAGCATGCAGCAGAAAAAGCAAGGGAATATAAAAAAGAAGCGAAAGCATCCTCCTTCCGAAATAAAAAACAATCATGCGATCACGATTACGGCCCCAACGCAGAAAAACCAGATATGGAAGAGACAGTATACTCTTCCGAGTGTAAAAGTCACAACGCTATACTCCATGAGTGGCAAAGGATGCGAGGCAAGATCGAAGTGGAAACTCGTGATCAGGCAAATAGCGAAAAATGGACCAGTTATAGAAAGAAATTATTAACTGCATCCAATTTCGGCAAGGTATGCCGATTACGAAAGACTACACCACGGGCAAATACTGTGAAGAGTATAATGTACCCGCAACTCCAAAATTTACGTTCACTCGAATACGGAAGGGAAAATGAGGCAAATGCCTTGAGCCAAATGGAAGAAGAATTAGGAATCCGTATTCTACCGTGTGGCCTCTTCATCGATGCCACTGTGCCTTACTTAGGTGCAACTCCTGACGGCCTCGTGGGCCTTGATAAAATAGTCGAAGTAAAGTGTCCTGAATCGGCGAAGGATTTATCGCCTGATGAAGCAATAAAGAACCTTCCTGCAATACGGCGTATTTTCCAGGGTGGTGAAATGAATAAAAATCATCACTACTATTATCAAGTGCAAGGACAATTGCACATAACGAAAAGGCAACGGGCTTATTTTTGTTTATGGACGCCAAAAGGAATGAAGGTTACAACAGTATCGAGAGATGATCGATTCTGGGCAACAGAGATGGAGGAAAAACTGAAGAACTTCTATGAGGACTGCATGTTGCCAGAAATGATAGATAGTAGATACAATCGACAACAGCCGATTAGAGAACCTGCGAACGTAAAAACAGTAGCAGCAAATACGAGTACACAAAAGAGTACATAAAATGATGGATGACGACATCGCGATAGCACCGGCGAGTGCATCCAGCGCATCTGAAGAGCTGTCGAATAAGCAATTGCAATCCAAAGTGACTAATGCACCGGCGAGTGCATCCAGCGCATATGAAGAGCTGTCGAATAAGCAATTGCAATCCAAAGTGACTAATGCACCGGCGAGTGCATCCAGCGCATATGAAGAGCTGTCGAATAAGCAATTGCAATCCAAAGTGACTAATGCACCGGCGAGTGCATCCAGCGCATATGAAGAGCTGTCGAATAAGCAATTGCAATCCAAAGTGACTAATGCACCGGCGAGTGCATCCAGCGCATATGAAGAGCTGTCGAATAAGCAATTGCAATCAAAAGTCACTAATGCACCGGCGAGTGCATCCAGCGCATCTGAAGAGCTGTCGAATAAACAATTGCAATACAAAGTCACTAATGCACCGGCGAGTGCATCCAGCGCATATGAAGAGCTGTCGAATAAGCAATTGCAATCCAAAGTGACTAATGCACCGGCGAGTGCATCCAGCGCATATGAAGAGCTGTCGAATAAGCAATTGCAATCAAAAGTCACTAATGCACCGGCGAGTGCATCCAGCGCATATGAAGAGCTGTCGAATAAGCAATTGCAATCAAAAGTCACTAATGCACCGGCGAGTGCATCCAGCGCATCTGAAGAGCTGTCGAATAAACAATTGCAATACAAAGTCACTAATGCACCGGCGAGTGCATCCAGCGCATATGAAGAGCTGTCGAATAAGCAATTGCAATCCAAAGTGACTAATGCACCGGCGAGTGCATCCAGCGCATATGATGAGCTGTCGAATAAGCAATTGCAATCAAAAGTCACTAATGCACCGGCGAGTGCATCCAGCGCATCTGAAGAGCTGTCGAATAAACAATTGCAATACAAAGTCACTAATGCACCGGCGAGTGCATCCAGCGCATATGAAGAGCTGTCGAATAAGCAATGTTCCAAAACTTCCAAAATGTAAGTAAGAAAATATGTAGAAAATACATACGGAGAGTGAATAGGACCGTCTATGACGGGGGTGGTGGTGGGCCTTTTCACACTCTCCTAATAATAAATACCTATAGCTATTTTTTCATATCAAGTGGAAATGACATGTATAAAAGCGTAAGTATGACATATACTTTTGTTATGCAGATAATTGGATTAATTGGAAATCATCATGAATGTTTATTTCATATATAATTTGTTTTAGATATTTCCACCAACCAATATCGACGTTAAAAATCATGCTCTATGAAGCGAGGAAAGGAAGGCAGTCTTCTCCACAAGCATAAAGATAAGTAAATAACATACATGCATTTTCATTTTTACTGCATTCAATTACAACTCGTTCTAACTTTTTATCACAGGTACTATGACAAGTAACTAGAATCAAAAGGGGTCAGTGCCACTTCAAGAAAATATTTATGAGAAATAGGGCACAATAATAATGCTTTCTTCGGTAAGTGTAAGTATCAGTTTTTGCATTCAAGTGGTATAAACACAAAAAATAATTTTTATTAAATTTATTTATTTTTGCAGATGAAACCAGGGTGTACATATGTACACTGGACTGAGGAATATCATTACAACTACCACAAATGCAGGGTGGAAGAGATACCCCTTCCATGACGCCGACCGGGCGGGAGAAAATGTGCAACAGCAGATTTTCTGTCAGCTGGAGGAGCAGATTTTCTGTCCTCGAAGTGACAGAAAATATAACCTATATGCTATACCCGATTTTCTAAAGATACTGTTGCGGAGTAATAATAAGTCGGAAGGATGATGAAAAGTTCACAAATGTAGCGTAATAGAATGAAATAGCCGCTAAACATTTATTGTCATATAGCATATACATAAATTATATTTTCTGTCACTTCGAGGAGGGACCACATAATAATCACGCGTTGGATTCAACGTCAAACACAATTTTATATATGTTTGTTCACAACTGCTTTCTGCATAGGATGTGTATTTCATGTTCTGTTTCAGTGTTTTGCTAATTAAAAAATGTCTATCCTAACAAACTTCATTTTCTGGGGACATGCCCTCGTGTATTTTTCCTTTTCACTTATAATTCCTTACTGCCAACGTAGAATATTGTAGCATAAGCACATTTCAAGTAAATGTACAATGCATTTTCTACGTTTGCAGTACCAGCAGACTTTCCGTTTAAAGTTTTACAACGCAACAGCTGAGAATTTCTTTCCTTATTCAAAATAGAATACGGAAATAGCAAACAGCTCCCTCTCGCGTGCACAGGCAGCCGCGTATCTATGGGTATTACCATTTCTGTGCAGAAAAAATCTGCTGTAATACCGACCTGCCGAATCGGCCAGGTCACGTGACGTGTCTACCCCCTTAAGCTCATCGCGTAACTTTCGTTAATTATTTCAGAAGTTATTTAGCCTCAAAATCATTCCAAGTTGCAGCATACTAATGCTTAAGAACTCTTTTATCTAAGAAATTTTTTTTATAGTATAAACAGTATGTTTTAATTGCTAATTAATTGAAAAAGTATAAGGAAGTCCAATGTCTCTATTATCGCCGTCGCGTAAACAAAGAGCTATCGGCGCTCCGATAATTTCTCCACGTGCTTGGAATCGCTAAAGATCGTTTTATACTGTAAGATTGAGTTATTTGTATTAAGTTAGTGCTCAAAGTTCGGATAAAATTAGAAAAGTCTTGTGTTTCGTAAAACGTGCTCGTTTATTGTGTCGCCATTACTTACATTTTAATCTACACTTAGCCTACACTTAATTCTATATTATATTACTTAAATCATATTACTATCTCGTGTTTAAATAAAGGTGAGAACGTAGGCGCTCCTCGTTCAAGCTTAAACAAGACATTTATTTGGAAAGAGGATGGTGGGCTGAAGGAAGTAAATTTTTGGAGTCGGCAAAGTTCTGTGAACCTCTAAATTATTGGAGGATCACAGAGCTTACAAGGACAACCAACGCACGACAAAAGGCAGTACCAACACCCGTTCCCCGCGCGCCTGCGTATGCAGATATGCGGGAGAGGGGGGACACGGATTTGGGAAAGGAATAGATACATTTAAAATAGGCTACTGGAATGTAGCAGGTTTATTGAGCAAAGACAAACAGTTTTGGGATTTCTTACAAGATCTCGACGTAATAGGATTAGTAGAAACGTGGATTGAAGAGAAACAATGGGAAAGATTGAAAGATAAATTGCCACAAGAATTCTCATGGAAATGTAAATATGCCACTAGAGAGAGAAAAAAAGGGAGAGCGATAGGACGAATTATCACAGGCAGTGATGCCAGAATCGTGGGACGTGGGACAGAACGCTTACCCCCACTATGACCTACCGTCGTCTCCCACTATGGCCTACCGTCGCCCCCACTTTCTTTCCATTGCACTGCACACAAGCATATCCCTACCCCTGTCCGTGTGCACGGCAGCCCAACAAGCAGCTCACACGGACATGAGTAAAAATATGCTTGTGTGTAGTGCGGTGGGAAGAAAGTGGGGGACGCCGGTAGGGCATAGTGGGAGACGACGGTAGGTCATAGTGGGGGTAAGCGTTTGGTCCCACGTCCCACGATTCTGGCATCACTGATCACAGGCGTAAGAAATGGCATAGAAGAGGAGGAATCGAACGCAGGAACGGAACATATTCAAGAGCGAAGAATCAGGATACAAAATGAAAAATGGAGAATAATAACAGTGTACAGCAGAGATATGAAGGAGACGAAAGAAGAGCTAGACCAGATAATAGAGGAGAGGGAGGTGGAGAAACTGATAACACTGTCCAACACGATTTTTGGTCTGCAATACCCGCTGGGTGAATCTTGTAGAGTTTTTCGCCCTGAACACAAATCCGCAAGCAGAATTGCTCTATCACCTTCAGTTTTTGAGAAAATCGATTTTGAAAAAAACTGCAAATTTTCAACTTTGAACATCTTTTGTATCGAAATGGTAATAGTTATTCGGTTGCTCTTTGGGTCAAATTATTCTATGAACCCTCCCGAATACAACGGTACAAGTTATTATTGCATTATGAACATTTAAATATGGTTAAACAACGATCAAATGGAAAATGACACCCGGAATGTACCCATTTTTGAAGATACCTTGCAATTTATTTCCAAAACTAAGGGTCTAGGAGAAAATCTGACCATTCCACGCGATGCAGCAGACATTTTTCCTTTGGAAATCATCAACAGAAATGGTAAGTCACGTTTTGTTTGCCATACAGAAGCGAAATAGTTTGGCAAAACTCGCGGTGTCGACAGTGGTAGTCATGCGCGTTAAGCGATTGTGTAAAGGTAGGATTTCCAAGACACGATTCGCCGCGGCGGCGGATCGCGGCGGCGAATCCTAAGCACCGCTCTTATGGAGAAGCGTGTATCCGTTTTCCTAGGCACGTTTTCCAACCGCTCTGTCAGTGTGTCTGTCTCGGCAGCTACCTAGGCTACTCGAGACGCAACACAATGGGATGAGTGTCTGTTTTCCGCCATTATGGCGGAATCTCCTGGCGGGTGGCGAATCGCGGCGGCCAAAACCTTGACTGCTCCAAACTGAGTCTAGCGGAGACCGCTGCGCGATCCATTTCCACAGTGGGATAGAATCCCAAGAAATAAGGAAACTAGTTGAAATCCAAAAGTTATGGGATTATGTTTTCTTTATATATTTCTTGCAAACTAATAATATGAGCACCTAAAAAGGGGAAAAATATCATGGCGGCTACTTCTGATCTGTGTGTAAACACGTGTCAAAGTTTGTATGTTTTTATTTTGTGCAAAATTTTAAATCGAAGCGAATGTGGAGAAAAAATTGTAGTAGATATCTATTGTAGTAGATAGTTTTCAAGGTATCTTCGCCAAAAAAGACAAAGAACTTTTTTTATAAAGTAGCTTGATATGATTCGGCATTTTAATTGAAAAAAAATGGCATGTTGACTTTTTTCTATACTCTTGAGATTGACGCCCATTGTGCGTTGGAACATAGGGGGCTCAGAGCTCAGCGAGAATTTATTCGTTGTTTCTGACCCGTAATTTCATATTTCCCAAAGGATGGTTCAATAACATCTGTTTGCCATTATGTCAAAAGGGCAATCATGACCGTCGTGCCGTCTTTAAGAATTGTAGGCATTCTTCAATCTGAGTTAATCCGTATATTGCTCTCCGGTGGGTAGTAGGTACAGGCGATGGCTTCGGACCTGCGCGTGCCGTTGTTAACCGCCAACGCGAGGGACAGTACGGTTATAAACCGCGACCCTGTCCAGGCGCTCTGACCGATCAGCCGGAATATATTTTTGCCACCAGATGTGGGGTTTTCCCCCTTGATTTCGTAAAGAGGGAAAAGATTCCTCTTCCGCCGCCGAATTCACAGGGGTAAATCCCCCCTCTTTGAGGAACGGTGTTTCCAATGTGTGATTTATAATTAAATTTGGATATATTATAATTAAATTGGACAAATGTCGGCAAACGAATGCCATCATTATTATATAAAAATTCGCAATTGGGGGGTGCCAACTTCACAGACCTCGAATCGTCGTCTCATTTCGTCCTCGAGACTCTATATGTAAATATGTATATGTACATACTGTATTGTACAGGGTGATTCTGAAGCGACGCCTGTCAAAGAGATACCGGCTGGCACCACGCAGGCAGGTCAACCTCCCGTGATGCCGCACCGAATTTTATGGCTTTCGACCCTCGAAGGATTTGGAATACCATTAAAAGTGGAAAAATCCAAGTTCCATATGTCTCATCAGATCTCTGCGAAAACGGTGCCAATCGATTCGCTATGTTTCGCCGATGAAACTAACACCAAGAACGACGTAATTCGGAGCATAATGAAGGAAATTAGTTGAAAAATTCGTTTGCATAATTTCAAGCTATCTTCGTTAAAAATAGCCCGATTTACATGACATTTGGTATGATTTTCATTGGAAAAACGTAAGGAAGCCATCGGTGTCATTTCCATAGAGATACGATAAAGAATAATGAATCTGATTTTTCTGAAACAGGTATACCGACCTTAGAATAGACCCTTTCAAGTGCTCGAACCCAGTGGGTCCTTTAACGCGGGACCGGAGGTCTGCTCGCCGCGGAGACGGGCCGCGATTCACCGTCGCGATTTCGCCGCCGCGGCGAAATCGTGTCTTGGAAATCCTACCTTTACGCTGAGCGACAGTGGATCGCGCGCCGCCGTTGACTACCACTGTCGACACCGCGAGTTTTGCCAAACTATTTCGCTTCTGCATGGCAAACAAAACGTGACTTACCACTTCTGTTGATGATTTCCGAAGGAAATATGTCTGCTGCATCGCGTGGAATGGTCAGATTTTCTCCTAGACCCTTAGTTTTGGAAATAAATTGAAAGGTATCTTCAAAAATGGGTACATTTCGGATGTCATTTTCCCTTTGATCGTTGTTTAAACATATTTAAATGTTCATAATGCAATAATAACTTATACCGTTGTATTCGGGGGAGTCCATAGAATAATTTGACGCAAAGAGCAACCGAATAACTATTACCGTTTCGACACAAAAATTGTTCAAAGTTGAAAATTTGCAGTTTTTTTCAAAATCGAAGTTTTCAAAAACTGAGGGTGATGGCGACAAACGGTTTGCGGATTCGTGTTCAGGGCGATAAACTCTACCAGAATCACCCAGTGGATATTGCGGAACAGAAAAAAGTTTCATTTCGTTGGACTGTGTAATCGGAGGAGATTTCAATGCGAGAATTGGACAGGAAGGAGGCGACTTTAAAATAGAAGAAAAGCATGACGTAAGGAGATCAAAAGACAAAATCAAAAACACGGAGGGAAAGGTGTTATTAGAGATGGTGGAGGAAAGAGGATGGAATATTCTGAACGGGAATATGGAGGGAGATGTGAAAGGAGAGTACACATACACGGGTGCGAGAGGCAGCACGGTAATTGATTATATACTAACAAATGTCGAGGCGAAAGAAGATATCAAGAAATTCAGAGCGGAAGATAGAGTTGAGTCAGATCATATGCCTCTGATAGCAGAACTATATAGGGGAAATAAAATGAGAGACCGAGGGGGAAATCAGGAGGGGCGGTGGAGAGAGAGAAGAGTCTGGACAGAGGAAGGAAAGAGAGAGTTTCAAATGGAATTAAACAAAATAAACTTTAATAGGACAGAGGTGAATGAAATGGTAGAAGAAATGGTAGGAAAAATAGATAATGCAGTACGGAAAGAAAAAGTAAAAATAAAGAAATGGAAATTGGGCAGCTTTAAGTGGTGGAATTCGAACTGTACAAAAAAGAAAAGAGAAGCCAGGAAAGCACTGAGGAACTGGAGAAGGGGCAAAGGAGACAAAGAAGACTATCAGAAGAAAAGAAGGGAGTACAAAAAAGTGTGTGAAGAAAGGAGAAGGGAATTACAAGAAAGTATAGAAAATGAGATAATGCAATTAAAGGGAGAAAATCAAATATGGGAATATATAAATAAACAAAGAAAGAAAAGAATAGGTATTTCCAATAAAATAGATTTAAAAGAATGGAAGGATCATTTTAAAACATTGCCAGAAGGCGTCGACTGTAAAAAAAGAAGTAGAGGAGTTCGAAGAAATAGACAACACGGAAGGAGAAGAGGAAGAGGAAATAACAGAAGCAGAAGTAAAAGAACAAATCCGAAAACTAAAAAAAAAGAAAGCAGCAGGGGAAGACAAAACAGAAAATGAAGCCTGGATTTACAGTAACGTGAAAATAGTAAAAAGGATCACAGAAATTTTCAATAAAGTGTGGAAGGGAGAAGGATTCCCGGAGAGATGGAAAGAAGGGGTGATTTCACCAATATTCAAAAAAGGAGATAGAGAAAAAGTAAACAACTACCGGGGATAACGATCCTAAACACAGCGTACAAAATATATGCTATGGTCCTAGAAAAAAGATTAAAAGAGGAACTGGAAAAGAACCACATAATACCAGGAACGCAAGCAGGATTCAGGAGCGGTAGGTCGACAACAGATAACATTTTTATTCTGAACTATGTATCTAACAGAGTGTTTGGGATTGGCCCAAACGGCCACCGGCCAAGTCGACGCGGATTCGTTGCCGAAACCGCGCGCGCTTTGAAAGCGACTAAAGGTAGGATTTCCTAGACACGATTCGCCGCGGCGGCGGATCGCGGTGGTGAATCGTGGCCCGTCGCCGCGGCGAGCAGACCTTAGGTACCGCGTTAAGGGACCCAGTTGAGTTCAAGCACTTGAAAGGGTCTATTCTAACGGTCGGTATACCTGCTTCAGAAAAACCAAATTGTTTATTCTTTATCGTATCTTTCTGGAAGTGACACCGAGGGCTTCCTTTTTCCGATGAAAATCATACCAAATGTCATGTAAATCGGGCTATTTTTAACGAAGTTAGCTTGAAATTGTGCAAATGAATTTTTCATCAATTTCCTTCATTATGCTCCGAATTACGTCGTTCTTGGTGTTAGTTTCATCGGCGAATCATAGAGAATCGATTGGTACCGTTGTCGCAAAGATCTGATGAGAAATATGGAACTTGGATTTTTCCACCTTTAATGGTATTCCAAACCTTTCGAGGGTCGAAAGCCATAAAATTCGGTGCGGCATCACGGAAGGTTGACCTCGCCACGTGGTGGCAGCCGGCATCTCTTTAACAGGCGTCGCTCCAGAATCACCCTGTACAATACAGTATGTACATATACATATGTACATACAGAGTCTTGAGGACGAAATGAGACGATGATTCGAGGTCTGCGAACCCCCTAATTGCGAATTTTTATAAAACAATGATGGCATTCGATTGTCGACATTTGTCCAACAAAAGTTTGGTTTGTCCACCCGTAAAAAAAGGATATACCTAAAGAATAAAATTGTTAACAATAAAAATATACATGTTAGATTTGTAGATGTTATGAAACATTCATTGCACAGATGTACTGAAGCAGGGTCACAAAAATTTTCCAAAGGCATTAATTACCAATACGTACCTTATTTTATATAAATATTACGTTTTTCCGACGTTGTCGCATGCTGTGCACTAGGTTTTCAGTTATTTTAGATTCGATAGAATTCCATACTTCTAAAATATTTTATTGTAGTATGTCTTTCGAAGTTATGTCGTACTTTTTTAATGTCCTGTGGATTTCAGCCCACAAATATTCGATGAGGTTAATGTCCAGACATTATGGGGATGTATGACATGTACGTAATCCATGCAGCATATTCCTTGCTGTCGTTGTCTTGCTGTAAATAAAAATTCCCCACTAACCCCAATTTGGTAGAAATAATTTTTAATATATTTCCAATACATTTTTAATATATTTTCAATATAATCAGTTCGGAATCCTACCAATTTTTAATTTACGACAAGACAACAACCGCAAGCATTACGGCCAGAATTGTGCAAGAATGATTATTGTATAATATGCCGCATGGATTACATACATGTCATACATCCCCATAATGTCTGGACATTTACCTCATCGAATATTTATGGGTGGAAATTCACAGGAGATTAAAAAAGTACGACATAACATCGAAAGACATACTACAACAAAATTTTTTAGAAATATGGAATTCTATGGAATCTAAAATAACTGAAAACCTAGTGTACAGCATACGACAACGTCGAAAAAACGTAATATTAATATGAAATAAGGTACGTATAGGTAATTAATGCTGTTGGAATACTTCTATGACCCTGCTTCAGTACATCTGTGCAATGAATGCTCATATTATTAGTTTACAAGAAATATATAAAGAAAACATAATCCCATAATTTTTGGATTTCAACTAGTTTCCTTATTTCTTGGGATTCTGTCCCACTATGGAAATGGATCGCGCGGCGGTCTCCGCTAGACTCAGTTTGGAGCAGTCAAGGTTTTGGCCGCCGCGATTCGCCGCCCGCCAGGAGATTCCGCCATAAATGGCGGAAAACAGACACTCATCGCATTGTGTTGCGTCTCGAGTAGCCTAGGTAGCTGCCGAGACAGACACACTGACAGAGCGGTTGGAAAACGCGCCTAGGAAAACGGATACACGCTTCTCCATAAGAGCGGTGCTTAGGATTCGCCGCCGCGATCCGCCGCCGCGGCGAATCGTGTCTAGGAAATCCTACCTTAACGCGACCAAATCGCGCCACGCACGATCGCGATGATGGTATCGGTCGGGCCATCTGTTGACGCGCACCTCACCTAATTAGGCAGCGCTCTCTCTTCACCGTACGAACCGCTTTGTTTTACCGAGGTAGTCCTCGTCCTGCTCAGGACGAGCAGCTGTTAGGTGGGGTGCTGACGTCACAGAATTCGGCGAAACGGCCCGATCCATCATCGCGATCGATCTCTCTTCTACGAATCGTCCTCTCGATAAGTAACAGTCTTTTTGCGTACGTGCTTGCGTGCTTCCTGGAACGTTGCAGTAATTCTACATTCGAACGACTCAGTTCGCGCTCAATCTTCCGCGTACTTTCGTGGCTTAGTTAATTAAGTTCCGTGCTGTACTGTGTTAATTTAAGTGTCTAAGCTAGTACTTTATTGATCAGTGTCCTGTAAATATAAAGTGTCTGTGACCTTAGTTTAAACTTAATGACTATTCTTAACGACTATCTTATACTAAATTAATACTAATTCTAAAACTAATTCGCGATCGCGAGAAGCTTCCGTGATCGTACTAGTACACTCTCGTACACAGAGAAATACAGAAAAAGGGGAGAAGCTGTATACGTTTTTCGCGGACCTAAGCGCTGCATTTGACAACGTGGATAGAGTAAAAGTTCAGAACATAATGAAGAGAATGGAAATAAGTAAACGCTTGAGAATGAGAATCGGAGAAATTTACAAAGAAACAAGAAATACAATAAAAGTAAACGGAGAAATGTCATCCAAATTCTGGACAACAAAAGGGGTAAGACAGGGATGCCCACTGAGTCCAACGTTATTTACAATATATGTAGCGGACTTGGAGGAAACCATGAGGAAAAACCAAGCAGGAGGAGTTAGAGTAGGAAAAGAAAAAATCTGGACTCTAGCATATGCAGACGATATAGCGTTACTGGCAAATGAACCAAAGGATCTTAAGGACATGATACGAAGATTCGGAAAATACCTTGAAAGGAAAAGGTTACAACTAAACGCAGAGAAATCTAAGGTGCTGATTTTCCATAAAGGCAGAGGAAAGAAGAAGAGAGAAGAATGGGACTGGCAGGGTCACAGTCTGGAAGAAGTAAAGGAGTTCAAATACTTGGGGTACAATTTTCAGAAAAACGGGGGCAGAGAGGTGCACATAAGGGACGTCATAAAGAAAGCTAGAATAGCAATGGCGCAGATATGGGGAATAGGACAAAGGATGTTCAAGAACAATTTTGAGAGAAGAATGAGGATATTCAGAAGCATAGTGAAAAGTATCTTGCTGTACGCGTCAGAAATTTGGGGCTGGATGGAGGCAGAAAAGGTAGAGATGATACAGGAGAAATACATAAGGTGGACGTTAGGTCTGGACTTTAATACACCAGCATATCTAATTTTGGAGGAAACAAAATCGGACAAAGTAAGGATAGAAGCGGGGAAAAGAGCAATAAAATATGAGGAGAAAGCGAAACGGCTGAACAAGAATAAGTAGTAAAAGAATGCTGGAGGGAAATAGACGCGAAGCAAGCAGAGAAAAAATCGAAGTGGGAGGAAATGAGAGATGCATACTACAGGCAGAATATGATGGATATCCAAGAAATGGAAATAGAAAGAAGGCGGGGAAGAGAGTTCGCTGAGGAACTAGTGCAAAGCGACAGGGCAGAGCAGGTTCAATGGGAATACGACAGAATACAAGGAGGCAGATACAACGCACATTACACAGAAATCAGGGATGACCAAAGAGCAAATTACCTAGACGGAAACTACAGAGGCAGAGACCAAAGCATGATTGCTAGGTTCAGATGTGGAAACGAAGAGCGGGGGAGCAAGTACTGGAAGGAGGAAAAAGACACAGTATGCAGACTATGCAATTGGGCTAGAGAGACACTGAGTCACATGCTACAAGACTGTAAGGAGCTGAAAAGAGAGAATTCAACGATCAGAGCGATTCTAAAGGGAGAAGAAGAAGGAGCGGAGTGGATGCGAATGGTTCTGGAAAAAAGGAGAAGAAAAGAAGAACAAGATGAAGGAAGAAATCAAATCGAAAGCGCATCCCTGAGTTAACAGTCCCAGAAACACTTACACATATGACACATGTAACCCCATTTTGAGGCCGAAAGGCAAAAAATAAACCTATTTACTACTATATTATATCTGTATTAAGTGTATATATCCTGCATATATATATATATATATATATATATATATATAATATATATAATATATATATATATATAATTTTATATACATATATATAATATATATATATTATATATTATATATATCTGTATTAAGTGTATATATCCTGCATACATAATAATAATACAAATAAAACTAATTGGTATTAAGTAAACGAAATAAATTGTTATTGAGTTTGAATATATTTTGACAGCCACTTACATACTTGCTTAAAACATTAAACCGTACCAATACGATTTGGACGTAACAAAAAGACGTTTTAAACACGTTCAGAAGAGGTGCAAAGTAGCAAAACATGATGCAAGGCATTTAGGCCAAAAATGGATTTTTCTAAGAAGTCGTGTGCTATGTTGGATTTGATGTGTATGTGTGTGTGTGTGTGTCAAGCGTCTTATCCCAGATAGCACAAGACGTCTTTAAGACGTCCATTTTACGTTTATTTTTAGTCTGAACGTCTTAGACCATATTAAGGGGTCATTCTGGTTAGATGGTTTGAAAAAATAGATTATTTTTTTTAACATTTTTCGAAAATACATATTCTCATGAATGTACTGTTCAATTTTCATGGAAAAATTCCAATTATTTTAGCTTCTACGTAGACATTTTGTAGGGAGCGCCCAGGCTCGGCCTCTATAGATGAAAACTTTAAACGCGTTTTTCTCGCAACGTCATTTTTTCACATGGTGCAGGAAAAATCTCAAAATCTGTCGAACCGATTGCTTTATAAATTGAACTGCTTATTCTGCACACCCATGCCTCTGGCCGGTACTACAACCAAGTATTTCTGTTGAGTCTAACCTACTTTTAAAATCGAAAATAGCAGAGAAAACATAGCCGAAATGCATTGATTCTTGTATTTTACCCGCCATTTTGTTAATTTTAAGGATAAATTATTTATTCTAGTACGGGCCATAGCGAGAGTCATACTAATCAAGAATCTGTTTGTATTTTTGGATTCAGATAAGTCCAACTGCTGAAATCACGTGCACGAGCGAGGCATGAATTTTTAAACATGTTTTCAAAATCGTCTTCGAAACCATTCTAAAAACAATAATTATATCACTTTTATATTTTTTACTTACTGTAGAAATGTAGTTTAATCAATAGAAAAAAGTTTGATTCCATTATTATAATTCCTGTCTTCGCAATAAATTCCTGAAAATCCCTGAATTTATCGGTGCGCTAACCAGAATGACCCGTTAAGACGTCTGCGCGGAGAGATTTTTAAGACGTCTGTCTACAGACGTCTTTAAGACGTCTCAACACAGTCGTTTGAAGGACGTCATGGTACAGACACCTTAAAGACGTCTCAACACAGTCGTTTAAAAGACGTCCTGGTACAGACACCTTAAAGACGTCTGAACACAGTCGTTTAAAAGACGTCACAACACAGTCGTTTAAAAGACGTCTCAACACAGTTGTTTAAAAGACGTCCTGGTACAGACACCTTAAGGACGTCTTAAAGACGTCTTGGAAATGTCTCCGCGCAGACGTCTTTAAGACGTCTCAACACAGTCGTTTAAAAGACGTCCTGTTACAGACGTTTTAAAGACGTATAATATGGTCTAAGACGTTCAGACCAAAAACAGATGTAAACTGGACGTCTTAAAGACTTCGTGTGCTATCTGGGTAATTTGTAAAAAGAGTGCTTAAGGCTGCCGTCTCAAGTTTGTTATGGTCCGAATCGATCGAAGCGTCCCCAGTAAACAAACGGAGCCTAATGAAACTACTGCGGTCGATAAAAAGAATTTGTACAGCGATGACATCTTCAGGTACTCTGGGTAGGCGAATTTTTAATGCTTAGTTGCCACATGTTCTGTACTCTCCGTCTCTGCCGCGCTGTTGCCACAGAGTTCTCTCTTTTCATCGAGAAATCATGAAGGAATACCTACAGCACGAGAGCTGCGTCTAGCGTCAGAGCCTCCCTGAACCGGGAGGTCCGGGAATGTAAGAAGGAAAGATGGTAAGATACCAAACCTGACACAATTTGAACTATCATTAGATATTACGCATAAAATTTATTTGCAGAATTGAAAGCTTTCGTTTAAAGTAGTCCGATTTAAATTATTTCCTGTCAATTTAATCGGCAGAATCACTTTCATATTGATACGATGAAAAATAAAGAAATTCTGTGTCTCCATAATCGATGATACATCGTCGAGCAACTCCAGGCAACAAGTTAGACGGTTGAGCGATATAATGTCGCTCGGCTCGAGCTTCGGGGGACCTCAAGAATGAAGGCCTTCGACTAAAAAAATTATTTGTGGTCGACGGATGAATTCCTGGCGAATAAACTGAAATTTGATAGTTTATTTCAATAATGAAACAATAATAATTAGCATATCAATGTCCCTTCTAAACTTCGCAATTCTTATTATCTTCTCTTATTCTGTGCAATATTTATGATTTTTAAATTTTCTGTTCTCTCTGTCTCTGCCGCGCTGTTGCCACAGAGTTCTCTCTTTCTATCGAGAAGTCTTGAAAGATATGGCACGAGAGCTGCGTCTGGTGGCAGAACCTCGTTGAACGTAAAAGAGGATAGCAGTAATGAAAGGTAGAGAGGTTCGAGAGTGAAGACAGGAAACATGTCGATGAAACAATACAAATTTGAAGGTCCCCTTGTAAGGCTGCTAAGTAGTAGTCCTCTTATTGCATCCGACCTGTATGCAGTGTGGATCTGTAACACAGTATTAGGTAATACTTAATTTTTATTTTATAAGCGTACAAAATTTTCCGTAGAGTTTATAAGGTGTGAAACATTACCTGAAATATTTAACATTCCATTTGCCCTGGCATTACTGTCCCATACACCGTGTTCTCAGTAATTTTTTAAAAAGTCCGTCTGTAAGAAATGATCGCAGACATTTCGGTAAGTCGGTCATAAAAGTAAAAGTTTGTTTCAATATTTCGTCGAACATCATGCATACCTGCGACGCCCGTATATACCAGCCTGGCGTCCTTTGACCAAACGGGACTCGGCACCCTTACGTATGCAAATAATTTGCAACGTAGATCCGCATCAGTATCTTTTCTTCTACCTTGCGTCTGTCTTCTGTCTGTCTGCTCCTGTGAACTTAGAAATGTGTCTGAAAAAATTAAATAGTGAATTAAATTTATTATTTCCCTCGTCACTTTCTTGAGAAAGTTAGGGCGGCGTCGATTGCTGACACTTGTGACCACTGACACAGTCAGTGGCCCTACACTTTACAGTGCGGTGCGACGCCGGATTGATCAAATATATTATTTCCCTCGTCACTTTCTTGGGAAAGTTAGGGCGGCGTCGATCGATTCGCTGATTTGGGGCATTTGATTTCCAAAATACCCTCTTGACCGATGATTCCATCCGGTGAAGCTCCTAAGAAGGGGATGCAGCTGTCGATGAAAATTCCACATTCCGCAATATCTGGGTACTGCTTCTTCAATTTTCTCGCATTCTTTCCCGTATTCTACCGCGGGTGCACTAATTATCCTCGGATACAAAAATGACTTTACTGCATTTGTGCAAAGCGTGTCAGGTCGGCGGCGGCACACTTGTCCAAAATTGGATGCTGTCAACAATTTGGACCTGTATTGCAACCATCTGCGGTTCTCTGCTTGTCCAATGGTTTCATCTTCAATAGCATGTCTTTTCTCTTGCCAGTCTCTGAGCATTTGCATATGCTTTTCCCGCTCCAGTTCATATATTTCGGATGGCATGTCTGGCTTCTGTGCGTTTGGTCCATAATCAGAATCTTTCCGCGAGGGCAATTGCTTGCGTACATATCGCGCAACCTTCGTTTCCTTCTGTTTTGCAGCTCTCCTTTCCTTTTCTTTCTTCTTCCTTTCTTCCATTTGGTGCACAACCTTAGGCGTTTTCTTCTTCATTATAGCATTCACTCGCGAGTGCACTTGGTTACTGTTGTACTCCACGACAACAGCAGCACATCTTCCTGTATACGATCCTCTTTCGGCGAAATTGATTCTTTTTCCGCCAATGTACTTGGCAATTATTGCGTTCAAACTTTCGACAGCGTTATTATTGCTGTTATAGAGTGTTCGGAATAGAATAGAGGTTACTTGTAACCGTCGTGTTTACAGTTTCGGGCATACTTATGTCTTGAATTGTTGTTACGCGCTATCACATAGACAATATGTGTCGTCGCTTATTGGCTTTCCCCAATCACGCGAGAATTGGGACTGCCGATAGGACCGGACCTACGTCACGTAGGAATGCGGGAGGCGATCGCTTCGTCGCTGCGAAGACGTGCGGTCGTCAGAGACAATTTTGCGAGCTACCAGGTAGCACCGTGTTAAGCAATTCTCTCCACGGGAGAATCATTAAAGAAATCTTTTTCCTCGCCAGACGATCAATTAAGTGTGAGTCTTTTAGACCCTTTCCAGCGTGTCGCGAACGCGTTAGCGGACCGACATAAAAAGAAAAATTATATGCCGCGTAAAGCGAATCGAAGGTGCGCGAAATAGAGTAAACTCTCCGCATGAGCTAACAGTAGACGAAGTGTTTTTTTTACGTCCTGGTACACTCCAATTTTCATCAATTCTGGATCGATGTTTCTTTCATTCTCTTTATTCTTTCCATCGCAGAAATATTTTAGTTGTGCACACTCTTTGTGTTCACCAAACACGTGACTCGGAACATTCTGTATATCGTCATGCAAATTCTTTGTTTTCTCTTCGATTGATACATTCTGATTGTATCTAAACTTTGCGGCTTTTACGATGTCCGTGCGCATCCGGCGAATGCTATTTTCCACAGCATGTCTCAATGGTCCAGGTGTAGTCTTCTTCACAATCGCTTTCATTTTTGTGCAGAAGTTTCGCAACAAATGATTCGTGCATTCGATTTTTTTTACGCGAATCTGTCTCTTATATGTGTCCGCATCAATAATCTTCTTATACACGCTACTGTCCCCATCACCAATCAGAGTAGAATAAACGAGCCCACGTTTATCTACGCTAGTGTTGAATCCTTCTACTATAGCATCGCTTTCCATAGCAGTCGATGCTCGAGATGCGTTCCAGTTTTTGAAACATGTGTGCTTTGGGGGTTCTTTCTCGTTTTTCACAGCAATCCGGCAAATTCTGCAAACTTTATTTCGAGCGCCGTAAAATAAAACTTTTTTCGTGTGATAGCCGACTATCACGCCGACTCCAGACGCAAAATCGTAACATCCACTGCGGTAGGATCTCTTCATCCAGCTTCCGTCGGCCACAACGGGGATGTGAGGGGTCCCTGATCCGGGAAGAATGTCGCCTCTTTCAATCGCCAAACGTTTTTCTTTTTCAGCCGCTGCTAACATCTCTTCTTCTGCTGCAGCAATTGCGGACTTGATGAAATCATCTTGATACTTCACGAAGTCTTTCTTCGACATGCAACGTATGTTCACTCCTGCAAAAGTGTGTTCCAACTGGGCATAACTGCCTCCACATAAAATTGTTGCATTAACGACGCCCTGATTGCAATCCACTTCTTCGGCTTCGTCCGATTGATTGCAGATTTCAGCTTTGTAATGGCATAAAGTGCATATCACGCTGAAAATGCTCTTGAAGCAACGCCGTTTCACAGCAGTTATTCGTAGGTGTTCAATGCCACAGTCTTCCCTATTTTTTGCATGCTTACCTATTTTTTGCAATTGGGCAAGCACATTTGGGAAATTCATTATATCGTTGCTATTTAGGAGACGCGATTGCTCTTGCGACTCGTTCTTCGCAACTTTTTCTACAACGAAGTATTCTTCTTTGTTACATTCTATATCAAATTTTTCAAGCGCTTCTTCAGTTTCTCGAACTGCTGGCCGTATCAGTATCTTCATCGGATGCCGAGTACATCATCTCTTGATGCGTATGATTTCGTCCATCGGAAGTTGATGGTTCCTCTACTATACGCTCCTTGGCCACTTTTTCTGGATGTTGTCCTACGGTAGTGTCTTCTGCCGTTTTTGCGCTTTCTTGTTTCTTCTGAAGGGCTAAAGACCTCTTTTGGCGATTTACTTTCCGTTTCGATAATCTCTTTGCGTACGGATGTAATTTTCGCGGACGAAATGGAGAATTATTGTCAATGTCTTTTTGCACGTCCTGCATGTTCACATTTCCAGTGATACTCATTTTGCACTATCCCAGCAAACACAACACAACACAACACAAACTCCTACTCTCCGTTGCAATAAAACGTCAACGCGAACCGTGAATGTGACACGTGTATTCGATGACATGTCTATGCACTCTGTGATGCGATCTGAAACGAATGACGTTCTACAAACCAGGCAACTGCGCAAACTGTCCGTTGTGGTCAGTCCGCTGATAAGAAACGGAAGACCAAGACGTTTGCAGAAATGGTGGATTTAAAGAATGTAAGTATTATATTGTATACTATTATACAGAGTGATTTTCTGACTAAGTAGTAATACTTGGCCGATTCCAACGCAGGTCCTCTGAGGGGAGCGCGGGGGTGGGGGGAAGTGAGGGCGCGCGGGGGAGCGCGCCGGAGGGAAACATGGGCGCGGGGCCTGCAGGGAGAGGAAGACCGGCTGCGCGCGCACGAGCCGCGGAGTGGGGGAAGCTGCGATGATGGAGGGGATCACTCCAGGCCAGAGTGAATGACCTTGGCCCACCCCCAAATATTTTTCCAAACCATTCGAGCCGCCGCGGAGACCGGACCCACCGCCGAAAACTTTTTAGAGGGAGGGAATGACCCCCGACAACTTTTTCAGACCTAACCGGAGGGAGTGAATGACCTTGGCCCACCCCCAAATATTTTTCCAAGCCATTATGTAGCTGAAATTGTTTTAATAAATTATTTTTATTGGGAATTATTTCAGGAAAGGTCGGCGTTTACACACCGCGTCTTC